>OY288272.1:79441091-79926091 GCA_958450335.1 Hibiscus tridactylites | reverse complement strand
ACCTAACTAAAAATAAAAACTTTTTTGATTTGGCTTAATTCAGTGAACTTTTCATTACCTACCACACATACCCTATCAAGAGCAATACCTTGTCGAGCGTTTCTGGAATTGTTTGGAACCATGTTATAGTTCTTGTGTAGTGTGTGCAGGTTTTGTGAACAAATATGTTCCTAGACTCTTTTAGTTTACCAGAATAGTCATGCTTACAAACTTGAGTTTTATGCCAATTCATTTTTTCTGGAGGCAATTCTTAGGCTCTATTAGTTTTTTTCTAACTTAAGCTCAAAGAGAAATTTTCCTAAAATCAGTGCAAGGCAGTTTTTAAGCAAATTAGTCTGAATTCTTTCTTTCCTTTATTCCTTTCCTAGAGCCAGTGATAGGCACCTCTAGGGGCAATCTCAAGTGGGTAAACATTCCTATTCAAGTGCACTATAGAAGTCTAGATAGCATAAGAGTTACAAAGAGTGTTGTACAGATCATAATTATATCAAGGCTCTAAACAGTTCCTAAAATTTCCTAAAGGCACTGTCACGACAAAGTATGTCGCGACAGGTAAGTTTAGTTCAAAGACTTATGCCAAAATTTTGTTTTTGTTTTTATTTTCAATTTTTCATTTTTTTAACACAAAAATAAACTTAAAAATAAACTAATAATTAGACACAAATTAAGACACAACTAACAGTTTCATTAATGGAGGGATGCCACCCCCAAACTTGAGGGTTGAATTGCCTTCAATGCATGACATAATGAAAACTAAAAAAAACAAAAAGCAAATACATCACAAACTAGATAAGACAACAAAGACAACAAAATATAAGTAAAAGCACTTAAGTGGAGGAGTTGTCATCGTCGTTGCTGCTGATTTAGAGCTGCCGGCGGGCACTGATTTTCATGGTAGGGGCTGGCAGGTTGTTGGGGGAGGCAGAGGCTGTTTTCTTCTTTGCCTCTCGAGGTGGCTGGACACGTGTCGGTGAGAAGCGTGGGGGCTTGTCCAGGACCTCGAGGTTATCGTCGGAGATGCTGCTGCTGGCAGATCTGCCTTGGGAGGGCCCTTCGACAGTCTCATTGAGCTTCTTCATTTTCATTAGAGGGAAGTCCTTTGAGATGTCTCGCGCTACGAAGGGCTCGGAGTTAGAATCCTGCCAGACGGAAGAGGAGGAGAACCCTTCAAAATGTTTAGGGTTGATCTCCGGTAAGAGGTCATTCCTCTTCTCTCATTTGGTAGTGGCAGACAGTCTGCCGCCTTCGCCTGCAACAAAGAAGTTTTCTGGGAAGGAGGGGAATTGCACATGGGTAAAATGTAAATCATTTTGAATGAAATTTATTGTTGCGGCTGTGAAGTCCCTCATAAAGCCCATCAGTCCGAGCTGTCGTTCCTTCATCCTTTTCAGCATAGACAGAATCTGGCCGGAGGTGTCAGCTGGAGGTGCTGCTGTGGTTCTGCTATGACAGGTTCAGGGGAACTGGGGCCTACCGTTGGTTCTGTCGTGGCAGATGGGTTGATGTATGACAGAGGGGTGGTAGCTTTCAACTCCACCAGACTGTAAATATTTCACTGCGTCCACCCCTTTCCTTGGACCTTGACGTCCTTCTCAATTTCCGGTGCATTGTTACCCCGGCAGATGGTGGTGATGAGGTAGGGGAAGACGAGGGGGCCTGACGGTCGAAGGGCACACTCGAGGATCTCGTCCCGGACGTAGCGGCCGGCATTAATTTGCCTCTCGTTTAAAATAGAATAGACAAGGGCTAACATCGGTCTATCGACAGTGCTATTGTGGGAGGTAGGCATGAGGCGCTTTTTGACAAAGTGATTCCACAATTTGGCTTGTGGAGACAGTTGGGTTCTCCTCACGGTCCATCGGTGTTTAAGGTCGTCGTTCCACCCCGTTCCTTCTTCTGTTACCTCTGCCATGACAGCGTCATAGTTTGCATGCGACAGACTATTCACGAACCTCCTATGGGCATCCTCCCTCTTGCTCACGTACAACCCGTATAATGTGTTGATGTACGTAGGCTCGAGAGAGATTTGCTTGCCTCGAACGGTTACTGTCGTGGCATCCTTACCGTCGACGGCAACATAGAACTCTCAGACGAGGGTTATATTCATCTCCTCGGGTTGGGCAGCAAATTTCTGCCACTTGAGGGCTTGAATTTTCTTGGCTATGAAGCTCTCTAGCCCTAGGTCTCTCGTTGGTTGTGTGTAGATAAACCCTCGTTCCTCCCACATTTCCTTCTTTTGGAAGGAACTGTAGTACCTCTTGGCAGATTCGGTGGAAGCGAACCGGTTGCGAATGGCATTGTGACTTGGGGTTGATACTGCCATGGCAGAAGTGGAGGCAGCGTTGCGGCGGGTGTGTCTGCTAGCCATTGCAAAGACTGTAGCAAAAATGAAAAGAAATTTTTGAGATCTAAAATAGAGGAAGCAGGTAGAGAGAATGAGATGAAAAACGAATAGGGAATGAGGGTTTATATAGAATGGGGATTTTCTGCCCGTTAGGTCTGTAACCGCAGGCGCGAATACTGGGGCCAGCTGTTACGCGGTTTTTGACGCGTTTGTCACGCGTTTCTGCGTCTATTACGCGTTTGCGTGTCTGTCACGACAGCTCCTTGACAAGTTGTTTTCTCCGCGTCTGTCGCGACATCTGGTGACATGTTGTGACGACAGACTCGTCCGTTGGGCTTTTGGGCTGCTGTGAATGCGGTGGGCTGGTTCATTTCTTCTCTTTGCTTTGCTTCCTTTATTTCCTAAAAATAAATAAATAAATTAATTAAAATAAAATAAAATCTTGGTTCATAAAATAAAAAATCTTAATTCCTAATAAATAAAATAAAATAAAATAAAAATTAAGTTAAATTAGGGATGCCTTGAGGGGTATCTCCTAAAGTAACTACTTCCTGCATCCTTGGGGCTTCAGTCCCCCGATAATGCTTGAGTCTCTGTCCATTGACCTTGAACTGATGCCCATCCTTTAGGGATTTGATTGTGATGGTACCATGGGGGAAAACTTGGACAACCTGGAAAGGACCAGACCACCTAGATTTAAGCTTTCTTGGGAAAAGCTTCAACCTAGAGTTGAACAACAACACCTGCTGCCCTGGGCAGAACTGTCGTAGCAGTAGCTTCCTGTCGTGCCACTTCTTGGTTTTGTCCTTGTAGATCTTGGCATTGTCGTAGGCCATTGCTCGAATTTCCTCGATCTCATTCAAGTCTAGTAGCCTTTTCTGCCCTGCCTTATCCCAATCCATATTTATTGCCTTGATAGCCCAGTAAGCTCTGTGTTCTATCTCGATAGGTAAATGACATGTTTTCCCATAGATGAGTCTATAAGTGACATCCCCAATGGTGTTTTGAACGTTGTTCTATAGGCCCAAAGTGCATCATTGAGATGTAGAGACCAATCCTTTCGAGCGGGTTTAACCATCTTCTCTAGTATGTTCTTTACTTCTCTATTTGATATCTCGGCCTGCCCATTGGTTTGAGGGTGGTATGTTGTTGCAATCTGGTGCTTTACTCCGTATTTTCTCAAGGCAGCAGCAATTACCCTATTATCGAAGTGTCTCCCCTCATCACTAATTATCGCCCTTGGGATGCCAAATCTGGAGAAGATGTTATTGTGAAGAAATCTTTGAACAGTTTTGGCGTCATTTTTCTGAGTGGCGATCGCTTCTACCCACTTCGATGCATAATCCACTGCCAGTAGTATGTACAGGTTCCCACAAGATACTGAGAATGGTCCCATGAAGTCGATTCCCCATACATCGAAGATTTCGACCTCTAATATGTTCTATAGTGGCATCTCATGCCTTCTCGATATGTTCCCAGTCGTTTGGCATTTGTCACGGCCTTTGTAAAAAGCTTGTGCATCCTTGAACAATGTGGGCCATTAGAGACCGGATTGCAGAACCTTGGCAACAGTTTTGTTTCCACCTAAGTGTCCTCCATACGGGGAAGCATGGCAGTGGTGAAGCACAACTTCCTGTTCATCCTGGGGTATGCATCTCGTGATAATCTGATCTGCACAATGTTTGAAAAGAAGAGGTTCGTCCCAATAATAATGTTTTGCATCATTTTGGAACCTCTTCCTTGCTTAGTAATTAAGTTCAGGAGGTAGTAAACCGCTTACAATGTAATTAACAAAGTCAGCATACCAAGGGGTTTCAGAAAGCTTACCTGCCGCCATGGCTGTCGCGGCAGAGCTGGTGGCAGCAAACAACTGCTCATTTGGGAAGGTCTCCAATATGTTGGTCTTGTCTGTGGATTGACTCCTTCCTGTTTCCAGCCTCGACAAGTGGTCTGCTACTTGGTTCTCTGTTCCCTTTTTATCCTTGATATTAATGTCAAATTCTTGCAGCAGCAGAATCCAACGTATCAATCTAGGTTTTGCATCCTTTTTGTGAATAGATACTTCAGTGATGAATGGTTTGTATGGACCACCACCTTTGTTCCAAGTATGTGCGGACGAAACTTGTCGATTGAGAACACCACTGCTAACAGTTCCTTCTCTGTCGTGGTGTAGTTGACTTGGGCATCATTCAATGTTTTGCTGGCATAATATATCACATGGAAGAGCTTATCCTTCCTTTGCCCTAGTGCTGCCCCGACAACATAGTCACTTGCATCACACATTATCTCGAATGGCAAACTCCAATTTGGTGGTTGTACGATCGGGGCTGTTACCAGCTTCTCCTTCAGAATTCTGAATGCCTCATCACATTCAATATTAAAATCAAAGGGATTATTCTGCTCCAATAAGTGGCATAAGGGTTTGGTAATCTTTGAGAAATTTGCAATAAATCGTCGATAAAACCTGGCATGCCCTAAGAAACTTTGAATCCCCTTGACTATGGTGGGTGGCGGCAGCTTTTCGATGACTTCTATTTTGGCCTTGTCCACCTCTATACCGCGTCAGCTCACTATGTGGCCTAGTACTATCCCTTCATCAACCATGAAGTGGCACTTTTCCTAGTTCAAAACCAGGTTCACCTCTTCGCATCTTTCAAAAACCTTCTGCAAGTTGCCTAAACAACCTTCAAAACTTTCTCCAAAGACGAAAAAGTCGTCCATGAAAGTCTCTAGAAAATCCTCCACCATGTCGGAGAATATTGCCATCATGCACCGTTGGAAGGTTGCTGGTGCATTGCAGTGCCCAAATGGCATTCTCCGAAAAGCATAGGTGCCATACGGGCATGTGAAGGTAGTTTTCTCTTGGTCCTCTGGTGCAATTGCTATCTGATTATAACCTAAATAACCATCAAGAAAACAATAGTAAGGTTTCCCCGCTAATCTATCAAGCATTTGATCAATAAAAGGTAAGGGAAAATGGTCTTTCTGTGTAGCTTTATTAAGCTTCCGGTAATCCATACAAACCCTCCAACCAGTCACAGTCCTGGTTGGGATTAGTTCGTTTTCTTTGTTGGTTACCACGGTTATGCCTCCATCTTTGGACACACACTGCACCGGGCTCACCCACTTGCTGTCCGAGATGGCATATATGATTCCGACGTCGAGCCATTTGATAATCTCTTTTCTCACCACTTCTCGCATAGCCTCGTTCAATCGTCTCTGGGCATCAATAGTCGGATTATGATCATCCTCCAAGAGAATCTTGTGCATGCATAATGCCAGCCTGATGCCTTGGATATCAACTATAGTCCATCCAATGTCCTTCTTATGCTGCTGTAGCATTCTGATTAGCTGATGTTCCTTTTTCTGCATTAACTTGGAAGAGATGATTACGGGCAATGTATCTTTTAAACCAAGAAAGACATATTTAAGCTGCCCTGGCAGGGGCTTAAGATCTAGAACATGTGGCTTTTCAATCGAAGGCTTCTGGATTATATGTTCATTCGAGGTATAATTAAGAGGCTCGAAGAACTTACCTGGACGAGTGCCTATCCAATTTACCTCCTCAGGACCTTCAGTGTCGGATGTTTCTGAGTCGGAGGAGTCACTGTCGTCGTTGATGTCGTGACAATCTTCCAGGTGACTGCTATGGTAGTGACCAATCTTTCTATCGTGGCAGCTTGACCTGATGCAGGGTTGATCAAGGATTACTTCAGAGATTGCCTTGCACTCTTCTTCTGCATCAGCATGTTTCATTGCTTGGAGAACATTGAGTTTGATTTCTTGATCATTCACTCTCCTGGTCAGTTCTCCTTTCTCCACATGGATCACTGTAAAACAACTTAAACAAATATCATGAGATAACACTCAGTTTCTATTCATCATCAAAAGGGTGATTAGACAGTGTACACATGGTACACATTTATACACGATAGCTGTTGCACAGCATTCCCGCCAAAGCTAACACTCTTGGTGTAAAAACCCTAACAATCTTAAAATGGTTGTAACAGAAAGCTGTTGACTCAGCTTTCTCTGGATCCTTCTAATATTTCCCCTGCTTCTTCAACCTTCTTGGACACATGAAAGGTCTCGAACACACAGTTGAAAACGAAAATCTTCAAAGTTGGTAGTGGGAATTGCCTTGGTGAAGATATCAGCTACATGTGTAGATGATGGCACGTAATTGACTTCAAGAGCATGGGCCATGACTTTCTCTCGGATGAAAAAGAGATCCAGGTCCACGTGTTTTGTCTTTGCATGTAGTACGGGGTTTGCAGCCATCGCCACCACACTCGTGTTGTCACTCCAAAGGACGGGAGATTGAGACAGCTCCAAATTCATATCGTGTAAGATGGCTTGGAACCAAAGAATATCTGCAGCAACATCTGCAAGGCTGCAAAATTCGGCTTCTGCAGTGGACCTGGAGACTGAGTGTTGTTTGCGTGAGCTCCATGATAGCAAGTGGGGGCCTATGAATGTATAGTGACCTGAAATGGAACGCCGATCATCAGGGTCACTACCCCAATCTGCATCAGAGAAGGAGTGGAGAGCCAAAGGAGATCGAGTCTGAGCTGAGAAGCATAGGCCAAGATCGAGAGTCCCCCTAAGGTAACGTAGGATGCGTTTGACTGCCATACAATGAAGTGCAGTTGGTCGTTGCATAAATTGGGCAACCTTATTAACTGAGAACGCAATATCTAGGCGTGTATGGCAAACATATTGTAAGGAACCTATAATGCTGCGAAATTTAGAAGCTTTTTCAACTGGAGCATGAGCATCTTTGTGGAGCTTAGTTGTTGAAACCATAGGGGTTGGGGCAGTGGTGACCTCACGCAAATCAGACTTGACCAGCAATTCAGTGATGTACTTCTTCTGGGAGAGGAGAATGTCTGCTGATGTGCGAATAACTTCAATACCAAGAATTTTTTTTAACTCTCCAAGGTCTGTTAAGGAGAACTTGCGATGTAATTGTTGAACAACATCAGAAATATGAGTGGAAGATGAGCCAGTGGTCAGGATGTCATCGATATAAACAATGACATAAGTGGTTGTGGTGTCATTGATATGTACAAACAACGATGTATCAGCATTGGAGGAACGAAAGTGTAGTTCTTGAAGGAAACATTTAAGCTTTTCAAACCAATTTCGAGGGGCTTGGTGGAGCCCATAAAGGGCTTTCTTGAGCTTACATACGAGTTGAGTACCATCTGCTGCAAGCAATTGGAACCCCTCAGGCTGCAGCATGTAAACATCCACAGTGAGATCCCCTTTTAAAAAGGCGTTATTAACGTCAACTTGTCAAATTTCCCAGTTGTGAGAGACAACTAGAGATAGCAATAAGTTCACTGTGGAGGCTTTGACCACGAGGCTAAAGGTTTCCCTAAAATCACAACCCGCAAGCTGGGAATAACCCTTCGCAACAAGTCGTGCTTTGTAGCGTTCAATGGTACCATCAACATGGCGTTTGATCTTGAATAACCATTTACATCCAATGGCACGACGATCAGTAGGCAAAGGCACCATATCCCAAGTATCGTTGTCAAGTAAAGCTTGGTACTTAGCAGTAACTGCAGCTTGCCAATCAGGGTTTTGCATGGCAGCATGCACGTCCACATGGACATCATCTAGGTGTAAGTGATAGGCTTTAGGCTTGAACACACCAGCTTTGCTTCTTGTCACCATGTGATGTTGGTTAGGAGGAGAGGCAGGAGGTGCCACTGTTGAAGTGGGGGGAGGAGCATGAGGAAGATCGGATGATTGAGGGGAGCTGGAAGAGACAACATTAGGCTCATATGTGTCAGCTTCCTCGGGGTTAACTGTAGGCACCTCAGGTAAGGGATCATCAAACACAGAAGCAGGCTGAGAGGAAGGTATTGGAGATGTAGGGGCAGTTGAAGGAGATGTCGAAGCATGATCAGAAGTAGAAGTGGGATGTGAAGTTGTTGATGATGTATCCACGGAACCAGCAGGAGAAGATGTGTCTGGTATAACATGCAACATAGGAGATAGACCATCAGAGGGTGATGATAACGAACCAGAATCTGTAGACTGAAAAGGAAACATTATTTCATGAAAGATAACATTTCTTGAGAAAAAAATTCTGCTAGTGGACTGATCAAGACACCAATAACCTCGATGTAGAGGAGAGTAACCAAGAAATACACAGGCTCATGATCTGAAATCCAATTTGTGAGACTTGTATGGTCGGAGATGAGGATAGGAAAGGCAGCCAAATACTCTGAGAAAATTATAATCATGGTCCTTATGATATAAAACCTGAAATGGGGATCGATCATCAAGGATCTTGGAGGGCATTCTGTTAATTAGAAAAACTGCACTTAGTGTGGCATAAGACCAATAGGTAAGTGGGAGTGAAGCATGTGCTATCAGCGTGAGAACTGTTTCGACAATGTGCCTATGCTTCCTCTCAACCACACCATTTTGAAAGGAAGTGTAAGGGACAAGTGATCCTGAGCTGTACCCCTAACTGAGCCAACAAGGTATGCAGAAAACGGAATTCACCACCTCCATCTACTTGCACAGCCATTAAGTTCAAACCAAACTGATTCTTTATTAAAGCATAAAATTGACGAAAGGCATTACACACATCTGACTTTTTCTTAAGTAAAAATAACCAAGTGTTGCGGGAAAACAAATAAATACATGACATATAATAGAGGTATCTATCAGAGGCCACTAAAGTTGGTCCCCAAATGTCAATCTCGATTAACTGAAATGGTGAAGTATAAACTGTAGACGAATCTGGAAACGGGAGGGAGTGACTTTTGCCCAGATGGCAGGCATGACAAAACGAATCCTTAGGTGGAACAAACTTTTTATGCAGAGCAAGACTCACAACATCAGCTGAAGGGTGACCCATCCTATTGTGCCAAAGCCACTAGTCAGTTGAAGAAGATGAAGAACAAGCAACCATTTGCTCACTTTGCTGAGAGAATTCATATAGGCCATCAGTCTGTACCCCACTCAGCAACACTGCCCTTGTACGCTCATCCTTAAGATAGCAAGAAGATGCATGGAATTCAAAATAAACATCATTATCAAATGCAATTTTTGAAACAGACAACAAATTTCTTGTGATATCGGGAACAAGAAGAAGTTGATCAAGAATTAAAGATCGAGATGCAGTGGGCATCACACCTTGGCCAACATGAGTGATGGCAAGAGATGAACCATCCCCAATATTAACCTTACCTTGACCACCATAAGTCTGACTGTACTGGAGCTGAGCTTTATCACTGGTAACATGGTGCGTGGCACCAGAATCAGGGTACCAAACACCAGGTTTAGCAACAAGAGCATTAACTTGAGGATTGTCAATAGGAGTGGAAGGCCCTGTATCAGTGGCAACATAAGGTGAATAACGAGTCTTTGGATCAGTGTGAGAACATCAATAGTTATGAGCCTCAGCACTAGATTTTTGTGAGCCTTGATAATTTTGGTTAAATCTATACTAGCATCGATCTACCAAGTGTCCCAACTTCCCACAAATTTGGCATTGGAAACGAGGTCTACCTTTGAATCTACCACCATTCTCAGCATTGGATCAAACACGTCCTCCACGAGTAGGGGGCCAGAAGTGTAGGGAGCATCCTGACGAGGGTCTGGATCTAGGGTAGTATTGTTGATTCCCACAGAAAGCCTTAGAGGATCCTCAACGCGTGTTTCAGCATTTGTGAACAAAGAGACCGCCCATCGAATGTATAAGGGTCCTTGCTTACGGTGATGACAACCACAACCGATTCAAACTCTGGTGGAAGGCCATTAAGGATGGTGGCCACCTGCTCGATCTCAGATATGGGATTTCCACATACAGCTAGCAAATCACATATTTCTTTTATCTGAGTAGTGTAGGAACTGATAGACATGGATCCTTTCTTGAGCGATCTCAGTCGAACATAAAGGTGCATAACTCTCGTGGTAGAGAGCTTAGAATATCGAAGGACAAGAGTTTTCCAAATGGAAGAGGAAGATTCAGAGCCCACAAGATGTGGGAGAAGTGAAGTGCTAACCAAGGATAGAAGCTATGAGGCTAATGAACTATCCTGCTTGAAGAAGTGTTCATAAGTAGGATTAGAGGATTTGGTGCCGTCAGCTGCCACCAGAAATTTCGCCGGATGAGTATACTCCTCATCGAGATAATGCTCAAGACCTTGCCCTCGAACCATGAGAAGAACCTGTTGACGCCATAACAGAAAATTTGTATCATCAAGCTTAACACTGATTTGCTTGTTGAAGAAACCTTGAGAGGATGACTCATCAGGAACGTTGGAATCGAGAGTAATGGTAGATGCATTGTCGTTTGGCATGGTGCGCAGTGGAAGAACAAAGATGAAATTAAAGAGGGGAGGAACCCAGAATCGAAAAAGCGAATGATACCATGTAAAACAACTTAAACAAATATCATGAGATAACACTCAGTTTCTATTCATCATCAAAAGGGTGATTACACAATGTACACAGGGTACACATTTATACACGATAGCTGTTGCACAGCATTCCCGCCAAAGCTAATAGTCTTGGTGTAAAAACCCTAACAACCTTAAAATGGTTGTAACAGAAAGCTACTGACTCAGCTTTCTCTAGATCCTTCTAATAATCATAGTTCTGCATGTGGCTAGGAAGGGTCGCCCAGGATGATCGGTGCGTTTTCATCTGCTTCACAGTCTAAAACAAGAAAGTCAGCAGGGAAAATAAATTTATCCACTCTTACCAGAATATCTTCGATCTTCCCTTCTGGTTGTACGTAAGAGCGGTCTGCCAGCTACAACATGACTGTCGTGGGCCTTGCTCGTCCAATACCTAATTTCTGAAACACATATTTGGGCATAAGATTTATGCTAGCACCAAGACTACAAAGTGCCTTACCCACGAATTTGTCGCCAATTATGCACGGTATGATGAAGCTCCCATGATCCTTCTTCTTCTGGGGTGGATGCATGTGTAAGATAGTCATGCATCCTTTTGTCATCTTTACCGTTTCGAATTCCCCAAGTCTAGATCTTTTTGACATGACGTCCTTGAGAAATTTTGCATAACCAGGCATCTGCTTGATGGCCTCTAACAGCGGTATGTTAATGTGCACCTGCTTAAAAATATCATAAATCTTTTTGAGCTGGTACTCCTGTTTCTGTTTTTGTAACCTTTGTGGAAAAGGAGGTGGAGGACGGTAATCTTCAAGACGTCCTTCACATGGTATTCGGATCTGAGGAGGTTTAGGTTCTTCAGCATCCTCTGTTTGCTCCTCTGTCCCTTCTGCTGTCGCGGCAGGTGTGTCAGCAGCAGGTTGTTCTTCCTCTGTCGGGGTAGTGTTCACGGCAGGTGTATCTAGGGTCGGTGCCTTACTTGGTATGTTCTTCATCTCCGGCCCTTATAATTGTTTCCCACTCCTAGTTGTGATTGCTTTACACTGCTCATGTGTGGGTTTTCTAGTGACTTTAGTATTACTAGGGAATCCTTCGTTTTGCCTTGGCTTGATTTGCTGGGAAACTTGGCCCATTTGTGTCTCTAGTGATTTCATGGTAGCCTCATGGTTTGTCATCCTCATCTCTGTCTTGTCCATGAATGATTCAGTTTTCTTGACAAAGTGATCCATGTTCGCCATGTAAGCTCTTGTCTGTGACATAAATGTTGCCAATGTCTGCTCCAGTATACTAGGTGCAGCTGCCGGCTGCTGTTGTGGCTGCTGTCACGACAGGATTCTGGGTACCCCTTGGTTTTGGTTGTTCTGCATTGGAGGATTCAGTGCATTGTTCAGATTGCTCTAGAAAACTTAGGATATTTCCTCCAGTTGGGATTGTAATTGTTGGAATCATAGTTTCTTGGCTTGTTATAATTCCCAACATACATCCCTTCTTCCAACTGTAAAGGACAGTCTTCTGAATTGTGATTCGCACTATAGGTTTCACATACCTCTTTTGTAGAATATACGGCTTTGGAATCTTTCCACTGCAGATTTTCCACCACTTTTGTGAGGTAGGCAACCTGTGATTTCATTGAATTGTCAGCTTCATAATCCTTTACAGATATCCCTCGTTTTCCCCCTCTCCTAGCTGTAGGAAATTGCTCATCGTTTTTTGCTAAATTCTTCAACACTATCATTGCCTCGTCTGGTTCCTTATCCAGTATTAGCTCATTTGCTGCTGAATCTATTCTTAGACGGGTGTGTGCATTGGCAGCGTTGTAGAATTTGACGACCTGATTCCACATGGGGAATCCATACATCGGGCAGTTCCGAAGGAGAGTTGTAAATTTGTCCCATGCCTCGTACATTGGTTCGTCATCCTCCTGTTGAAAAGTAGCAATTTTGTTACACAATCTTTCAGATAAATGAGAATGATTAAAACGAGATAAGAATTCACGAGAGAGATCTGCCCAAGTTCATATTGAACCTGGCGTTAGTTTATTCCACCAATTTTTAGCTCTGTCTCTCAATGAATGATGAAATAACCGGAGCCTCAGTACTTCCGGATTGATTTCTAGCAATCTAAATGATCCACAGATTTCTTGGAACATTTTCAGATGTTCTCGGGCTTCCTCAGTTGCAGAACCACTAAATTGGCCAGCGAAATTTATCATGCTGAACATAACATGTTTCAGCTCGAAGTTCTCAGCTTCCACATCTGGCAAGGTGGTTTCCAGTTCAACATGGTCATTGACCATGTAGTCGCGGCAGGACTGTCGTGCGGCAGCGGGCCGTTCATTCCAGACATCTTAGGGAGGATCTTCAGCAACCCTCTGGTCATTGTTGTGTGCGTCATCTACCCTGTTGTTTTGCCTTCTGTTCACCATTGCTTCTAGCTGCTCCTCAAGATAGTTGTTTCTTGCTATCAAGAGTCGGGCTTGGTTCCTGAGTTGATACGTACGTTCGATTTCGGGGTCTAGTTCGTACTCAGGTTCTTTGCCTCGTCTAGATCTGCGCATAAGCAAACAGAAAACCTTGTGAAAAGCATAGGGTAAATAATACCACTAAAAACAGAAAAAGAAAAAGAAAAAGTGTAGTAATAGAAAAGGTAAAGATATGTTGCTAGTCCCCGGCAACGGCGCCAAAAACTTGTTGCGTGTAAAAGAGTCCTATCGCAAATAGTGCAAGTGTACACGACACAAGTAGTAAAGTGATACTCGGAGTATCGGATATTGTCTCCACAGGGACTGGAAATAACTTTATCCTAGAATTGCTGCACAAGAGAGAGAAAGAGTTTAATTGGGTTGTAAAGTAATCTTGATAAACAACTAAAATAAAAGAGTAAAGAATCATGTTTAAGAAATAGGCGGGTTTTGAATTGCTCAGTAGTGCAGGTGTTGCACTGTAAGAGAACTTCTGTTCTGTCGTCGTCCCTGTCGCGGCAGCACCTGTCGTGGCAGAAGTTTGTTGATGTCGCGGCAGCGATCACACAACTCTGTACTTCAAGTTTGGCAAGAATCCCTGCTATGACTTGTCCTATTCCTAGGCCCAAGTTCTGTTGATGGACACTTCTTAGATGATACCTCCCGGCGTAAATCGAAGGGTGAACACCAATGTTGTTGAATTCTTCCTTAGCCACTTAACCTCGTACTTATCCCTAAGCCGAGATGGTTAAACCATAGACTGGAAAAACGCGTATTTATTCCGTTCGTATGCTTGACTCTCCCGATATCAAACAAATAGATAACCTCACAATGCTCTCCTGATACTCTTGCGAGATATGAAAACCAAAATAAATAAACTTGAAGTTTTTATTGCTTGAACAGAAAATTCCTAAAATAGTACAATCCTTCCAACTACTTTACAGAATCAACCCTTAGCCCTAGGAGAAGTTTAGAACATGATGAAGAGGGGAAAACGACAAGGGTCTTGGGGAAGACGGCTAGGAATGAGATACCCTTGCCTAGGTCGAATTACATGCCTTTATATAGGCCTTGGGTCCAAGTTTTCTACTATGGCAAGAATACAGGTTTAAACTAAAGTACAACTCTATTAAAGATTAAATCTTCTGAGTAGATGCCTTTAGTTCGTCCTCTTTTCTTGCTTTGGGTTTCTTCCTTGGACTTTGGGCTTGGCCTTCATTCTGCTTTAGGGTTCAGAGAAATATAGGAGTGGCCTACGACAGACCGTCTTGAAGTCCTCTATCTGTCGAGCTCCATTTCACTTGTCCACTTCATCATTCTGTCGTCATGGCTGCCACGACAGTGGCCACGGCAGCGTGTGCTCCTCGACTCCAGTTCTGTGATCCAGCTCTGCTCCATTGCTGCCATGATTCTGCCACAGCAGACACCTGCAAAAGTGACCAAAATCAGTAGCAACTATGCCATTTTATCTAATTGCGATGTATATGCATAAATCTATCTTAAATGCAATGAAATATGCTTGAATGCATCAGAAATATGTGTAAATGAGGGGTAAAATATAGAACTTTTATACACTCAACACATCCTAGTTTTCATATTATACTACACTTTAAACCTTATAGCTTGTCAACTATATTCGATACTTTTATTTGCTTATTACATAGCCAATATACATCTTTTGTACATTATTTAGTGTTTTTCCTTATGCATTTAACAAACCAGTTTTCATATGCAAAATATATTGCTCAAGGCAACAACACATTTCACTTACGAACCATTTCTAAATGCACTTAAGCATCCTCATATTAGATAAATCATTGCATACCTTTTAAATGATGCATAAAACAGTTAGTAAACCAATCCATGCTTTAAAACTAAAATATGTAACTCAAGTCTCATATCAAACTGATATTCAAAAGGAGAAAATATGGAAAAACTCACTTCCAAGCTTAGCGAAGCTTGCTAGGCTTTAACTAAACTCCCAAAACCATAATTCAAACCTCTTTATAGTACTAAAACACATTTGCACTCATCAACTTGCTATTGCCTTGATGCCAACGCCTTGACGCCTATTCGAAAATCGTTCAAATACTTGTCAATTTCCATAAAAAATTGCAAGGATCAATACAAATTAAACCACACCAAAGTAACCATTTTATTAAAATAAATAAAAAGGCAGTAGCAGCAGCCCACAAAACCACTGCTCTGCTGCGCCATTTCCCAACATCATTCATTATTATTATTATTATTATTATTATTATTATTATTATTATTATTATTATTATTATTATTATTATTATTATTATTATTATTATTATTATTTCCTACGGCCATCACTTGGCTTGAAAAAGGGCAGCAAGTGCCGCGCCAAGCCACGCGCATCTCGCACCTGTTCCGCACCATTCGAATTCACTTTTAATTCCTTTTTTCTTCTTCTTTATTTATTTTCTTACAAGAATACCACCAAACACATATGATACATCCAATATATGATCAAACAAATCAATCAACTATTCTACACCCATCACCCCATTGGACATCTCAAATATAAACTTTGTTGGAAAATTTTGATAATTTTGGAGCTTTGAATAAGAAATTGATTCAAATGTTGTTAAGGAAAATGTGGAACCAATTGTTAGTTCGTAAATGTGCAAACGTGCACGACGTGGGTAACGCAAATGTCTGAAAAGGTCTGGTCCTTCGTGGGCTTGCAGATATTTTGACCCAAATTTGAAATGAATTTTCCTCAAATAAAAGCATAAATTTGCCAAATTTTATCTTGGAATTAAAAGGGTAAATATTGGAAGTTACCTTTAATCCAGATAATAATTTTGGAAATTGCTTTATAGGAGAATCAATTGATTCTCAATATCAAATGCTCCATTAGGTCAAAATTTCCACTTATACCCTCATGACAATCCTATAAATATGGAGTAAAACTTCTAGGTTTACTACCAACAAAAACTACATAAAATTTTTATTGTTTTACTCTGTGGTTTTACAAGTGGTTTTCGGTGATAGGCGAAGGCAAGGGTCGGTTCGTGATCTCCATAGTAGTGCAACTGTGGCTGATCTTATGTTGTGTTATCCTGGGAGACAGACGACCAATGAACTCGAGCACCATAGGAGTGACTGAAAATCTGTCTTAAGGAAATTGCGTTCTTGCAGGCCTCAACACGTTTCTTTTGGTTCCAAATCGGTTTGATTTATATATTGTTGTATTGTTCTTAATTTTGTACTGTTTGTTTAAATAATATTATTTTATCTTATTATTTATTCTTGGATTAACGCTTATTTTCTAACAATCTTAAGACAGATTCTCAGTTTTCATCCAAGACGAACAAATTATTGTATCTAAAGCAATGATTCACACGATGAGGAAATTTTCACGCATAGGAAAAGGAAAGCCTAATGTTGTTGTTTGTGATTTACATGTGTTCTTTTTCCATAACCTTTATATGGCTTTAAACTAAAGTGACCAATTATTTCATATTTGATATTTGACCATTTTTTCTTGTCTTCAAAACTTTTGGTGCCCGTAAATGCCCAAAGACATCTCAACGATTTTCATGGAAGTGAATTCTCAAAGACAAGAAACGTTGAGATCACCAGCACCATGGAATCAACACGATGCAAATAATTTTCTTCAAATAGAAAATTTGGATATTCGATTAGTAAGGTAATTTAAATATTCCTTAATAAGTTTTCTTGTAATTATGACACTTTTAAAACCATAAATTATAATATTATTAAAGTAATATTTCATATTAAATTTTGACTTTTAATATGGTATGGTTTATGTCTTAATTAAACTTTTTTATGACATTGTTAAGGTAATAATAAAATATTCCTTAAATATTTTGACATTAATATTTAATAATAAATATGACATTCAATATGAAAATATGGTAATTTTATAACCTTATATGTCAACCCTTCTTGGAATGAAAATAAAAAATTTAAATACATATTTGCATGTATTGTTAAGATAAAGTTTTAAATTTGATAATATTTTTGGTAATATTATTATGATAGTGTTACCTTATAATGTGGACATTTTAAATATGGCATGTATATAATAAATTATACTTTTTCACATTTTTTGTCTTAATTGTGATTCTTTGTATTTTTAGAAATTATGTCGATTTTATTTTGTACTAACAATTTCTTTTGAGAAATTTTGTAGAGATAAATATGATATCCAGGCGAAGTCGTATTTTGTTTTGGAAATAAAATATCTCGTAAATAATTCGTTTCGGGAATTTAATTCCTGCCGTTTTAATGGGTTTACTTAACCTTCCAAACAAGAAATGGAATTAAAATCAAAGGATTGATTCCTTTTGATTTCTGTTGGTTAAACATAACTAAGTTGGATTGATATATATGTTGTTTAACAGAAGATATAATGGAAATAAACTACTAAATTAATCTTGTGTTGATTCTAATTTTAGAAAGAAAATAAATCATTGAATTTATTTTCAAGAGAATCTTGTATGATTCTAACATTGCAAGGAAAATAAATCATTGAATTTATTTCCGTAAGAACCAAGTATGATTCAATTTTTGTAAAAGGAAATAAATCATTAGATTTATTTCTATGCTAGAATCATGCGTTGATTCTAACTTGTTAAGAAAAAATAAATCATTGAATTTATTTCCGTAAGAATCAAATATGATTAAATTTGTGTAAAGGGAAAAAATCATTAAATTTATTTATGTACTAGAATCATGCGTTGATTCTAACTTGTTAAGAAAAATAAATCATTGAATTTATTTCCCTAAGAATCAAATATGATTTAATTTGTGTAAAAGGAAATAAATCATTAAATTTATTTCTGTACTAGAATCATGTGTTGATTCTAACTTGTTAAGAGAAATAAATCGTTGAATTTAATCTCGTGAGAATCTAGAATGATTCAACCTTGAAATAAATTGGTGAATTTATTTTGGAAAGAGAAACAACTTAAAGTTATTATTTCTTAAAGAATCAAGTGTAATTTTATTTTTAGAAATAAATCGATGAATTTATTTTGGAAATAACATTGGTTACTAAATTCCGACTAAGGTCTCGAATCAAAGCATAGAAGAATTTGGTTCTCTATGTTAAAATTAAATTCTTAAAGCTTATTCTGATGCATGCTATGAAGTGCACGATGTTTAAAATTGGCTAAAGAATCGAGAGGGTCGTTGGACCATAAATGGAAGATTCCAAATTGTTGTGAATCAAAGGTAGTGATTTCGATTGATCATCCATGCTTGGAATGATTTCAAGAATAGAATCCATAAACGGTGATTGAAAGAAAATTTAAAAATGCATGTCTAGGATTGGTTATTTGAGAGACTTGGTATTTAAGTGTGCCTAGTGCACCACCTCTCTTTCATAAGTTATCTACCTGGTGCATTATTTATTATTGTTCTTTCTATTAATACCGTGTGAACTTTTGTTTGGGGTTTAGTTTACAAAATCTCCGTCGTCTAACAAAAGTTAGAAATTATGTTTCTGTTTCTGGTTTTAGTCTTTGACTAAATTTCTGACGTTTAACAGATTCATTATGCTTGGTTTTGGATTGTGTCTACGTGAGACAATGGAAAAATTAGTAAAATTTATTGGAAAGAATTTCATACATGGCAACAAAAGATGTTGCATAATTGACCGTGATAAACCTGGTTAAATATTTGAAGGATGATCCTCCTATTATTAGAGAGGATAAGGTAAATATTGTTACCACCTTCAAATGTTACTAAAGTAAATATTGCTAAGGCAAATATTATCACGGCAAACGTAGGGGAAGTCAAAAACGACTTCAAACCGTAAATTAGACGGTGTGTTCAAGAAGCAAAATTTCATGAAAAAAATGCTTTAATTGCCATAAGATGGGAACCAGTATTCGGACTATAGACTTCCAAGCGAGGGCAATGTTATTGCCATAACAATTGATATGGCAACATATTGGTTGAAGGAATATGTTTATTACCTTCATTGATGATAGCACAAAAATAATGTAAAGATGAAGCTCTAGTGAAAATTGTTCTCTATGAGCATGATGTTGAATCCCAAACTTAATTAAAGGTTTAAGATGGGGAGAAGCTCTATATGAGTAACGTTGGTACTATAATGTGCCTAACATGTGGGGGAAACTGTTCTATAAGCTAATTACCTTTTAAACAAGATTCCTCATAATTAAAGAGACTAGACACCATATAAGTTATGGAAGGTAATTAAACCTTCCTGCAACTACTTGAAAATGTGGGGTGTCTTGTAAAGGTAATGACCTCATTACTAAAGCAACTGAGAATAGATCCCTAAAATGGTGGATTGTATTTTCATTGGCTATGTAGAACATAGCAATGTATATCAATTTCTTGTGTATGAATTGAAGAACCCTGAGATTCACAAGCACACGATAACGGAAGCAAATGATGCCTTTTCTTTGAAAATGTATTCCCTTGTAAAGCTAGGGAAGTTGATCAAAGTTCAATGAAATGAACTTCGGAGATTATCGATTAAGATGACTCAAATGACCAACAAGGGTTTGAGCTTGGAATAGAGCCACAAAGAAGTAAACGAGCAAGGGTAGAAAAATTCTTTGGATCATTTTTCTAAACTTTATGCTAGAGGTTGAATCTCAAACGTATAATGATGTTATACATTCATTTGAAGGCATCATATGGAAGGATGCCATTAAGAGTGAAATTGATTCCATCATGCAAAATCATACGTGGGGAATTAGTGGATCTTCCACTATGAATTAAACCACTAAGTTTTGAATGGATTTTCAAACGGAAAATGAAAGCATATTGAACAATTGATAAGTATAAGGCCAGATTGGTAATAAAAGGCTACCAAATGCCTTGACTATTTCGATACATACTCTCATGTATCAAGGATAACTGTTGAGTGTGTAAAAGTTCTATTATTTACACCCTTTTTAACCCATATTTCTGCTGCATTCAAGCATCATTTCATTGCATTTAAGTTAGTTTACAGCAAAACATCATAAATATATAAAAGGCACAGATTCTACTAAAAATGACTGTTTTTGGTAGGTTGTCGCCGTCGTAGACGGTAAAGGCGGGCGCGGGGCAGAAAAGAAGAAGAGCTGAACCGAACAAGCAGATAAAGAGGACGATGCTGCCATGGTGCTGTCGTGACAGCAGAGGACGACAACAAGTTAGTGGAGAAAAAGCAAAGTGGACCTCGATAGATAGAGAAAATTCTGCTCGTCTGTCGTGTGAAAACCCTATATTTTTCCAAGCCCCGGATCAAAAGATATGTCAAGCCCAAAGCTCAAGGAGATAAAATCCCAAGAAACAAGGAGGACGGCTGGAAAGTAGATTCCTTGAAGATTAAGTCTTTATTAGAATCATACTTTTAATTAAAGTTGTAATCCTTGTTAACTTAGATAACTTGAGCCCAAAGCTTATAAAAGGGCATATATTTTAACCTAGGGACATAACATACCCAATACCCCATAACCGATAACCAAAAACCCCTAGCCGTTTACCCGCCGCCGACATGTTCTAAATTCCCCCTAGGGTCACGGGTTGATTTGTAAAGTAGTTGCAAGGGTTGTTTTGTTTTAGGAATTTTCAGTTCAATAAAATAAACTTCAAGTTCTCTTATTTTGGTTATTTATATCTTGCAAGAGCATCGGGAGAGCATTGTGAGGTTATCTATTTACTTAGCATCGGGAGAGTTAAGTATACGAAAGAAATAAGAGCGAGTTCTCTAGTTTATAGTTGAACTATCTCGTGCCTAGGGATATGGCGAGGTTAAGTGGCTAAAGAAGAATTCATACACATCGGTGTTCATCCTTCGATTCACGCCGGGAGGTATCATCAAAGACATGATCATCGACAGACTTGGACCTAGGGATAGGCCAAGGCAGATCTGGGATTCTTGCCAAACTTGAAAGTACCGAGTTGGTGTGTTTGCTGCCGCGACAACCAACGGACTGCTGCCACGACAGGTGCTGCCGCGACGGGTGCGACGACAGAACTGGATTTCCTAAACTCTGCAATACCTGCACTACTGAGCAACTCAATACCAGCCCATTCTCTCTATCTTGATTTCTCTACTTTTATTTTCCAGTATTCTTTATTATTTTCGTGACAAATATCTTAATCTATTCTTTTCCCCTTGTGTAGATATCGAAGGAAAGAGTTAGCCAGTCCCTGTGGAGACGATATCCGATACTCTAGTATCACTTTATTACTTGCGACGTGTACACTTGCACTCAATTGCGATAGACACTTTTACACGCAACAAGTTTTTGGCGCCGTTGCCGGGGACTGGCAACACACTCTTACCCTAGCTTCTGCACTTTTCTTTTATTTTTATTTTTTATTTTTTTTATTTTTTTAACAAAAACTCAGGTGAAAGTACAGGTTCAAGGGCATCAACATGCCAGGAAAAACCATTCGAGAGTTGATGTGGGAAAGTTCTTGCAATTACCGTAAAGATATGCTGCCACGACAGCAACAGGGGCAACAAATGCCGATGCCGCAGCAGCAAAATTTTTTATGGTATGATCAAAACCCACAAAATTTTTTATACCATAACAGTTTTGCTACAGAACCCGACCTGCCCTGGCAATGTCATCACCCTCAAGAGGAGTCAAAATCCTTAGAAGACACACTGCAAGCCTTCTTGGCACTCACTCAAAAAGTGTCAGCTTCTACGAACGCAAGTATCGCCAAGATGGATGAACTCTTGAGCAGACCAATCCTCATTCATGCCACAGATGAACCTGAAATCCTGAGGCGAGATGACGAGGATGCCCATGTGAAGGAATACCCAACATATGATGAGTCTGAGCAACAACTTGCCATGGCAATGATCGAGGAGCCGGAATGGAGCAACATCGCGACAACGCTGAGTGAAATTCAAGAGAATGTCACAGCAGCAACCACTTCTGAGGCAGAAACCCTAGTCAAAGCGGAAACTGCCGCCTCGGCAGAAACTGCCGCCTCGACAGCAACTGATGTTGAAGCAGCAACCACAACAGAGGCAAATTCTCAACCCACTACCTCGGTTATGCCCGACCAAGATTGCACACGTCCATCTCTGTCATGGCACTCGCACGACCACCTAGAAGAGCTACCCAATGACAGTTCTTCACAAATGGAATACGAGCAGGTAATAAACGAACCTTTTGAATTCTTTGAAAACTCACCGATTCCATTGCAGATATTAGAGGAACCAACACCGGTGGACTCAGAATTATCAAAGTCTCTACTGATGGAGATCTATGAGTGGTCAACAGAATTTGATATAAAGAGTGATGGCACTTACCAATGTCCCATTGACCTGCAAAGTAACATGATAAAGAACTGTCAAAATAACTGCCTGCCACAGCAGTGGGCACGGCAGCAAGGGATACATTCAACCACAACAGCATTCAACGAAAAAAAGGTAAGTTTGTGGCTGAATTTTAAATTAATTTTTTCTAATCATATATTCATGCCCTCAGAAACATTACCAAGAAGGGAGGACTTCATGGACTACAAAGGGAAGAGAAAGAAAGGAGCCCCCACCATGAGAATAATCACCAGATGGAGGGTACAGATGGACTTCAAGAAGTACCGGAAACAACCCCTCAAGCATCAATAGAACAGGGAGTATTTTTATTACTTATTATTTATTAAGAAATAAGGTTTATTTTATTCAAATAATATTTTTTTATATTTATTATTTTTAGGAAATAAATGAGCCAAGAAGAACATGAGAAGTGAACTCAACCCACCACCCATCCATCAGCCCAACAAAGCCCAATATTGAAGCCTGTCGTTACGGCTGCCATGACAGACGCGGAAAAGACAGGCTGTCACCATGCTGTCATGACAGACGCGTAACAGACGCAGAAACGTGTGTCAGATGCATCAGACACGCTAAAGCTCGACAGCTGCCCCGTTTTTCGTGCCTGCCGTTACAGCTTCAACGGGCAGCAATTCCTTTTCTATAAAACCCCGTTTCATTTTCATTTTCACTCACTTTTGCTTTTCTTACTTGCTCTCCATCTTTAGTTTTCATTTGCTTTCAATTACTTTTCACAACCCTTGCACTAACATGTCTTCCAGAAAAAAACCCGCCGCAATGCTGCCTCTACTTCCTCACCGGCAGCAACTCCCCCACAGTCATTTGCAACCAGAGATCTGTAGGAAGAACGAGGCCTCATTTATACTCCAAAGGCAAAGAATTTGGGCCTCAAGCCTTTCATCGCTAGAAAGATTAGAGCTCTATTATGGCAATCATTTGCGGAGCAACTAGAGGAAATGAACGAGACGCTGGTGAGAGACTTTTATGCTGCCATCAGCAGCAAAACAGCGACACCAGTAAGTGTTAGAGGGACAGAAGTACCATTCACAGCCGAGCACATTGTTGCGTGTAAAAGAGTCTATCGCAATTGTAGTGCAAGTGTACACGACGCAAGTAGTAAAGTGATACGAAGTATCGGATATCGTCTCCACAGGGATTGGGCTAATGACTTCACCTTTATTCACTGCACGAAAGTAAAGGAAATAATTGAGAAGATTGTCACGAGAATAATAAAGTAAAACGTAAATAAAAGAGTTGGAATATCAAGATAGAGAGAATGGGCTGGTATTGAATTGCTCAGTAGTGCAGGTATTGCGATGCTTAGGAAATCCAGTTCTGTCGTCGCGCCCGTCGCCGATAGCACCTGTCGCGGCGGCTGTCCATTAGCTGTCGCGGCAGCGAACACACCAACTCCGTACTCCAAGTTTGGCAAGAATCCCAGAATTGCCTTGGCCTATCCCTAGGTCCAAGTCTGTCGATGATCACGTCTTTGATGATACCTCCCGGCGTGAATCGAAGGATGAACACCGATGTGTATGAATTCTTCCTTAGCCACTTAACCTCTCCCTATCCCTAGGCACAAGATGGTTCTACTATAAACTAGAGAACGCGCTCTTATCTCTTTCGTATACTTAACTCTCCCGATGCTAAGTAAATGGATAACCTCACAATGCTCTCCCGATGCTCTTGCAAGATATTAAAACCAAAATAAGAGAACTTGAAGTTTATTTTATTGAACTTGGAAAATCCTAAAACAAGACAACCCTTGCAACTACTTTACAAAACAACCCGTGGCCCTAGGGGTTTTTTAGAACATAACGACGACGGGTAAACGGCGGAGGGGTTTTGGTTATCGGTTATGGGGTATGATGTATATATCCCTCTCTAGGTTAAAATCTATGCCCTTATATAAGCTTTGGGCTCAAGTATTCTAAGGTAACAAGGATTACAACTTTAATTAAAAGTAAGATTCTAATAAAGACTTAATCTTTAAAGTTCCTACTTTACAGCCGCCATCCTTGTTTCTAGGGATTTCCTCTCCTTGAGCTTTGGCTTATCATATCTTTTGATCCGGGGCTTGGAAAAATATTTGGCTTTCACACGACAGACGAGCAGATTTTTCTCTATCTATCGAGGTCCACTTTACTTTTCCTCTTCATGAAGTTGCTGTCACCTTGCTGTCACGACAGCTCCATGGCAGCTTCGTCCTCGTCGTCTGCTTGTCCAGTTCAGCTCTTCTGCTTCTCTGTCCTGCGCTTGCCTTCCTCGTCAACTATGGCAGCAACCTGCAAAATCAGCCATCTTTTAGTAGAATCCGTGCCTTTAATGTATTTGTGATGTTTTATTGTAAACTGACCTAAATGCAATGCAATGATGCTTGAATGCAGTAGAAATATGGGTTAAAAAGGGTGTAAATAATAGAACTTTTACACACTCAACACACCCCCAAACTCAAGTTTTTGCTTGCCCTCAAGCAATTAAGACCTAAACGAAAAATATTTTTGTGTTGGCTTTCAAACAGTGAACTGTCCCTTACCCGTCGCTCATTCTCTGTGGCGGCAGCAACCTGTCTCAATGTTTTAGGATCTGTCCGGAATCTCCCTATAGTTCTCGTGCCGTGTGTGCATGCTTGTGAACAGTTATATGCTAAGACTCTCTTAGTTTCACTAGAATATTCAACTCTTTAACTCAAATTTTTATTCCAAAGTTTATTTTTGAAGACACCTTTTCATGCTTCTTTTCTATTATTTCAAGCTAAGTTTTACTAGAGCCAGTTTTAGGCACCTCTAGTTAACTTCCTAGAGCCAGTTTCGGGCACCTCTAGGTAACTTCCTAGAGCCGGTTTCGGGCACCTCTAGGTTTTTTGAGTTTCTTTTGCTAAACTTCTTTCCTAGAGCCAGTGTTAGGCACCTCTAGGGGCTATTCAAGTACTAAGCATCCTTTTCTAGTTTGGCTAAAAGAAATCTAAGCAATATAACAGTCACAAAGGTGTTTAAGTTTTTCAGAACTATAGAAAGGCTCTAAACTTCTCCTTAAACTGTCCTAAAGATGCTGCCACGACAGAGCTGTCATGACAGGTAAGTTAACTTCACAGTTTTAAGCCAACAGTTTTATATTTTCTGATTTTTTTAGAGACTTTAATTAAATAATAGACACAACAATTAAATAAAGATGTACTACGACTCCATTAAAACGGAGGGTTGCCACCCCCAAACTCGAGGGTTGCATTGCCCTCAATGCAAAATGACAGATAAAATGATGGCAGGTACATCACAAAATAAAGATAAAGCAGGCAGCAAGAAAAGAAAAATAAAAGACTTAAATTTTAATCGCTGTCCTCGCTGCTGCTGCTGACACGGATCTGGCGGCGGCGTCTGGGCTGTGGAGGAGGCTGGGCAGGTTGCTCCACAACCTGGATATCGGAGCTGCTACCGCTATCCCAAGTGCTGCTGGTGGTGGCACTGGCCTTGGGCATCAGTTTTCTGTCTGCCACGTGTTTCAGCCTTTTGATAGGCGTGAATTCCTTCTCCAAATTCCTCCAAATGGGAGGGTCTGCTTTGCTGTCAGCCCAGACAGAAAAAGGGGAGAAACCAGCCACGTATGCTTCGAGGTCGTCCGAGGCTGTCGCTTCGTTCCTCTGGCGGAGGTGTCGCCCGGAGGACTGCCAGCTGCCGTCGGGGCAGGTGAAGGGGTGGAGGCGGCAGAGTGGACATGGGGGGAAGCAGGTGGTGTAGGTGTGTGGACAGGGGAGGGGATGTGGAAATAGTGATCGGGGAAAGTGGGGAAATTAACATCGGGATAATTTAAATTATTGGTAATGAAATTTATCGTGGAAGTTGCGAAGTTCCGGATGAATGTCATTAGCCCCATCTGTCTTTCTTCCACCCTCTGTATGGCGGCAAGGATCTGGGCAGCTTGGTTCCTCGGAGCGGCTGCCGTGGCAGGTTCATCGGCAGGTTCAAGAGCAGGTTCTTCATCCGAGTCTGCTGGGCCGGCGGCAAGGTTGAAGGAGTTGACATGTGTTGCGACTATCAGCTCCATGAGGCTGTTGATGTTGTTGTCTATCCAGCCTTTGCCCTTGATTAACTTGTCGGAAGTGGCCTCTAGGACGGCAGCGCAGCGGCAAAGGAGGGTGATCGTGAACGGTAGACAAAGATAGGAAAAGGAGCGGAAAGTGCAATCCAAGATGCTCTCCCTCATATAGCGGCCCACGTTGATAGGCCGGTCGTGCATGATCGAGTGGATGAGAGCCAACCGCTGCTGGTTCACTGTCGTGTGATGGGAGGACGGCAGGATACGCTTCTTGATGAAAGCGTTCCATAGTTTAGCTTCTGGGAGAAGCTGCCCCCTTTTGACAGAGTTGGGATTCTTTTTGCATGTGGTCCATGTTGTTCCTTCCTCTGTCACCTCCGCCATGATAGCACCGTAGGCGGCAGCATCGAGGGTCTCTAAAAATTTCTGGTGGGTGTCATCGTCGGGGCCAAAATATATGCCATACATGTGATTGATGATGTCAGCTGTAAATGGCACTTCTACCCCTCGAACGGTGACGGAGGTTGCCGTTTTGCTGTCGATGGCAGCATAAAACTCCCTCACCAACGTATCATTTAGTTCTGTCGGTTGTTCGGCGAACTGCTCCCATAGCAAATTCCTTATCGCCTTCGCAATGAATGGTCGGAGCCCCATGTTTGGTGCCTTGCGGATGTAGATGAAGCCCCTTTCCTCCCATAATTCCTTGGTGTCGAAGGGCGACTGGGCTGCAGAGGAAGAGGCGGAGGTAGCACCGCGGCGGGTCTGTCTAGAAGACATATTAGTTGCAAGGGTTTGAAAGTAAAGAAAGCAAATAAAAATGAGAGGAGAAAACAAGTAAGAATAAGCAGAAGTGATGAAAAATGAATGTGAGAACGGGGTTTTATAGCGGTCGAGGTGCTGCCCATTTAATGCTGTAACGGCAGGCGTGAATAACGGGGCGACTGTTGCGTTTTGGCGTGTCTGACGCGTCTGACACGTAATTATACGTCTGTTACGCGTCTGTCACACGCTTCTGCGTCTGCCCTGTCAGTCCGTTGACAGCCTGTCTTATCCGTCTGCGGCGGCAGCCGAAACAATAAACTTCAATAAAGGGGCTCTGTTGGGCTGATGGATGGATGGTGGGCTTGGGCCACTTCTTCTTTTCTTCTTGACTCCTTTATTTCCTAAAAACAGAAAATAGAAAAACATTATTCAAATTAAAATAAACCTTATTACCTAATAAATAATAATAAAAATAAAAAAATAAAAAAATAAAACTTAGGTTAAATTAGGGATGCCTTGTGGGGCATCTCCTAAAGTAACCACTTCCTGTATTCCTGGGGCTTCAGTCCCCTGATAGTGCTTGAGGCGCTGTCCATTGACTTTGAATTGGTGCCCGTCTTTTAAGGATCGGATTGTGATGGCACCATGGGGAAAAACTTGTACTACTTGGAATGGGCCAGACCATCTAGATTTTAACTTCCCTGGGAAGAGTTTCAGTCTAGAATTGAACAACAACACAAGCTGCCCTGGGCAGAACTGTCGTGGCAGCAGCTTCCTGTCATGCCACTTCTTAGTCTTCTCTTTGTAAATTCTCGCATTGTCGTAGGCCATTGTCCGTAATTCTTCAATTTCGTTCAGATCTAATAGCCTTTTCTGGCCTGCCTTGTCCAAGTCCATGTTCACTACCTTGATTGCCCAATATGCCTTGTGCTCTATCTCGACAGGCAGATGACAGGTTTTCCCATAAATCAGTCGGTATGGAGACATGCCCAACGGAGTTTTAAAAGTTGTCCTATATGCCCATAATGCATCATTAAGGAGTAAAGACCAATCTTTCCTAGTTGGCTTAACCATCTTCTCTAGAATGTTCTTCACTTCTTTATTGGATATCTCAGCCTGTCCATTGGTCTGTGGGTGGTATGCTGTCGCGATCCTGTGCTTGACACCATATTTCCTCAAGGCGGCAGCAATTACCCTATTATCAAAATGTCTCCCATTCATCACTGATGATCGCCTTAGGGATGCCAAACCTCGAAAAAATGTTTTTATGTAAAAAGTTTTGGACCGTCTTGGCATCATTCTTTTGAGTGACGATAGCTTCAACCCACTTGGAGACATAATCCACTGCTAGGAGGATGTATAAATTTCCACATGAAGATGGAAAGGGTCCCATAAAATCAATCCCCCAAACGTCGAAGATCTCGACTTCTAGAATGTTTTGCAGTGGCATCTCGTTTCTCCTTGAGATGTTACCTGTCCGCTGGCACCTGTCACAGTTCTTGTAGAAGTCCTGTGCATCCTTATACAGTGTCGGCCAGTAGAACCCTGACTACAGCACCTTGGCAGCAGTTTTATTGCCTCCTAAGTGACCTCCATATTGTGAAGCGTGGCAGTGATGGAGAATGTCTTCTTGCTCTTCTTGTGGTACACACCTCCTTATAACCTGATCTGCACACATTTTGAAAAGAAGAGGTTCGTCCCAATAATAATGCTTAACATCATTTTGGAACCTCTTCCTGGCTTGGTAATTAAGATCAGAAGGAAGTATTTCGCTAACTATAAAATTAACGAAATCAGCATACTAGGGAAGTTCAGAAGACTTACCTGCCGCCATGGCTGTCGCGGCAGCGATTGCGGCGGAAAAGAGCTGCTCATCTGGGAAGGTCTCCAATATGTGTGTCTCATCTATTGGTAGATTCTGTCCCGTCTCCAACCTTGACAAGTGGTCAGCTACCTGATTTTCTGCCCCCTTCTTGTCCTTGATCTCAAGGTCGAATTCTTGTAGTAGCAAGATCCACCGTTTCAATCTAGGCTTGGCATCCTTCTTTGCGAACAAGTACTTAAGGGCAGAATGGTCGGTGTGCACTATTACTTTCGTCCCAAGTATGTAAGAACGAAACTTGTTGATGGAGAACACCACAGCTAACAGCTCCTTTTCTGTGGTGGTGTAGTTAACTTGGGCGTCATTCAATGTCTTGCTGGCATAATATATGACATGAAACAGCTTGTCTCTGCGCTGCCCAAGTGCTGCCCCGACAGCATAGTCACTAGCATCACACATAATCTCAAATGGCTGCGTCCAGTCTGGTGGCTGTACTATGGGGGCTGTTACTAGTTTTTCCTTCAGGACCTTGAATGCTTCAGTACATTCATCATTAAAGTCAAAGGGTCGGTTCTGCTCTAAGAGATGACATAGGGGCTTCGTGATTTTCGAGAAATTCGAGATAAATCTCCGATAAAAACCAGCATGCCCTAAAAAACTCCTAATGCCCTTGACTGTGGTCGGCGGCGGCAGCTTCTCAATTACTTCTATTTTAGCTCTGTCGACTTCTATCCCACGGCAGCTAATCTTATGGCCAAGGACTATCCCTTCATCCACCATAAAGTGACATTTTCCCAATTTAGAACAAGATTAGCTTTTTCACATCTTTCAAGTACCTTTTGAAGATTGCCGAGGAAGCTCTCAAAATCGTCTCCAAAGACGGAAAAATCATCCATGAAAATTTCAAGGAAGTCCTCTACCATGTCGGAGAATATGGCCATCATGCACCTTTGGAAGGTGGCAGGTGCATTACAGAGTCCAAACGGCATCCTCCTAAACGCATATGTTCCGTAGGGGCATGTAAAAGTCATTTTCTCTTGATCCTCTGGTGCAATAGCAATTTGGTTGTAACCTGAGTAACCATCAAGAAAACAATAGTAAGGTTTACCCGCTAATCTATCAAGCATTTGATCAATAAAGGGTAAAGGAAAGCGGTCCTTTCGGGTAGCTTTGTTAAGCTTCCGATAGTCCATACAAACCCTCCAACCGATCACAGTCCTGGTTGGGATTAACTCATTGTTCTCATTGGTTATCACGGTCATTCCTCCCTTCTTGGGAACACATTGCACCGGGCTCACCCATTTGCTGTCGAAGATGGCGTAAATAATACCAGCATCTAACCATTTAATTATCTCTTTACGCACTACCTCCTTCATCGCATGGTTTAACCGCCTTTGGGCATCAATAGTCGGCTTATGCTCTTCCTCTAGAAGGATTTTGTGCATGCATAACCCCGGACTAATGCCTTGTATATCAGCAATCGTCCATCCTATCGCCTTCTTGTGCTGCCTTAGCATGTCGATTAGCTTTCGTTCCTGTTCCTGCGGCAGCTTAGAAGAGATGATTACGGGAAACGTATCATTTGAACCAAGAAAAACATATTTAAGCTGCCCTGGTAGGGGCTTCAGTTCTAAGGCAGTTGGTTCAACAGTAGATGGCTTTTGGATTAAATGGTTATCCGAAGTATAATTCAAAGGTTCGAATAACTTACCTGGACGATTGCCTATCCAGTTTACCTCCTCTTGACCTTCAGTATCAGATGTATCGGAATCAGAGGAGTCACTGTCGTCGGTGCTGTCGTCGTTGCTGTCGTGACAGACCTGTAGGTGGCTGCCGCGGCAGTGCCCAAATTTAATATCCTGACAGCCCGACCTGATGCAGGGTTGATCAAGGGTAACATCAGTGATAGCCTTGCATTCCTCGTCCACATCAGCATGTTTCATTGCTTGGAGAAGATTCAACTTGATCTCTTGATCGTTCACTCGCATGGTGAGTTCTCCTTTCTCCACATCAATCAGTGATCTTCTCGTGGCCAAGAAGGGTCGCCCAAGGATGACTGGTGCGTTTTCGTCTGCCTCACAATCTAAAACAAGAAAGTCAGCAGGAAAAATAAATTTATCCACTCTTACCAGAATATCTTCAATTTTTCCTTCAGGATGAACGTAAGAGCGGTCTGCCAGCTGCAGAGTTACTGTCGTGGGTCGCGCCTTCCCAATACCTAATTTCTGAAAAACAGATTTGGGCATTAGATTAACACTAGCACCAAGATCACAAAGTGCCTTACCCACGAATTTATTTCCGATTACGCAAGGTATGATGAAGCTCCCCGGATCCTTCTTTTTCTGGGGTGGCTACCGGTGAAGAATACTCATGCAACCTTCTGTCATCTTTACCGTTTCAAACTCCCCAAGTTTAGATTTCTTCGACATAACATCCTTGAGAAATTTAGCATAACCGGGCATCTCCCTAACAACATCTAACAACGGAATATTAATATGAACCTGCTTAAAAATATCATAAATCTTTTTAAGTTGAGATTCATGCTTAGCTTGCTGTATCCGTTGAGGGAAGGGTGGTGGGGGACGGTAATCAGCAATGCGTCCTTCCCACTGCATGCGAATCTGAGGACGATAATCATCTTTTTTCTCCTCTGTCGCTTCTGCTGTCGTGACAGGCTCATCGGCAGCAGTTTGTTTATCATCTGTCGGGGCAGATTCCTCAGCAGGTTTATCTACGGCTGGATTTTTTACTGTTTCAGCTTCTTTTTCCGGCCCTGGTAATTTCTTCCCACTCCTAGTAGTAATTGCCTTACATTGCTCATGTGGGGGCGGTCTAGCATTTTCAGTATTGCTAGGGAATCCTCCATTCTGCCTCGGCTTAATATGTTGCGACACCTGACCCATTTGTGTCTCCAGAGATTTCAAAGTAGCTTCATGATTTGTCATCTTCATCTCCGTTTTATCCATGAAATTCTCTGTCTTTTTGACAAACTGATTCATATTCTCAATATACGTACCGGTCTGAGACATAAAGGTGGCCAGAGTCTGTTCCAATATACTGCTCGTGGCAGGTGGTGGCTGCTGTTGTGGCTGCGGTGGCAGGTTCTGCGGCAGCTGCTATCGCGTCAGCAATCTAGGACCTCCCTGATTCTGATTATGTGCTTGAGGATTCAGGGCATTGTTGGGATTACTCCATGAAAACTTAGGATCCTTCCTCCAATTGGGATTATAGTTGTTGGAATTATAATTTGGCTTGTAGTTTCCAACATATTTTCCCTCTTCTACATTTATTGGGCACTCATCCCTACTATGATTTCCCTCACAGATATCACATACTTCCTCAACAGCAAATCCTTGTAAACCATCATCATTCAATAACCTTTTCATTGCTTTAGTAAGGAATGCTACCTGCGATTTCATAGTGCTGTCGGCTTCATAATCCTTGACAGCAAGTACCCGTTTACGCCCTCTTCTAGCTGTCGGAAACTGCTCCTCATTCTTGGCCAGATTTTTCAAAACTTGTAATGCCTCGTCCGGATCTTTATCCAATAATAGACCATTTGCTGCGGAATCAATTCGGATGCGAGTTTGTAGGTTGGCAGCATTATAGAACTTTGTAACCTGATTCCAGACGGGGAATCCATGCATTGGGCAGTTCCTTAGAAGAGTAGTAAATCTGTCCCAGGCCTCGTGCATCGGCTCGTCATCTTCCTGTTGAAAAGTAGCAATTTCATTACGTAATCGCTCAGATAAATGCGAAGGATTAAATCGAGATAAAAATTCACGAGATAAATCTGCCCAAGTCATAATTGAACCCGGCGTAAGTTTATTCCCCCAAGTTTTAGCTCTGTCCCTCAATGAATGGGGGAATAACCGAAGCCTCAGTATCTCCGGACTAACTCATGGCCGTCTAAACAAACCACAGATCTCCTGGAACGTTTTGAGATGCTCCCTAGCATCTTCTGTCACAGCACCACTAAACTGCCCGGCATTGTTGATCATACTAAACATGACAGGTTTAAGCTCGAAGTTATCAACATCAATATCCGACAGCGTGGTCTCCAGTTCTACATGATCGTTCAACATGTAGTCACGACAGGACCGTCGTCCATCTGCCGCAGGCGGGTCGCCGACAGGCGGTATACCTCCACCAGCGGGCGGATTACGGGCCATCTGCTCTAGTTGTTCCTCAAGGTACTCATTTTGATCTAAAATGTGGCGAAGTTGTTTCTTGAGATTGAAGGAACGTTCAACTTCCGGATCTAATTTATACTCAGGATCTTCGCGTCTTTTAGATCTGCGCATAAACAAGAAAACCTTGTGAAAAGCAAGAGTTGAAAACACAAAAGAAAAATTAAAGAAAAAAATAATAAAAATAAAAACGAAAATAAAAGTAAAAACGAAAAGTGCAATAAAAGAAAGATGTAGTTATGTTGCCAATCCCCGGCAACGGCGCCAAAAACTTGTTGCGTGTAAAAGAGTCTATCGCAATTGTAGTGCAAGTGTACACGACGCAAGTAGTAAAGTGATACGAAGTATCGGATATCATCTCCACAAGGATTGGGCTAATGACTTCACCTTTATTCACTGCACGAAAGTAAAGGAAATAATTGAGAAGATTGTCACGAGAATAATAAAGTAAAACGTAAATAAAAGAGTTGGAATATCAAGATAGAGAGAATGGGCTGGTATTGAATTGCTCAGTAGTGCAGGTATTGCGATGCTTAGGAAATCCAGTTCTGTCGTCGCGCTCGTCGCCGACAGCACCTGTCGCGGCAGCGAACACACCAACTCCGTACTCCAAGTTTGGCAAGAATCCCAGAATTGCCTTGGCCTATCCCTAGGTCCAAGTCTGTCGATGATCACGTCTTTGATGATACCTCCCGGCGTGAATCGAAGGATGAACACCGATGTGTATGAATTCTTCCTTAGCCACTTAACCTCGCCCTATCCCTAGGCACGAGATGGTTCAACTATAAACTAGAGAACGCGCTCTTATCTCTTTCGTATACTTAACTCTCCCGATGCTAAGTAAATGGATAACCTCACAATGCTCTCCCGATGCTCTTGCAAGATATTAAAACCAAAATAAGAGAACTTGAAGTTTATTTTATTGAACTTGGAAAATCCTAAAACAAGACAACCCTTGCAACTACTTTACAAAACAACCCGTGGCCCTAGGGGGTTTTTAGAACATAACGACGACGGGTAAACGGCGGAGGGGTTTTGGTTATCGGTTATGGGGTATGATGTATATATCCCTCTCTAGGTTAAAATATATGCCCTTATATAAGCTTTAGGCTCAAGTATTCTAAGGTAACAAGGATTACAACTTTAATTAAAAGTAAGATTCTAATAAAGACTTAATCTCTAATGTTCCTACTTTGCAGCCGCCATCCTTGTTTCTAGGGATTTCCTCTCCTTGAGCTTTGGCTTGTCATATCTTTTGATCCGGGGCTTGGAAAAATATTTGGCTTTCACACGACAGACGAGCAGATTTTTCTCTATCTATCGAGGTCCACTTTACTTTTCCTCTTCATGAAGTTGCTGTCACCTTGCTGTCACGACAGCTCCATGGCAGCTTCGTCCTCGTCGTCTGCTTGTCCAGTTCAGCTCTTCTGCTTCTCTGTCCTGCGCCTGCCTTCCTCGTCAACTATGGCAGCAACCTGCAAAATCAACCATGTTTTAGTAGAATCCGTGCCTTTAATGTATTTGTGATGTTTTATTGTAAACTGACCTAAATGCAATGCAATGATGCTTGAATGCAGTAGAAATATGGGTTAAAAGGGTGTAAATAATAGAACTTTTACACACTCAACACACATCAACTCTTTATATGGCCTCTGTATAGGCCCCAATGATGATGCACATCAGCCTTGATGTTGTTTTCCCCACCTCCCCTGCCCACTACTTCAGTGTCCCCACCCCTGTCCACACACATACACATGCTGCAACCCCACAAACACCATCTGCCGCCTCCATACCATCACCTGCCCCGATGGCAGCCTGCAGCACCCATGCCGAAACATCTGCTCGAGGAACAAAGCGACCAGTGCCCTCGGATGACCTTGCTGCCTTTGTTGCTGGGTTCTCTTCCTCCTCCGTCTGGGCAGACAGTGAGATTGAACCCTCTATTCAGAGGAACATGTCGAAGGAATTTACACCGGTAAAGAGGCGGAAAAGAATAGCAGATAAGAAAACTCTGCCAAGGGCCAGCAGCAGCAGTGGCAACAACTCTGATATTCAGGTTGTACAACAACCACCCCAGCCCGCCCCGCGAACCAGAACCCACCGCCAAATCCGCCTCAGCAGCAGCAGTGAAGACAGTGATTAAAATTTAAGTTTCTTATCTTCTTATTACTACCTGCCATATATATTTTGTGATGTACCGCCTTCATATGTTTTCATTTTTATTTTGTCATTTGCATTGAGGGCAATGCAACCCTCGAGTTTGGGGGTGGCAACCCTCCATTTTAATGGAGTCTAAGTACATCTTAGTTAATTGTTGGTGTCTTTTACTTAGTTATTGTTCTATTAAAAAAAACTGAAAAACTGAAAATTTTGGCTTAAAACTGTGAATTGAACTTGCCTGTCGTGACAGCTCTGTCGTGGCAGCGTCTTTAGGATAGTTTAAGGAGAAGTTTAGAGCCTTTCTATAGTTCTGAAAACTTAAACACCATTGTGACTGTTATACTGCTTAGACTTCTTTTAGCCAACTAGAATAGGAAGCTTAGCACTTGAATAGCCCATAGAGGTGCCTAACACTGGCTCTAGGAATGAAGTTTAGCAAAAGAGACTCAACAAACCTAGAGATTCCCGAAACCGGCTCTAGGAAGTTACCTAGAGGTTCCCGAAACTGGCTCTAGGAAGTTAACTAGAGGTGTCTAAAACTGGCTCTAGTGAAACTTTAGCTTGAAAAATAGAGAAATCGAGTCAAAACAAAAGAAGCATGAAAATGTGCCTTCAAAAAGATAAACTTTGGCATAAAAATTCAAGTTAAGAGTTGAATATTCTAGTGAAACTAAGAGAGTCTTAACATGTAACTGTTCACAAGCATGCACACACTGCACGAGAACTATAGTGAGAGTCCGGATAGATCCTAAATTATCCGACAGGTTGCTGCCGCCACAGGTAACGAACGACGGGTAAGGGAAAATTCATTGTTTGAAAGCCAAAACAAAAATATTTCATTTTTCTTTAGGTCTTAGTTGCTTGAGGGCAAGCAAAAACTTGAGTTTGGGGGTGTGTTGAGTGTGTAAAAGTTCTATTATTTACACCCTTTTTAACCCATATTTCTGCTGCATTCAAGCATCATTTCATTGTATTTAGGTTAGTTTACAGCAAAACATCACAAATATATAAAAGGCAAAGATTCTACTAAAAATGGCTGTTTTTGGTAGGTTGTCGCCGTCGTAGACGGTGAAGGCGGGCGCGGGGCAGAAAAGCAGAAGAGCTTAACCGAACAAGCAGATAAAGATGACGATGCATCCATGGTGCTGCCGTGACAGCAGAGGACGACAGCAAGTTAGTGGAGAAAAAGCAAAGTGGACCTCGATAGATAGAGAAAATTCTGCTCGTCTGTCGTGTAAAAACCCTATATTTTTCCAAGCCCCGGATCAAAAGATATGTCAAGCCCAAAGCTCAAGGAGAGAAAATCTCAAGAAACAAGGAGGACGGCTGGAAAGTAGATTCCTTGAAGATTAAGTCTTTATTAGTGACTAAAATGTAATTTTTGAAAAGTTGGTGACTGTTTTAAAAGGATTGAAACTTTGAATCTCTAAGGAGCTAATTTACCCAAGGGAGGGTTTCTCCAGATTTTTCTTAAATTTTAAAGACTCATTTAATGTTATTTAATAAAAAGAAAAGAGGGAAAAGAGATATTTTAGTTTCATAACTAACTTTTGCCAAAATTTTCTCATTTCATTTTCTCTCAATTTTCCCTCAGCCAAACACATTTCCATAGCCACTTTTCCTTTGATTTTCACACCTAAAGTTGAGATTTCAATCCCTAAATGTTTCCTAATCATTTCTACACCAAATCCTCATCTTTTGCTTATTGAATTTTCAAGGATTTTGGCTCTAAACAAGGAAAAATCCACATTTAGAGGTATGAACATCCTTCTCCTCTAAATACTCAGTTCTTTACTGAAATTCCCAAGTTCTCAATCCTTAAATTGAGTTTTATTAAAGGTTTTAATGTTGTGTTCTTGATTTTGGCTTAAAATGCAAGATTTGGATTTAATTTTGAAGAAATTCGTAATAAATGATTGGGCTCTGTTTTGAGATGTCTTTTTGATGTATTTTGGATGTCTAAATGATGTGTAATTGAGGTTTAATCAATGCAATCCCGAATAGGTTGATTTTCCTAAGTTTTTACTTGATATAATGGTGGTTTTTGGGGTGATTTTGATGTTCTGCTATAGCTGGAGGTATAAGGACGTGATTAGGTCCTTTTTGGATGTTAATTGATGTCTAAGAATGATTGGAATTGATGGATCTTGGCTGGGTAATGTTGTAGAGGTGTTTGGATGTGATTTCGGTTGTGTTTGGTAGCCGAAATGTGAGTTTTGATGAGAGCAGCGAGTTTAGGTGTTTTGGCTGAAGATTTTAATGCATGATGATGCATTAATCCTCTTCTTTGATGTGTTTAAAACAGGGGAGACATCTTCGGATCCTTGTGGTGTTGATCCGGAGGCTTGATCGGTGTTTCGGCAAGCTTGCGAAACGGAATCGGTGAGTGAAGTTTGGTTTTCAGCTTTGAAACCAATGTTTGAAGGTTATGGGAGCTTAGTTTAAGACTAAACAACTTAGCTAAGCTCAAGAGTAAGTTTTCAGAGAAACTCTCTTTTTGATGAACCATGAGATAATTGAATGCAATGTGTTTATTTTGCATGTTTAAATTCTGTTTTGAAAGCATATTTTAGCATGTTTAATGCTGATTTTGTAAGCCATGTGTTGAAGGATGCTCAAGGTAAGAGATCCTTGATTTGAACATTGATAAATGTGGTTTGATGCATTGTGTTGCATGATTATTTAATGGCTTCGTTAAATGCTTAAAAACAGTGGATTGATGATGGTAAAAGATGTATATTGGCAAGTGATGTGTTTGTTTAAAAGTACTTGAATCGGATATAGTTAGCCGGCTATAGGATTGGGTGCACCGTGAATAAAGTCGCCTTGGATGTTGAGGGGTTGTAATGGTACCGTAAACTCCATCCAAGTACACTAACGAGATGTCTAAGATCATAATGGTGGTTAAAATGCCATGTGAGGATCTTGTGTTGTGTGTCCCATGTTCTCGTTAGTGATGTTATACAACTACCAATGAGTGATGTGGAGGGGTAGTAATTGTACCGTAGACTCCATCACGGGTGTTGAGGGGTTGTGATTGTACCGGTAAACTCCACCTTGAGTGTTTGGTAGTGTGTATGAAGCATATGGGACAACGCTTGTAATCCGCGTATCCGATTGTGTTTTGAGTTGAAAAATGGTTATGAATTATCACTTGAAAGCCAATATGACATGTTGATGAATTGAAGCATGAGATGCTTGGTTTGTATGCATAAATACATGATAGATGATGTTTTGAAATTAAAGGCCTTGGAAAGGTGTTTTTACAAAGTGCATTATTGTGTTGTTTTATTAGAGCATTTCTCACTAAGCATACGTGCTTACGCTCTCTCTTTCTTGAACCAATAATGCAGAGCATTGAAGCACTTTAAGGGCAGCAAGGAAGTCAAGGATCCAAGTGAAAGTCTAAGCTCATGTATGGTGACTATTTTCACAACACTATTAGCTTTTGGTATTTGGCAATGGGAACCTAGATTGTGTTTTTGGGAGATGTTTTTGACTCCCTAAGTTTGGTTTAATGCCTATGGTGTTTGGAACATGTAAATGGCCATTTGGTATTTTGTTTTAGAGATTTGATGATTGCTTGCTTTTCTATATAGGATGCATGGCTTTAGACTTGTGGTTTTTCTTATTTGAGGTCGTGATTGAGCTTTGATGATGCAAATGTGTTCCTTTAATGTTTGATGACTTGTTGGCATGACATGGAGGTCTTATGAGCGTGTTTGGTGGGTCGAAAGAGTGTAAATCAGGCCTTTCTGCTGTTTCTGGGCAGGGTGTTTCGAAACACCCTTGCCTGTTTCGAAACAGGTTCGTATTTTGGCCTGGGTGTTTCGAAACGGGCAGAGGTTTTTCGAAACACTTTGGCTACTGCCAAGGGGTGTTTCTGAACGGCCTAGACCCGTTTCGAAACACTTGACCGTTGGGCACTGATTTGAATGGTTTTGAGGTTTGCAAGCTTTACGTTTTAGTCCTGATTTTTGTATATGCAATTGATTGAGTTTGAGATGTCCGTTTGAGATGAAATTTGACAGAGAAGCATGAAACATGACTAATTTCATAATGGTAACTTAAAATTGGTAAAGTCCTCTTAATTTCCAGAGTTTACAAATTGGTCCCTAAATTCGTATGTTGTGCAATTGAGTCCCTTATTGTTTTACGATTGCTGTGATTTTTGAGTATGCTTATCTCAAGAGTACACCTAGGGTTAATATGCATTTAGACAAGGTTAAAAAGAAAAAAAAGGTCGTTAATCAAGGTTGACTTTCAGGTTGACTTTGGTTTTTCCCGTGTAATCTTCGTAGTTCGGGTCAACCGTCTAGGCCAGGCTAAGGGGGTTACATTTGGTGGTATCAGAGCCAGGTTCTCGAATATTTGGGAATGGTTATGTGGGTGATAAGTGTATGATTGATTTGTATACTTGTTGAATGAATGTATGATGTATGAATAGTAAGTATGTTGCAATTGTGGTGTATGCTGTTGTGAAGCGTGTTAGAGGGACCCATTGCCATATCAAAGCTAATGAAATGATTTGTTTTTAATTGGAAATGAGCTTGAGTACTTGGATTGCTTACCTTGCTGAGCCTGACTTTGTTTATTGCATTTGTGATTGCATTGTTTAGTGAATGGGACCTCGTAGATAGACGAGGATTAATACGCGAGCTATGGCTCAAAATGAGAACGAAGAGAATGCTAAAAATGTAGTGGATTTACCTCCTCCACCCGGTGGTGGTGGTGCTGGGGGTGAGGGAGCTGGTGTTGGTGTTGGTGTTGGGGTCGCTGGACCTGAAGCTGGGCAGGGGCAAGCTGCTCCTGACATGACAATGCTGATTCAGGCTATTGCTGGAGCCTTTCAGGCGGCGGTAGATGGAGCTCATGGAGCTGGGCATCAAGGAGATGCTAATGCTAGACTACCTCTGGAATGCTTGCGCAGTCTAGGAGGGACTGAGTTCAGGGGTTTGTCTACTGAAGGTTCTGAGTCTTGGTTGGAAAGTACCAAGAGAATTTCGGGACAAATGAACTGCAATGAAGTGCAGAAGTTGGGCTGTGTAATATCGTTGTTGCATGACGATGCGTATACCTAGTGGACAACCACTATCTCCGGAATGGAGGATGCTGACGTGACTTGGACGTTCTTTTTGAACGCGTTCAAGAGGAGGTATCTGGGTGTGCGGTACCTGGATGAAAAGAAAAGGGAATTCATGTCTCTTACTCAAGGGAGCATGTCAGTGGCTGAGTACGAGGTTCAGTTTGTCCGACTCAGTCAGTACGCACCTGAGCTTATCCATGATGAGCGGGAGAGGTGTGAACGTTTCCGTTATGGTTTGGTGACGAAAGTGAAGACCTATATGCTGGCTGCTGAGTACACTGACTTTGATGTGCTAGTTGGTAGAGCAAAAGACATTGAGTTGAATTTGGGTTTATCTTCTAGAGGAGTTGGTCCTAGTGCGGGCAAGCGAGCTGCTGAGTATAGTTCCGGTGGTGGACGGAACGAGAGAGGATGTGATCGGAAGTATCAGTCTTCAGCTAGGCGTGGTGGTGGAGGGCAAGGTGCGCCTGTTCAGGGGGACAAGGCGAGAGCTGATCAGAACACATGTTGGGCATGTGGATCGCGTGGTCATCTGAGGCGTGATTGTCCTCGAGCAGCGAGGGAGGTACAGGCTCCTATTGTGGTGACCGGTACTTCGTGCTGGAACTGTGGTTCGACGGATCACATGAAGAGGGAGTGTCCTCTGTTGGCCGGTAGTGGTCAGGGACGTGCTCCTGGAGTTGTTGCACCACAGAGAGGCCGTGGGCGCGGCCGTGGTAACTTCCAGCGCAAGGAGGATGGTGGAAGGAATGTGGCTCATGTGGTAGCTGTTCAGCCTGAGGGTGGTGGCCAGGCCAGAGTGTATGCTCAGAGGGAGGGGAGGAATGACACGAATGTAATCGCAGGTACTTTCACTTTGCAATCCTTGTCATTACTTTACTTGATTGATTTTGGATCTACACACTCATACATATTGCGTGAACATGCTCAATTGCTTGGTTTGCCTGTTGAGTCTTTGGATGTTGGTATGCGTGTAACTAGTTCTTTTGGTGAGACTGTTGTGACACGAAAGCTTTATAGAAGATGTCCCTTGGTAGTGCAAGATCATGTTTTTCATGTTGATCTTATGGAATTGCCTTTCTATGGTTTTGATGTAATCCTTGGTATGGATTGGCTTGTTGAGCATCGAGCTGTAGTGGATTTTGAGAATAAGCGAGTTTCGTTGAAGCTTGCGGATGATTATGAGGTAGTGGTGGTTGGTGAGAATGTGAAGTTTCTTGCCAATGTGGTGTCTACATTGGAAGCGAGCCGGATGCTGAGGCAAGGTTGTGAAGCTTACCTCGCCTTTGTGATGAACCCTAGCTCTAAGGAGTTACGAGTGCAAGATATCAGGACTGTGTGAGAGTTTCCTGGTGTGTTTCCGGAGGAGTTGCCTGGATTGCCTCCTAATCGCGAAGTGGAGTTTGGAATTGAGCTGTATGAAAACACAACTCCAGTGTCCATTACTCCTTATCGTATGGCACCTAAAGAGTTGAAAGAGCTGAAGACGCAACTTCAGGAGTTACTTGATCGTGGTTTCATTCGGCCGAGTGTGTCACCTTGGGGTGCACCGGTCTTGTTTGTGAAGAAAAAGGATGGCACTATGAGAATGTGCATTGATTACCGTCAGCTTAACAAGTTGACTATCAAGAATTGGTATCCATTGCCGAGAATTGATGATCTTTTTGATCAATTTCGGGGAGTGGCTGTGTTCTCTAAAATTGACGTAAAGTCAGGGTATTATCAGCTGAAGGTGAAGGATGTGGAAGTGCCAAAGACAGCTTTCAGAACGAGGTATGGGCATTATGAGTTTCTTGTGATGCCGTTTGGTTTGACGAATGCTCCTGCAGCTTTCATGGACATGATGAATAGAGTGTTCCATGAATACTTGGATAAATTTGTTGTGGTGTTCATTGATGATATTCTCGTGTACTCTCGTACTAAGGAGGAGCATGAAGGGCATTTGAGAATTGTGTTACAGGCTTTGTTGGAGAATCAGCTTTATGCCAAGCTGAGTAAGTGTGAGTTCTGGCTTAGAGAAGTTGTGTTTCTTGGTCATGTGGTTTCTGCTGAGGGGATTCGTGTTGATCCTCAAAAGATTGAGGCAGTGATGAATTGGAAGCCTCCTAAGTCTGTTCATGAAGTTCGTAGTTTCCTTGGTTTGGCGGGGTACTATCGGAGGTTCGTGGATGGGTTTTCAAAGATTGATGCACCTTTGACGAAGTTGTTGCAGAAGGATGTTAAGTATGAGTGGACGAAAGCGAGACAACAGGCTTTTGAGAAGCTTAAGGCAGCTTTAACGCAAGCTCCTATCTTGGTTCAACCTGAATCAGGGAAAGAGTTTGTGGTGTGTAGTGATGCGTCCTACGTTGGTTTGGGATGTGTGTTGATGCAAGAGGGTAAGGTGGTGGCTTATGCATCGCGTCAGTTGAAGGTGCATGAGCGCAATTATCCTACGCATGACATTGAGTTAGCTGCGGTAGTTTTTGCTTTGAAAATTTGGAGACATTACTTGTATGGTGAGAAGTGTACTGTGTACACGGACCACAAGAGTTTGAAGTATCTGATGTCTCAGAAAGAGTTGAATCTTAGGCAACGACGTTGGGTGGAGTTGCTTAAGGATTACGATTTGACTATCGAGTACCATCCGGGTAAAGCTAATGTGGTAGCGGATGCCTTGAGTAGGAAGGTAGCTGTGGAGTTGAGGGCTATGTTTTCCAGTTTGAGCATTTCGCGTGATGGTGGTCTTGTGGCTGAGTTGCAAGTGAAACCATCCTTGGTTCAGTTGATTAAGGAAAAGCAGTTGTTGGATGATTCCTTGGTGCCACATGTTCAGGATATTGCAGAAGATAGGCCATCGGATTTCTGCTTTAATGATGATGGATTTTTATGCTTTGGGAGTCGGATAGTAGTGCCCAATGATGCTGATTTGAGGCGTGCTATTCTGACTGAAGCTCATAGTAGTCCTTTTGCTATGCACCCTGGTAGTACTAAGATGTACCGTAATCTTCGTGATGAGTACTATTGGGTGGGTTTAAAGAAAGATGTTGCTGAGTTTGTAAGAAAGTGCATGGTATGTCAGCGAGTTAAGGCTGAGCATCAGTTTCCTTCAGGGTTGTTGCAACCGTTGAGGATTCCTAAGTGGAAGTGGGAAAGGATTACCATGGACTTCGTGTTTGGTTTGCCTTTGTCGCAATCAAAGAAGAATTTGGTGTGGGTGATTGTGGATCGCTTGACGAAGTGTGCGCATTTCTTGCCTGTGCATACTACATACACTTTGGATAAGCTTGCGGAATTGTACATTGCTGAGATTGTGCGGTTGCACGGTGTGCCTAAGTCGATTGTGTCGGATAGAGATCCGAGGTTTACATCGCGTTTCTGGCAGTGTTTGCATCAGGCTTTGGGTACACAGTTGAATTTCAGTACTTCTTATCATCCGCAAACGGATGGACAGTCTGAGCGTGTTATCCAGGTGTTAGAGGATATGTTGAGGTGTTGTGTGATTGAGTTTCAGGGCTCTTGGGAAAAACATTTGCCTTTGGTGGAGTTTGCCTATAATAATAGTTATCAGGCAAGTATTCAAATGGCACCTTATGAAGCTTTGTACGGGAGGAAGTGTCGGACTCCTCTTTGTTGGGCTGAAACAGGTCAGAAGTTGGTTTCGATGCCAGCTTTGTTGAAAGGAACCACCGAGAAGGTGAAGCTCATTTGTGAGCGATTGAAGGCAGCTTCTGATCGGCAAAAGTCTTACGCGGATTTGAAGCGTAAGGAGATTGAGTATGCGGTGGGTGACCGTGTGTTTTTGAAAGTTTCGCCTTGGAAAAAGGTGATGAGGTTTGGCCGAAAGGGTAAGTTGAGCCCTAGGTATATTGGACCATACGAGGTGATTGAGCGTGTGGGTCCTGTTGCGTACAAGTTGAGGTTACCGCAAGAGTTAGAAAAGATTCATGATGTGTTTCATGTTTCTATGCTTCGGAAGTATAGATCGAATCCTTCTCATGTGATGCCTGTGGAGGAAGTGGAGTTGAATCCGGATTTGACCTATGATGAGGAACCGGTGGAGATTCTGGATTCGGACAGTAAAGTTCTTCGAGGCAAGACCATTGATTTGGTAAAGGTGTTGTGGAAGCATCGTGGTGCTGAAGAAGCCACGTGGGAACGCAAGGATGACATGTTGAAGCAGTTTCCGTACCTTTTTCCTCCAGGTAAATTTCGAGGACAAAATTTCTTAAGGGGGGAGAGTTGTAACACCCCAATTTTGGGCTTGGAAGTTTAGGGTCTGAACCGGACCGGTTTAAATTACGGTTCGAATATAAAAGGTGGTTTTAGGGAAAGCCTAGTTCGGGATGCATTCAAAATATGGAAAAATATATAAAAATCCTCTTTTATTATATATAAGAGAGTGGTGAAATCAATTTTACAAAATGGGGTTTGGAAATGTGACATTTCAAGTTAGTGACTAAAATGTAATTTTTGAAAAGTTGGTGACTGTTTTAAAAGGATTGAAACTTTGAATATTTAAGGAGCTAATTTACCCAAGGGAGGGTTTCTCCAGATTTTTCTTAAATTTTAAAGACTCATTTAATGTTATTTAATAAAAAGAAAAGAGGGAAAAGAGATATTTTAGTTTCATAACTAACTTTTGCAAAAATTTTCTCATTTCATTTTCTCTCAATTTTCCCTCAGCCAAACACATTTCCACAGCCACTTTTCCTTTGATTTTCACACCTAAAGTTGAGATTTCAATCCCTAAATGTTTCATAATCATTTCTACACTAAATCCTCATCTTTTGCTTATTGAATTTTCAAGGATTTTGGCTCTAAACAAGGAGAAATCCACATTTAGAGGTATGAACGTCCTTCTCCTCTAAATACTCAGTTCTTTACTAAAATTCCCAAGTTCTCAATCCTTCAATTGAGTTTTATTAAAGGTTTTAATGTTGTGTTCTTGATTTTGGCTTAAAATGCAAGATTTGGATTTAATTTTGAAGAAATTCGTAATAAATGATTGGGCTCTGTTTTGAGATGTCTTTTTGATGTATTTTGGATGTCTAAATGATGTGTAATTGAGGTTTAATCAATGCAATCCCGAATAGGTTGATTTTCCTAAGTTTTTACTTGATATAATGGTGGTTTTGGGGTGATTTTGATGTTCTGCTATAGCTGGAGGTATAAGGACGTGATTAGGTCCTTTTTGGATGTTAATTGATGTCTAAGAATGATTGGAATTGATGGATCTTAGCTGGGTAATGTTGTAGAGGTGTTTGGATGTGATTTCGGTTGTGTTTGGTAGACGAAATGTGAGTTTTGATGAGAGCAGCGAGTTTAGGTGTTTTGGCTGAAGATTTTAATGCATGATGATGCATTAATCCTCTACTTTGATGTGTTTATAACAGGGGAGACATCTTCGGACCCTTGTGGTGTTGATCCGGAGGCTTGATCGGTGTTTCGGCAAGCTTGCGAAACGGAATCAGTGAGTGAAGTTTGGTTTTCAGCTTTGAAACCAATGTTTGAAGGTTATGGGAGCTTAGTTTAAGTCTAAACAACTTAGCTAAGCTCAAGAGTAAGTTTTCGGAGAAACTCTCTTTTTGATGAACCATGAGATGGTTGAATGCAATGTGTTTATTTTGCATGTTTAAATTCTGTTTTGAAAGCATATTTTAGCATGTTTAATGCTGATTTTGTAAGCCATGTGTTGAAGGATGCTCAAGGTAAGAGATCCTTGATTTGAACATTGATAAATGTGGTTTGATGCATTGTGTTGCATGATTATTTAATGGCTTCGTTAAATGCTTAAAAACAGTGGATTGATGATGGTAAAAGATGTATATTGGCAAGTGATGTGTTGGTTTAAAAGTACTTGAATCAGATATAGTTAGCCGGCTATAGGATTGGGTGCACCGTGAATAAAGTCGCCTTGGATGTTGAGGGGTTGTAATGGTACCGTAAACTTCATCCAAGTACACTAACAAGATGTCTAAGATCATAACGGTGGTTAAAATGCCATGTGAGGATCTTGTGTTGTGTGTCCCATGTTCTCGTTAGTGATGTTATACAATTACCAATGAGTGATGTGGAGGGGTAGTAATTGTACCGTAGACTCCATCACGGGTGTTGAGGGGTTGTGATTGTACCGGTAAACTCCACCTTGAGTGTTTGGTAGTGTGTATGAAGCGTATGGGACAACGCTTGTAATCCGCGTATCCGATTGTGTTTTGAGTTGAAAAATGGTTATGGATTATCACTTGAAAGCCAATATGACATGTTGATGAATTGAAGCATGAGATGCTTGGTTTGTATGCATAAATGCATGATAAATGATGTTTTGAAATTAAAGGCCTTGGAAAGGTGTTTTTACAAAGTGCATTATTGTGTTGTTTTATTAGAGCATTTCTCACTAAGCATACGTGCTTACGCTCTCTCTTTCTTGAACCAATAATGCAGAGCATTGAAGCACTTTAAGGGCAGCAAGGAAGTCAAGGATCCAAGTGAAAGTCTAAGCTCATGTATGGTGACTATTTTCACAACACTATTAGCTTTTGGTATTTGGCAATGGGAACCTAGATTGTGTTTTTGGGAGATGTTTTGGACTCCCTAAGTTTGGTTTCATGTCTATGGTGTTTGGAACATGTAAATGGCCATTTGGTATTTTGTTTTAGAGATTTGATGATTGCTTGCTTTTCTATATAGGATGCATGCCTTTAGACTTGTGGTTTTTCTTATTTGAGGCCGTGATTGAGCTTTAATGATGCAAATGTGTTTCTTTAATGTTTGATGACTTGTTGGCATGACATGGAGGTCTTATGAGCGTGTTTGGTGGGTCGAAAGAGTGTAAAACAGGCCTTTCTGCTGTTTCTGGGCAGGGTGTTTCGAAACACCCTTGCCTGTTTTGAAACAGAAGCGTATTTTGGCCTGGGTGTTTCAAAACGGGCAGAGGTGTTTCGAAACACTTTGGCTACTGCCAATGGGTGTTTCTGAACGGCCTAGACCCGTTTCGAAACACTTGACTGTTGGGCACTGATTTGAATGGTTTTGAGGTTTGCATGCTTTACGTTTTAGTCCTGATTTTTGTATATGCAATTGATTGAGTTTGAGATGTCCGTTTGAGATGAAATTTGACAGAGAAGCATGAAACATGACTAATTTCATAATGGTAACTTAACATTGGTAAAGTCCTCTTAATTTCTAGAATTTACAAATTGGTCCCTAAATTCGTATGTTGTGCAATTGAGTCCCTTATTGTTTTCCGATTGCTGTGATTTTTGAGTATGCTTATCTCAAGAGTACACCTAGGGTTAATATGCATTTAGACAAGGTTAAAAAGAAAAAAAGGGTCGTTAATCAAGGTTGACTTTCGGGTTGACTTTGGTTTTCCCCGTGTAATCTTCGTAGTTCGGGTCAACCGTCTAGGCCGGGCTAAGGGGGTTACAAATAAGGTCTCGAATCAAAGCATAAAATAATTTGGTTCTCTATGTTAAAATGAAATTCTTAAATCCTATTCCGATGCATGCTATGAAGTGCACAGCGTTTAAAAATGGCTAAAGAATCGAGAGGGTTGTTGGACCATAAATGGAAGGTTCCAAATTGTTGTGAATCAAAGGTAGTGATTTCGATTGATCATCCATGCTTGGAATGATTTCAAGAATAGAATCCATAAACGGTGATTGAAAGAAAATTTAAAAATGCATGTCTATGATTGGTTATTTGAGAGACTTGTTATTTAAGCATGCCTAGTGCACCACCTCTCTTTCATAAGTTATCTACTTGGTGCATTGTTTATTATTGTTCTTTTTATTAATACCGTGTGAACTTTTGTTTGGGGTTTAGTTTACAAAATCACCGTCGTCTAGCAAAAGTTAGAAATTATGTTTTTGTTTCTGGTTTTAGTCTTTGAATAAATTTCTGACGTTTAACAAATTCATAATGCTTGGTTTTGGATTGTGTCAACGTGACACAATGGAAAAATTAGTGAAATTTATTGGAAAGAATTTCATCCATGGCAACAAAAGTTGTTGCATAATTGACTATGATAAACCTGGTTAAATATCTGAAGGATGATCCTCCTATTATTAGAGACGATAAGGTAAATATTGGCACCACCTTCAAATGTTACTAAAGTAAATATTGCTAAGACAAATATTATCAAGGCAAACGTAGTTGAAGTCAAAAACGACTTCAAACTGTAAATTAGACGGTGTGTTCAAGAAGCAAAATTTCATGAAAAAAATGCTTCAATTGCCATAAGATGGGAACAAGTATTCGGACTATAGACTTCCAAACGAGGGCAATGTTATTGTCATAACAATTGATATGGCAACATATTGGTTGAAGGAATATGTTTATTACCTTCATTGATGATAGCACAAAAAATGTAAAGATGAAGCTCTAGTGAAAATTGTTCTCTATAAGCATGATGTTGAATCCCAAACTTAATTAAAGGTTTAAGATGGGGAGAAGCTCTATATGAATAACGTTGGTACCATAATGTGCCTAACATATAGGGGGAAGTTGTTCTAATTACCTTTTAAACAAGATTCCCCATAATTAAAGAGACTAGACACCATATAAGTTATGGAAGGTAATTAAACCTTCCTGCAGCTACTTGAAAATGTGGGGGTGTCTTGCAAAGGTAATGACCTCATTACTAAAGCAACTAAGAATAGATCCCTAAAATGGTGGATTGTATTTTCATTGGCTAGGTAGAACATAGCAATGTATATCGATTTCTTGTGTATGAATCGAAGAACCCTGAGATTCACAAGCATACGATAATGGAAACAAATGATGCCTTTTCTTTGGAAATGTATTCCCTTGTAAATCTAGGGAAGTTGGTCAAAGTTCAATGAAACAAACTTTGGAGATTATCGATAAAGATGACTCAAATGATCAACAAGGGTTTGAGCTTGAAATAGAGCCACAAAGAAGTAAATGAGCAAGGGTAGAAAAATTCTTTGGATCATTTTTCTAAACTTTATGCTAGAGGTTGAATCTCAAACGTATAATGATGTTATACATTCATTTGAAGGCATCTTATGGAAGGATGCCATTAAGAGTGAAATTGATTCCATCATGCAAAATCATACGTGGGGAATTAGTGAATCTTCCTCTGTGAATTAAACCACTAAGTTTTGAATGGATTTTCAAACGGAAAATGAAAGCAGATGGAACAATTGATAAGTATAAGCCCAGATTGGTAATAAAAGGTTACCGAATGCCTTGACTATTTCGATACATACTCTCATGTATCAAGGATAACCTCCATAAGCATGATACTTACAATTGTCGCTTTGTGAAATCTATACGTACATCAAATAGATGTTAAAAAAGCTTTTCTAAATGGAGATCTTGATGAAGAAATATACATGAAACAACCTGGGGGTTATGTAGTTTCAAGTCAAGAGAGAAAAATATGTACATTGGTGAAGTCCTTGTATAGACTTAAACAAGCAACAAAGTAAAGACATGAGAAGTTCGATAATGTCATGATGAGAAACGACTTCAAGATAAAGGAGTGTGACAAATGTGTATATGTCAAAACTACTAACATTGGATATATTATTCTATGTTTGTATGTTAATAACATATTCATCGTTGGAAGCAACAATAAAATGGTAAACGTACCAAAGACTTGTCAAATTCAAGATTGACATGAAAAATATGAGATTAACATATTTGATTTTCGGCATCTGTTGCGTGTAAAAGTGTCTATCGCAATGTAGTGCAAGAGTACATGACACAAGTAGTAAAGTGATACGTAAGTATCAGATATCGTCTCCACAGGGGCTGGGATAATAGCTTTAACCTTGGATTTCTGCACAAGAGGAAAAAGAAAGAGTTTAATTGTTTGTCGCGAAATAATAAAGAAGATTGAAAATAAAAGATGAAAATATTCAAAGTAAGGAGTAGGCTGGTATTGATTTGCTCCGTAGTGCAGGTGTTTGCACTGTCTAGGACTTCTCTATTCTGTCGTAGCGCCTGTCGCGGCAGCACCTGCTGCGGCAGTGGTCTGTTGTTGTCGTGGCAGCGAACACACAACTCAGTACTCCAAGCTTGGCAAGAATCCCTATTATGCCTTGGCCTATCCCTAGGTCCAAGTCTGTCGATGAACACGTCTTGAAGATACCTCCCGGTGTGAATCGAATGATGAACACCGATGTTGTTGAATTCTTCCTTAGCCACTTAACCTCGTCCTATCCCTAGGTCCAAGATATTTCAACCATAAACTGGAGAACCCGCACTTATTCCTTTCGTATACTTAACTCTCCCGATATTAAGTAAATGAGTAATCTCACAATGCTATCCCGATACTCTTGCAAGATGTTGAAAACTAGAATAAGCAAACTTGAAGTCTATTTTATTGAATAGAAAAAAATCCTATAACAATGCAATCCTTGCAACTACTTTACAGAATCAACCCTTAGCCCTAGGGGAAGTTTAGAACATGATGAGAAGGGGGAAAACCACTAGGGTTTAGGGGAAGACGGCTAGAGAATGAGATATCCTTCCCTAGGTCGAATTACATGCCTTTATATGGGCCTTGGGTTCAAGTTTTCTAATATGGCAAGAATACAAGTTTAAATTAAAGTACAACTCTATTAAAGACTAAATCTTCAAAGTAGATGTCTTTAATTCATCCTCTCTTCTTGCTTGGAGTTTCTTCCTTGAACCTTGGGCTTGGCCTTCATTCTGATCTAGGGCTCGGAAAAATATAAGAGTGCTTCACGACAGACCGGCTTAATTTCCTCTTTCTGTCGAGCTCCATTTTACTTCTTCCCTTCACCATTGTTGTCGTCCTTAGCTGCCACGGCAGCGGCCATGGCAGCATCCTTCTTCTCGGCTGCACTCAATTGTTCCAGCTCTACTTCTCCACTGCCCTTCGTCTGCTACAGCAGCTACCTGCAAAAGTAACCAAAATTAGCAGCATCTGTGCCTTTTCTTATAATTGTGATGTATAAGTGAAATCTATCCTAAATGCAATGAATTATGCTTGAATGCAGTAGAAATATGGGTTACATATGGGTAAAATATAAAACTTTTACACACTCAACACACCCCCAAACTCAAGTTCTTGCTTGCCCTCAAGCAATTATTACCTAACTTAATTTTTTTTCTTTGGCTTAAATCAGTGAACTCTACAGTACCTACCACTTGTATTCTATCAAGAGTAGTTCCTTGTCGGGCATTTCTGGACTCATTCATAACCATGCTATAATTCTTGTGATGTGTGTGGGTTTTGTGAACACTTATGCATCTAGACTACCTTAGTATACCAGAATAGTTATATCTACAAACTTGAGGTTTTGCCATTTCAATTTCTTCTGGAGGTAATTCTTAGGCTCCTTTAGTTTTTTCTGACTCTTTATTTAACTACATCTTTTCTGGAGGCAATTCTTAGGCTCCTTTAGTTTTTTCTAACTTAGCTCAAAGAATAAATCTCCTAAAATAAGTGCAAGGCAGTTTTGCAAGATATTGAGTTTGAATATTTTTTTTCTAGTTTTCCTAGAGCCAGTGATTGGCACCTCTAGGGGCAGTTTCAAGTGGGTAAACATTCATATTCCAGTGTACTAAAGTAATCTAAAAAGCATAAGAGTCACAAGGAGTGTTTTACAGGGTAGAATCATAGCAAGGCTCTAAATAGATCCTAAAATTTCCTAAAGGCACTGTCACGACAGCATATGTCGTGGCAGGTAAGTGAAGTTCAAAGACTTAAGCCAATTTTTTTTTTCATTTTTTAAGCAAAAATAAACTAAACATTGGACATAATTTCTAAACATAAAGACACTTCATTAATGGAGAAATGCCACCCCAAACTCAAGGGTTGCATTGCTCTCAATGCATAATGACAAAATGAAACAGAAAAAAGAAATAAAAACAACATCACAATTATAACAAAATAGCAGACAACAAATATAAGAAAGGAAACTTAAATTTTGAGTGTTTTCGTCGCTGTTGCTGCTGATTCGAATCCGTCAGCGGGCAGTGACTTTCCTCGTTGGTGTCGGCAGATGGCTGGGAGAGACAGAGGTGGTCTTTTTCTTGGCTTCCCTCAGAGATTGGATGCGGGTCGGTGAGGGTAGTTTCTCCAGCACCTGAACCTCCTCAGAAGAGCTGCTACTGCTGCTGCCGCTTTCAGATTTCCCTTGGTCGGATGGTCCGACTCCAGTGTTTGGTTTTTGTCGTTTCATTTGGGTGAACTCCTTGGACAGGTTCCTCTTGACAGAGGGCTCGTCATCGGATTCCCCCCAAATTGAGGAGGAGGAGAAATCAGCTATATATCTGTCGAGGTTGGACATGGGCTCTTTTCTCTTCTCTCCCCTGGCAGATGTTGTGGCAGCGTGGCTGCCGCCTGCAGCTGTCGTGGCTGGGGTTGGGGTGGACGCGGCAGACGGTGTTCTCGGTGTGGCAGTAGGGATAGGAGTATGGGCAGGGGTGGGGTGGGGACAGCAAAATAATGATCAGGGAAAGCAGGAAACAGTACATCTGAAAATTTAAATTGGTTTTAATGAAATGAACCGTGGTTGTGGTGAAGTCTCGAATAAAGCTCATCAGGCTTAGCTGTTGTTCCTCCATTTTCTGCAAGGTGGCAAGGATCTGGGTAGAGGAGTCGGCTGGGGGAGCTGCTGCTGTGGGCTGCCTTGGTTCTGTGGCGGCATGCTCTGTTTGGGTGGGCTCTGTCGGCTCACCTGCCACGGCAGACGAGTTGAAACTGGATATTGGAGTTGCAACTTTCAGCTCCATCAAGCTAAGGATGTTCCTCTCCGTCCATCATTTTCCTCGGATTCTCAAATCCTCAGCAACTTCAGGGACGTTGTGGCCACGACAGAGGGTTGTTATGAGGTAGGGGAAGACGAGCGGTCTCGATGGCCGGTATGCACAATCCAAAATCCCCTCCCGAGCATATCTACCAACATTAATAGGCCTCTCGTTTAGAATTGAATGGACGAGAGCTAACCTTGGTTGATCTACCGTGCTGTTTTGTGAGGAGGCATAATCCTCTTTTTGACAAATGCGTTCCGCAGCTTGGCTTTGGGGGTGAGTTGAACTCGTTTCACTGTCCTTGGGTGTTTGGGATCGGTATTCCATTCTGTGCCTTCCTCGGTGAGCTCTGCCATGACAACATCATAATCTGCTGTCTCCAGGCTCTCCACGAACCTTTGGTGCCCATCTTCCCTTCTGCCGACGTAGAACCCATAAAGGGTGTTGATGTATTCTGGCTCAAAGGGTACTTCCTTCCCATGAACTGTCAATGTTGTCGCCTCCCTGTTGTCGATGACAGCATAAAATTCTCGGACTAAGGTGACGTTTATCTCTTCACGCTGCTCGGCAAACATCTGCCACTGTAGAGCTCTGATCTTACGGGATGTGAATGGTTTGAGCCCGAGATTCTACATTCTTTTGCTATAGATGAAGCCTTTTCTTCCCACATATCTCTGCCTTGGAAGGAGCTGGGAGTGGCTGCTGCTGGAGCAGATCCTGAGGCAACGCTGCGTCGGGTGTTTCTGGTAGTCATGGTTGTAAGAGAATGTAGAAAAAATATATGAAAGCAAATGAAATTCTAGAGAGGAAACAATTAGAGAGAGTAAAAGTGAGTGAAAAATGAATAGTAAAACGAGGTTTATATAGATTAAGAGTTTGCTGCCCGTTGGAGCTGTAACGGCAGGCGCGAATAACGGGGCCAGCTGCTACGCGATTTCTGACGCGTCTGTCACGCATTTATGTGTCTATTGCGCGTCTGTTACGCGTTTGCGTGTCTGTCGCGGCAGCGTGTTGACATGCTGGATTTTCTGCGTCTGTCACGGCAGTTGTAATGACAAGCTCCTATTTTGGGCTTTTTGGGCTGATGGTGAGATGGTGGGATGAGTTCACTTCTCCTCTACTCCTTGTATCCTTTATTTCCTAAAATAAAAATAAAACTTAGTTCCTAAAAATAAAATAATTCTAATTACCTAATAAATAAATAAATAAAAATAAATAAATAAATAAAAATAAAATTAGGTTAAATTAGGGATGCCAGGAGGGGCATCTCCTAAAGTAACCACTTCCTACATTCTTGGGGCTTCAGTCCCCTGATATGCTTTAATCGATGTCCGTTGACTTTAAATTGGTGCACGTCTTTTAAGGATTTGATCGTGATGGCACCATGAGGAAAAACTTGCACCACCTGAAACGGGCCGGACCATCTAGATTTCAGCTTCCCTAGGAAGAGTTTCAACCTAGAGTTGAACAACAACACAAGCTACCCTGGGCAAAACTGTCGTGGCAGCAGCTTCTTGTCATGCCACTTCTTCGTCTTGTCCTTGTAAATCCTTGCGTTGTCATATGCCATTGCTCGAATTTCTTCGATCTCATTCAAGTGAAGTATCCTTTTCTGTCCTGCCTTTTCCATGTCCATATTCACTGCCTTGATGGCCCAGTATGCTCTGTGCTCAATCTCAACAGGTAGATGACATGTTTTCCATAAATTAGCCGGTAGGGTGACATTCCCAATGGAGTTTTTAACGTTGTTTTGTAGGCCCAGAGTGCATCATTGAGGTGTAGAGACCAGTCTTTCCGAGTTGGCTTGACCATCTTCTCAAGAATGTTCTTTACCTCTCTATTGGATATTTCGGCTTGTCCTTTGGTCTGAGGGTGGTAGGCTGTTGCGATTCGATGCTTGACACCATATTTCTTTAAGGCGGCAGCTATTACCCTATTGTCAAAATGCCTTCCTTCATCACTGATTATCGCCTTAGGGATGCCAAATCTGGAAAAAAATGTTCTTGTGCAAAAACCTCTGAATAGTATTCGCATCGCTTTTCTGTGTGGCAATTGCTTCTACACATTTGGACACATAGTCCACTGCCAAGAGGATGTATAAATTCCCACATGATGCTGGGAATGGTCCCATGAAATCAATCCCCCAAACGTCGAAGATTTCGACTTCAAGAATGTTTTGCAGTGGCATCTCATGTCTTCTTGAGATATTTCCAGTCCGTTGACATTTATCACAGCTTTTGTAGAATGCCTGGGCATCCTTGAACAGTGACGACCAATAAAAACCAGACTGCAAAACCTTGGCAGCAGTTTTGTTACCACCCAAGTGTCCTCCATATTGTGAAGCATGGCAGTGATGAAGCACAGCTTCCTGCTAATCATGTGGTACACATCTCCTGATGATTTGATCTACACACATTTTGAAAAGAAGAGGTTCGTCCCAATAATAATGTTTAACATCATTTTGGAACCTCTTCCTAGCTTGATAGTTAAGATCAGGAGGAAATATTCCGCTAACTAAATAATTAACGAAATCAGCATACCAGGGGAGTTCAAGAAACTTACCTGCCGCCCTGGCTGTCGCGGTAGTGCTTATGGCAGCGAACAACTGCTTGTCAAGGAAGGTCTCCAGTATGTGCGTCTCGTTTGTTAGGAGACTCTTTCCCTTCTCTAATCTTGACAAGTGATCTGCAACTTGATTCTCTGTCCCCTTTTTGTCCTTGATTTTTATATCGAACTCTTGCAACAGCAGAATCCAACGAATCAGTCTAGGCTTTGCGTCTTTCTTAGCAAACATATATTTCAGTGCAGAGTGGTCTGTGTGGACCACCACTTTCGTTCCAAGTATGTAGGATCGGAACTTGTCAATTGAAAACACCACATCCAACAATTCCTTCTCTGTTGTGGTGTAATTTACTTGGGCACCATTGAGTGTTTTGCTAGCATAGTAGATTACATGGAACAGCTTGTCCTTCCTCTGCCCCAGTGCTGCCCCTACAGCATAATCACTGGCATCACACATAATCTCGAATGGCAACTTCCAGTCCGGTGGCTGTACAATCGGGGTTGTTACTAGCTTCTCTTTCAGAATTCTGAATGCCTCAGTACATTTAGTGTTGAAGTCGAAGGGACGGTTCTGCTCTAATAGGTGGCATAACGGCTTGGTGATCTTTGAAAAATTGGCTATAAACCTTCGATAGAAACCAGCATGCCCTAAAAAACTTCGAATTCCCTTGACTGTGGTGGGTGGTGGCAGTTTTTCAATTACCTCAATTTTTGCCCTGTCGACCTCTATTCCGCGGCAGCTTACTTTGTGGCATGGCCAAGGACTATCCCTTCATCCACCATGAAGTGACATTTCTCCTAATTTAATACCAAGTTCGCTTTCTCGCATCTCTCGAGTACTTTCTGTAGGTTGCCTAAGCAGCTTTCAAAATTATCTCCAAAGACTGAGAAATCGTCCATGAATATCTCCAGGAAATCCTCCACCATGTCGGAGAATATGACCATCATACACCTCTGAAAAGTTGCTGGTGCGTTGCAAAGTCCAAATGGCATCCTCCGAAAAGCGTAAGTACCATACGGGAAAGTGAAGGTCGTTTTCTCTTGATCCTCCGGTGCGATGGCTATTTGGCTGTAACCTGAGTAACCATCAAGAAAACAGTAATAAGGCTTTCCCGCTAATCTATCAAGCATTTGATCAGTAAAAGGCAGGGGAAAGTGATCCTTTCGGGTAGCTTTGTTAAGCTTCCGGTAGTCCATACAAACCCTCCAACCGGTCACAGTCGTGGTTGAGATTAACTCGTTTTCTTCGTTGGTCACCACGGTTATTCCTCCTTTCTTAGGAACGCACTTACTATCCGAGATGGCATAAATTATCCCAACATCTAGCCATTTGATAATTTCCTTTCGGACCACTTCTCGCATAGCATCATTCAAACGTCTTTGGGCATCAATGGTTGGCTTGTGATCATCCTCTAAGAGGATTTTATGCATGCATAGTGCCGGACTGATGCCTTGGATATCAGCTATCGTCCACCCAATAGCCCTTTTGTGCTACTGCAGTATCTCTATCAGTTGTTGTTCCTGTTCCTGCATCAACTTGGAAGAGATGATTACGGGCAACGTATCATTTAATCCAAGAAAAATATATTTAAGCTGCCCTGGCAGGGGCTTAAGATCTAGAACAGGTGGCTCTACAATTGATGGCTTTTGGATGATATGTTCATTCGAGGTATAATTTAAGGGCTCGAATAACATACCTGGACGATTGCCTATCCAGTTTACCTCCTCATGATCTTCAGTGGCCAAATTTGATGTCATGGCAGTCCGACCTGATGCAGGGTTGGTCAAGGATAACTTCAGTGATAGCCTTGCATTCTTCTTCCGCATCAGCGTGCTTTATTTCTTGGAGAACATTCAGCTTGATCTCTTGATCATTCACTCTCATAGTGAGTTCTCCCTTTTCTACATCAATCAGTGATCTTCCTATGGCTAAGAAGGGTCGCCCCAAGATGATTGGTGCATTCTCAGCTGCTTCACAATCTAAAACAAGAAAGTCAGCAGGAAAAATAAATTTATCCACTCTTACCAGAATATCTTCAATTTTTCCTTCCGGTTGCACGTAAGAGCGGTCTGCCAGCTGCAGCATAACTGTTGTGGGTCGTTCTCGTCCAATACCTAATTTATGAAATACAGATTTTGGCATTAAATTAATACTAGCACCTAGATCACAAAGTGCCTTACCCACAAATTTATCTCCGATTATGCACGGTATTATGAAGATCCCAGGATCCTTCTTTTTCTGGGGTGGATGCTTGTGCAGAATAGTCATGCATCCTTCTGTCAGTTTAACCGTCTCAAATTCCCCAAGTCTGGATTTTTTCGACATAGCATCCTTGAGAAATTTGGCATAACCAGGCATCTCCCTGATAGCATCTAACAACGGAATATTGATGTGGACCTGCTTAAAAATATCATAGATCTTCTTAAGCTGAGATTCCTGTTTCAACTTCTGTAACCGCTGAGGAAAAGGAGGTGGAGGAAAATAATCTGCAATGCGTCCTTCCCACTGCATTCGGATCTAAGGAGGCTTAGGTTCTTCATCCTTTTCCTATGTCCCTTCTGATTTCGTGACAGGTTAATCGGTAGCAGGCTGTTTTTCGTCTGTCGGGGCAGCGTTCTCGGCAGTCGATTCTAGGGTTGGTTCCTTAACTGGTTTAGCTTCCTTCTCTGGCCCTGGTAATTTCTTCCCACTCCTAGTTGTGATAGCTTTACACTGCTCATATGTGGGTTGTCTAGCGACCTCAGTATCGCTAGGGAATCTTCCATTCTGCCTCGGTTTAATATGCTGGGAAACCTGACCCATCTGTGTCTCCAGTGATTTCATAGTAGCTTTATGGTTAGTCATCCGCATCTCTGTTTTATCCATGAATGACTCAGTCTTCTTGACGAAGTGATTCATGTTCTCAATGTAAGTTCCTGTTTGAGACATAAACGTAGCCAAGGTCTACTCCAATATACTAGTCATGGCTACTGGTGGATGTTGTGGCTGCTGTTGCGATTGCTGCTGAGTCAGAAGTCTAGGTGCCCCCTGATTTTGAGTGTTCTATACTTGAGGATTCAAGGCATTATTCGGGTTGCTCCAAGAAAATTTGGGATCTTTTCTCCAACTGGGATTGTAATTGTTGGAATTATAGTTCTGCTTGTTATAGTTCCCAACGTACATCCCTTCCTCTAGCTGTAATGGGCAGTCCTCCGAACTATGATTCCCACCACAAGTTCCACATACCTCTTCTGCAGCATAAGAAGGTTGAGAATCCTTTTTTAGCAAGTTCTCTACTGCCTTTGTGAGATATGCAACTTGTGTCTTTAAGGAATTATCGGCTTCATAATCCTTCACAGCTAGTACTTGTTTACCTCTCCTCGATGTGGGGAATTGCTCTTCATTCTTAGCCAAATTCTTTAACACTACCGTGGCATCCTCTGGATATTTATCTAACAACAACCCATTGGCTGCTGAATCGATTCTCACACGAGTCTGTAAGTTGGCAGCATTGTAGAATTTGATTACTTGATTCCAAACAGGGAATCCATGCATCGGGCAATTCCTCAGAAGAGTGGTAAACCTGTCACATGCCTCGTGCATTGGCTCGTCATCTTCATGTTGAAAAGTAGCAATTTCATTACGTAATCGCTCAGATAAATGGGAAGGGTTAAAACGAGACAATAATTCATGAGTTAAATCTGCCCAAGTTCGTATTGAACCTGACGTTAGTTTGTTCCACCAAGTTTTAGATCTGTCCCTCAATGAATTAGGAAATAACCGAAGCCTCAGTATCTCCGGATTTACTCTTGGTAGTCTAAACGAACCACAGATTTCCTGCAAACGTTTTCAGATGTTCCCTCGCATCTTCTATAGAAGCACCACTAAATTGGCCAGCGGAATTAATCATGCTGAACATGACAGGTTTCAGCTCGAAATTCTCAGCTTCCACATCTTGCAGGGTGGTCTCTAGTTCCACATGATCATTGATCATGTAATCTCGGCATGACCGGCGTGCGGCAGTAGCAGGAGGATCAGCAGGCTATCTGTTTCCTCAATCTCCGATAGGATCTTCAGGACCTCGGAGATTCCCTTGGTTGTTCCTCCTTTCTTCGTGTCTTTTGTTCACCATTGCTTCTAATTGTTCCTCCAAGTACTCGTTTCGTTCTACTAGGAGGCGGACTCGTTTCTTGAGGTTGCAAGTTTGTTCAATTTCAGGATCTAACTTGTGCTCAGGTTCTTTCCCTCGTTGAGATCTGCGCATGGGAAAATAAAAGACCTTATGAAAAGCACATGGTGAACAATCCAAGTAAAAACAGAAAAATTAAAAAAAGGTGCAGTAAAAGTAGGGTAAAGATATGTTGTCAGTCCCCGGCAACGGCGCCAAAAACTTGTTGCGTGTAAAAGTGGCTATCGCAATATAGTGCAAGTGTACACGACGCAAGTAGTAAAGTGATACGTAAGTATCGGATATTGTCTCCACAGGGACTGGGCTAATAGCTTTAACCTTGGATTTCTGCACAAGAGGGAAACTAAAGAGTTTAAATGTTTGTCACGAAATAATATAGAAGATTGAAAATAAAAGATGAAAATATTCAGAGTAAGGAGTAGCTGGTATTGATCTGCTCTGTAGTGCAGGTGTTTGCACTGTCTAGGACTTCTCTGTTTTGTCGTAGCGCCTATCGCGGCAGCACCTGCTGCGGCAATGGTCTGTTGTTGTCGCGGCAGTGAACACATAACTCAGTTCTTCAAGCTTGGAAAGAATCCCTGCTATGCCTTGGCCTATCCCTAGGTCCAAGTCTGTCGATGAACACGTCTTGATGATACCTCCCGGTGTGAATCGAAGGATGAACACCGATGTTGTTGAATTCTTCCTTAGCCACTTAACCTTGTCCTATCCCTAGGTCCGAGATAGTTCAACCATAAACTGTAGAACCCGCACTTATTCCTGTCGTATACTTAACTCTCCCGATATTAAGTAAATGAGTAATCTCACAATGCTCTCCCGATACTCTTGCAAGATGTTGAAAACCAGAATAAGCAAACTTGAAGTCTATTTTATTGAATAGAAAAAAATCCTAAAACAATGCAATCCTTGCAACTACTTTACAGAATCAACCCTTATCCCTAGGGGAAGTTTAGAACATGATAAGAAGGGGGAAAACGACTAGGGTTTAGGGGAAGAAGGCTAGAGAATGAGATATCCTTCCCTAGGTCGAATTACATGCCTTTATATAGGCCTTGGATTCAAGTTTTCTAATATGGCAAGAAAACAACTTTAAATTAAAGTAAAACTCTATTAAAGACTAAATCTTCAAAGTAGATGTCTTTAATTCGTCCTCTCTTCTTGCTTGGAGTTTCTTCCTTGAACCTTGGGCTTGGCCTTCATTCTGATCTAGGGCTCGAAAAAATATAAGAGTGCTTCACGACAGACCGGCTTAATTTCCTATTTTTGTCGAGCTCTATTTTACTTCTTCCCTTCACCATTGTTGTCATCCTTAGCTGCCACGGCAGCGGCCATGGCAGCATCCTTCTTCTCGGCTGCAGTCTATTGTTCTAGCTCTACTTCTCCACTGCCCTTCGTCTGCTACAGCAGCTACCTGCAAAAGTAACCAAAATCAGCAGCAACTGTGCCTTTTCGTATAATTGTGATGTATAACTGAAATCTATCCTAAATGCAATGAATTATGCTTGAATGCAGCATAAATATAGGTTACATATGGGGTAAAATATAGAACTTTTACACACTCAACAACATCCAAATTAAACGGTCACTTAAAGGTCTCATATTGACGTAGTCACACTACGCGGGCAAAAGAAGTTTGGCAAGGATGTTTCCTGCATAGTCAGAACTCCAATAAATACATGCCAACTTTTGTCCAAGAATAAAGACCAAAGTGTTGACCAAGTAGATTCAATAGACCAGATATTGTTCCTACTGTGACCAGTTCAAGTAGATTCACAAGCAATTCAAGTGAAAATCACTTGAAAGCAATTGTGAGGGTATTGAGATATCTTAGATATACTCGAGATTATGAATTGCATTATTCAAGAGATCCTACTATTTAGAAGGATACTCTGATGCGATTGGATATCTGATATTCAAGATAGCAAAGGCACAACTGGATATGTCTTCACTTTGGAAAGAGGAACCGTGTCATGAAAGTCCTTAAGAAAATGGTTATAATCAAATCCAAAATAGAATTTGAGTTGTAGTTCTAGAAAAGTCTAGAAAAGAAGTCGAATGGCTTCAGAAATTTCTTGAGGATATTCCTGAATGACCAAAGTTGAGACATATGCGTCGTCGACATAATACCGTTAGACAACTGATCTCAAATGAAGTTATCTCTATTGATTTTTGAAATCAAATGATAACATTGCGGATCCACTAACCAAAGGTTTAAGTCAAGATCAAGTTCAAAAAAAAAACGAAAGGAATGAGACTAAAGCCCATGTAAATTTAAAGGTGCTATGTGAAGGAAAACCCTACCTAGTTGACTGGAGATCCCAAGAACTAGGTTCAAAGGGACAACCTAATTGCATAGACCTGTGCAGTCACTGTATGGGCTCTTATCCCTAAGTCCATTCATATGATATAAACAGTGATCAAAGTGGTTTAGGCTAAGCAATGCTTTTAATGGCCATTGTGTGCTTTTGTGAGTCAAGCAACATAAGTCACCTATGTGAGAGTGAAGTGGGGTCACTTCAATGAGACTATTGGGCATAGTTCTTTCAAACTCTTGCAGAACCAGGCGATGTCCACGACCATATGGACATGCCCATGAGAACTAATACTCTTGTCAAAGAGGTAGTTGTGTGAAGTATATCATCGTTTGCACAAACTGAAGAACAGTTCAATGATATTACGTCTACTGGTCAGCTAGTAAAGTAAATATACTTTCACAAGGGAAGGTTCAAAGGTGGACACCTACCTATGCTATGGAGCTATCGATCATAGAATCTATCACCACATCGAGTCAAAATGTTTTTGATTAAATCAATTTCATTCATGTGGGGGTTGTTGGAAAAATTTGATTATTTTGGAGCATTGAATAATAAATTGATTCAAATGTTGTTGAGGAAAATGTGGAACCAATTGTTGGTTTATAAATGTGAAGACGTGCACGACGTGGGTAACGCAAATGTCTGAACCGGTCTGGTTCTTTCGTGGGCTTGCAGATATTATGATTCAAATTTGAAATGAATATTCCTCAAATAAAAGCATAAATTTGCCAAGTTTTATCTTGGAATTAAAAGGGTAAATATTGGATGTTACCTTTAATCCAGATAATAATTTTGGAAATTGCTTTATAGGAGAATCAATTGATTCTCAATATTAAATGTTCCATTAGGTCAAAATTTCCACTTATACCCTCATGACAATCCTATAAATAGGGAGTAAAGCTTCTTGGTTTACTACCAACAAAAACCACAGAAATTTTTTATTGTTTTACTTTGTGGATTTTACAAGTGGTTTTCGGTGATAGGCGAAGGCAAGGGTCGATTCGTGATCTCCATAGTAGTGCAACTGTGGCTGATCTTATGTTGTATTATCCTGGGAGACTAACAACCAATGAACTCGAGCACCATAGAAGTGGTCGAAAATATGTCTTAAGGAAATTGTGTTCTTGCAGGCCTCAACATGTTTCTTTTGGTTCCAAATCGGTTTGATTTATATATTGTTGTATTGTTCTTAATTTTGTACTGTTCGTTTAAATAATATTATTTTATCTTATAATTTATTCTTGGATTAACGCTTATTTTCTAACAATCTTAAGACAGATTCTCAGTTTTAATCCAAGACGAGCAGATTATTGTATCTAAAGCAATGATTCACACGATGAGGAGATTTTCACGCATAGAAAAAGGAAAGCCTAATGTTGTTGTTTGTGATTTACATGCGTGCTTTTTCCATAACCTTTTATATGGCTTTAAACTAAAGTGGCCAATTATTTCATATTTGGTATTTGACCATTTTTTCTTGTCTTCAAAACTTTTGGTGCCCATAAATGCCCAAAGACATCTCAACGATTTTCATGGCAGTTAATTCCCAAAGACAAGAAACGTTGAGATCACCAACACCACGGATTCAACACGATGCAAACAGTTTTCTTCAGATAAAAAATTTGGATATTTGATTAGTAAGATAATTTAAATATTCCTTGATAAGTTTTCTTGTAATTATGACACTTTTAAAACCATAAATTATAGTATTATTAAGGTAATATTTCATATTAAATTTTGACTTTTAATATGGTATGGTTTATGTCATAATTAAACTTTTTTATGACATTGTTAAGCTAATAATGAAATATTCCTTAAATATTTTTGACGTTAATATTAAATAATAAATATGGCATTCAATATGAAAATATGGTAATTTTATAACCTTATATGTCAACCCTTCTTGGAATGAAAATAAAAACTTTAAATACATATTTGCATGTATTGTTAAGATAAAGTTTTGAATTTGATAATATTTTTGGTAATATTATTATGATAGTGTTACCTTATAATGTGGACAGTTTAAATATGGCATGTATATAAATTATACTTTGTCATATTTTTTGTCTTGATTGTGATTCTTTGTATTTTTGGAAATTATGTGGATTTTATTTCGTACTAACAATTTCTTTTGAGAAATTTTGTAGAGAGAAATATGATATCCAGGCGAAGTCGTGTTTTGTTTTGGAAATAAAATATCTCGTAAATAATTCGTTTCGGGAATTTAATTCCTGCAGTTTTAATGGGTTTACTTAATCTTCCAAACAAGAAATGGAATCAAAATCAAAGGATTATTCCTTTTGATTTCTCTTGGTTAAACAGAACTAAGTTGGATTGATATCTTTGTTGTTTAACAGAAGATATAATGGAAATAAACTACAAAATTAGAATCTTGTGTTGATTCTAATTTTAGAAAAGAAAATAAATCATTGAATTTATTTTCAAGAGAATCTTGTATGATTCTAACATTGCAAGGAAAATAAATCATTGAATTTATTTCCGTAAGAACCAAGTGTGATTCAATTTTAGTAAAAGAAAATAAATCATTAAATTTATTTATATGCTAGAATCATGCGTTGATTCTAACTTGTTAAGAAAAAATAAATCATTGAATTTATTTCCGTAAGAATCAAATATGATTAAATTTGTGTGAAAGGAAAGAAATCATTAAATTTATTTATGTACTAGAATCATGCGTTGATTCTAATTTGTTAAGAAAAATAAATCATTGAATTTATTTCCATAAGAATCAAATATGATTCAATTTGTGTAAAAGGAAATAAATCATTAAATTTATGTTTGTACTAGAATCATGTGTTGATTCTAACTTGTTAAGAGAAATAAATCATTGGACTTAATTTCTTGAGAATCTAGAATGATTCAACCTTGAAATAAATTGGTGAATTTATTTTGGAAAGAGAAACAACTTAAAGTTATTATTTCTTAAAGAATCAAGTATAATTCTATTTTTAGAAATAAATCGGTGAATTTATTTTGGAAATAACATTGGTTACTAAATTTCGACTAAGGTCTCGAATCAAAGCATAGAAGAATTTGGTTCTCTATGTTAAACTTAAATTCTTAAAGCCTATTCTGATGCATGCTATGAAGTGCACAGCGTTTAAAAATGGCTAAAGAATCGAGAGGGTCGTTGGACCATAAATGGAAGATTCCAAATTGTTGTGAATCAAAGGTAGTGATTTCGATTGATCATCCATGCTTGGAATGATTTCAAGAATAGAATCCATAAACGGTGATTGAAAGAAAATTTAAAAATGCATGTCTAGGATTGGTTATTTGAGAGACTTGGTATTTAAGCGTGCCTAGTGCACCACCTCTCTTTCATAAGTTATCTACCTGGTGCATTGTTTATTATTGTTCTTTCTATTAATATCGTATGAACTTTTGTTTGGGGTTTAGTTTACTAAATCAACGTCGTCTAACAAAATGGTTATAATCAAATCCATAATAGAATTTGAGTTGTAGTTCTAGACAACTCTAGAAAAGAAGTCGAGTGGCTTCAGAAATTTCTTGAAGGATATTCCTGAATGACCAAAGTCAATGCCCACAATTGGTAGAGCGCAGAGCTTTTTGTATAATGGGTAAGTCGAGACATATGCGTCGTCGACATAATACCGTTAGACAACTGATCTCAAATGAAGTTATCTATGTTGATTTTTGAAATCAAAGGATAACGTTGCGAATCCACTAACCAAAGGGTTAAGTCGAGATCAAGTTAAAAAAATGAAAGGAATGAGACTGAAGCCCATGTAAATTTAAAGGTGCTATGTGAAGGAAAACCCTACCTAGTTGATTGGAGATCCCAAGATCTAGGTTCAAAGGGACAACCTAATTGCATAGACCTGTGCAGTCACTGTAGAGGCTCTTATCCCCAAGTCCATTCCTATGATGTAAATAGTGATCAAAGTGGTTTAGGCTAAGCAATGCTTTTAATGACCATTGTGTGCTTTTGTGAGTCAAGCAACATAAGTCACCTATGTGAGAGTGAAGTGGGGTCGCTTCAATGAGACTATTGGGCATAGTTCTTTCAAACTCTTGCAGAACCAAGCGATGTCCACGGCCATATGGACATGTCCATGAGAACTAATAATCTTGTCAAAGAGGTAGTTGTGTGAAGTATATCATCGTTTACACAAACGACATAACAATTCAAGGACATTACGTCTACTGGTCAGCTAGTAAAGTAAATATACTTTCACAAGGGAAGGTTCAAGGGTGGACACCTACCTATGCTATGTAGCTATCGATCGTAGAATCTATCACCACATCGAGTCAAAATGTTTTTGATTAAATCAATTTCATTCATGTGGGGGGTTGTTGGAAAATTTTGATAATTTTGGAGCTTTGAATAAGAAATTGATTCAAATGTTGTTGAGGAAAATGTGGAACCAATTATTGGTTCGTAAATGTGCAGGCGTGCACGACGTGGGTAACACAAATGTATGAACCGGTCTGGTCCTTCGTGGGCTTGCAGATATTTTGACCCAAATTTGAAATGATTTTTTCTCAAATAAAAGCATAAATTTGCCAAATTTTATCTTGGAATTAAAAGGGTAAATATTGGATGTTACCTTTAATCCAGATAATAATTTTGGAAATTGCTTTATAGGAGAATCAATTGATTCTCAATATTAAATGTTCTATTAGGTCAAAATTTCCGCTTATACCCTCATGACAATCCTATAAATATGTAGTAAAGCTTCTAGGTTTACAACCAACAAAAAACACAGAAAATTTTTATTGTTTTACTCTGTGAATTTTACAAGTGGTTTTCGGTGATAGGCGAAGGCAAGGGTCGGTTCGTGATCTCCATAGTAGTGCAACTGGGCTGATCTTATGTTGTTGTATCCTGGGAGACAGACGACCAATGAACTCGAGCACCATAAGAGTCAACACGTTTCTTTTGGTTCCAAATCGGTTTGATTTATATATTGTTGTATTGTTTTTAATTTTGTACTGTTCGTTTAAATAATATTATTTTATCTTATTATTTATTCTTGATTAACGCTTATTTTCTAACACTAAACCAATCCAATTAAATTCCGAAATAATATTATAAAATCGGTGTTAGATTTCATCTTACTTGTAAGATTAACCATCAATCCAATTAAAACATCTTGATTTTATCTATCAAATCACAATCACCATTTATCATCCAAAAAATCAAACAAATCAAGTTAAATTCGTTTTAATTCATAATATAATCAATTAAAAACAATTATAGAACCTTTAAGAATAGAAAACTTACCCATTTGATAGGAAAATGGAAGTTGAAAACATTCTTATCCATTTGAACGTGAATTCCAAGAAGACTTGATGAAGACTATTAGCTCTTGCTAAATTATTGATTAGAAATTATTTAGGATATAAAAGAAATAAAAATCAAGAAGGAAAATCAATGTTCTTTACATTTTGCTTGACAAATTTTAGAGAGAAAATGAGAAAAAAGCTTAGATATGTTCTCTCACCTTTGGGAAAATAATAACCGTTATCTTCTTTTGTTAAAAATGAGAAAGAAAAGATATATTAATAATTAATTTAATAATCTAAATAAAATATCATTTTAATTTTTTTTTTACAATATTGTCATCACTAATATTTTACAACTATTTTAACATAGTCACTTTTTAATTTAGTATTAAATCGATCCATTTAAGAATTACTCAAAACTAAATTTTATCCTTTAATAAAATCAGTACATATATTTTCAAAAAATTTTGCTGATAAGTTTATCGGAAACCAATTTAATCAACTCAAATTAATTTTTGAAATTATTTAATTAGATAGAGCCTAACCTAAATTTTAACCTGATTCTGATAATTCACCCGAATTTTTTAGCCCATTTTTTGGGATGTTACATACTTTAAAGTATTCGCATTTGCATTTGCAGGTCACTCTTGTGACCGGGTTTAGGATATAAGTAACCCTATTCGGGTCAGATCGGGTTGAGTCGTCCGTACCGATCTAGAATGTTACAAAAACTCATTGGAAAAGCCACTGGCTACAAAATTTCTAGCTACCCTTACATTAAGCCTACTGGGATTTGGACTGGAGATTGCACAAGCAAGAAGACGGAACTTTCTGGGTGGGATAAAGAGATTGACGAGTCGGGTCTTGTTATTCTTCTTTTTGTGTTGAGTACCGAAACAGAGGTTGGTTTTACAAGGGTAGAGAGAGGGAAGAAGAGGGAAGCTTAAACCGATGACCATTTATTAAAGGTAATGAAAAATGGGAGTAACAACGGAAACCATAGTTGCTAATGGCTGTGATAATGAACATGAATGAACTGATTGGGTATGAATTGAATGAAGCTATGGAAATCAACAAGATAATGCCTTCTCGAGTGGGGAATGGGGATTGACCGACCTTCAAAAAAAATTATGAGAAAATGGTTGGTATTATGTTGTGTGATAAACGATAGCTAATAAAGAAATTATGTTTGTGTGGCAATGGCATGCGCTCACGTTTTGCTTGTGAGTCTAAACCAGAGAGCAAACAATGTTGGCGAGGGGGAAGATGAGGATTTGAGGTTTGTAGATTATGGTTTAGTGTTTATAGGTTAGGGTTAGGATTGAGATTAAGGTTGTTGAGTGTGTAAAAGTTCTATTATTTACCCCTATTTAACCCATATTTCTGCTGCATTCAAGCATTATTTATTGCATTTAGGTCAGCTTACAACAAAACATCACAAATATATTAAAAGGCACAGTTACTACTAAAAATGGTTGTTTTTGCAGGTTGTTGTTGTAGCTGACGGAATGGGTAGGCGCTGGGCAGTGAAGCAGAAGAACTGGAACTGGACGAGCAGGCGCTGGGCAGTGAAGCAGAAGAACTGGAATTGGACGAGCAGTCGAGGAGGACGATCCTGCCATGGTTGCCGCCGTGACAGCAGAGGACGACAGCAGTATTGAGAAGAAGAAGCAAAGTGGACCTCGAAAAATAGAGAAAATTCAGCCCGTCTGTCGTGTGAAATCCCCATATTTTTCCAAGCCCCAGATCAAATGGAATGTCAAGCCCAAAGTTCAAGGAGAGAAAATCCCAAGCAAGAAAGATGACGGCTGGAAAGTAGATTCCTTGAAGATTTAGTCTTTATTAGAATTATACTTTCATTTAAAGTTGTATTCTTGCAATTTTAGATAACTTGGACCCAAAGCTTATATAAGGGCATATATTTTGACCTAGGAGGCATAACCGATTCCCTAGCTTTCTTCCCAAAACCCTAGCCGTTTTCCTTCCCTCAACATGTTCTAAATTCCCCCTAGGGCCACGGGTTGATTTGTAAAGTAGTTGCAAGGGTTGTTTTGTTTTAGGAATTTTCAGTTCAATAAAATAAACTTCAAGTTCTCTTATTTTGGTTATTAACATCTTACAAAAGCATCGGAAGAGCATTGCGAGGTTATCAATTAACTTAGCATCGGGAGAGTTAAGTATACGAAAGAAATAAGAGCAAGTTCTCTAGCTTATAGTTGAACTATCTCAGACCTAGGGATAGGACGAGGTTAAGTGGCTAAAGAAGAATTCATCAACATCGGTGTTCATCCTTCGATTCACGCCGGGAGGTATCATCAAAGACGTGATCATCGAAGACTTGGACCTAGCGATAGGCCAAGGCACATCTGGGATTCTTGCCAAACTTGAAGTACTGAGTTGAGTGTTCGCTGCCGCGACAAACAACGGACTGCTGCCGCGACAGGTGCTGCCACGACGGGGACGACGACAGAACTGGAGTTCCGAAACTTAGCAATACCTACACTACTGAGCAATTCAATACTAGCCCATTCTCTCTATCTTGATTTCCCTACTCTTTTATTTAAGTTCTCTTTATTATTTTCGTGACAACTTCTCAAATATTTTCTTTACTTTCGTGCAGTGAATTAAGGTGAAGCTATTAGCACAATCCCTGTGGAGACGATATCCGATACTTCGTATCACTTTACTACTTGCGTCGTGTACACTTGCACTACAATTGCGATAGACTCTTTTACACGCAAAAAGTTTTTGGCGCCGTTGCCGGGGATTGGCAACATAACTCTACCTTTTCTTTTACTGCACTTTTCGTTTTTGTTTTTATTTTTATTTTTCTGTTTTCCTTTGGAGTGTTCAACTCTTGCTTTTCACAAGGTTTCTTGTTTATGCGCAGATCGAAACGAGGTGAAGATCCTGAGTATCCATTAGATCCGGAAATTGAACGTTCATTCAATCTCAAGAACCGACTTCGTCACATTCTAGCCAGGAACGAGTACCTTGAGGAACAGTTAGAGACAATGGCACACCGAGGAGACGACCCTCCTGTTGGAGATGGAGAGGGTAGACAGCCTGTCGTCGATCCTGCTGCCGCTGCCGGACGACGGTCCTATCGCGACTACATGTTGAACGATCATGTAGAACTAGAAACCACGCTGTCGGACATAGATGTTGACAACTTCGAGCTGAAACATGTTATGTTTAGCATGATCAACAATGCTGGTCAATTCAGTTGTGCTGTCACAGAGGATGCTAGGGAGCATCTAAAACGTTTCAGGAGATCTGTGGTTCGTTTAGACTACCAGGAGTTAATCCGGAGATACTGGGGCTTCGGTTATTTCCCCATTCATTGAGGGATAGAGCAAAGACTTGGTGGAATAAACTTACGCTGGGTTCAATTAGAACTTGGGCAGATTTGTCTCGTGAATTTTTATCTCGTTTTAATCCTTCACATTTATCTGAGAGATTACGTAATGAAATTGCTAATTTTCAACAGGAAGATGACGAGCCGATGCACGAGGCCTGGGACGGATTTACCACTCTTTTATGGAACTGCCCAATGCATGGATTTTTCATCTGGAACCAGGTAACTAAATTTTATAATGCTGCCAACTTACAAACTCGTATTCGAATTGATTCAGCAGCAAACGGAATATTATTGGATAAAGACCCGGACGTGGCAATGCAAGTATTGAAAAATCTGGCCAAGAATGAAGAGTAGTTTCCGACAGCAAGAAGAGGGGGTAAACGAGTTCTAGTTGTTAAGGATTATGAGGCCGACAACACAATGAAATCACATGTGGCATACCTTACTAAGGCAATGAAAAAGCTATTGAATGATGATGCACAACATGGATTTGCTGTTGAGGAGGTATGTGAAATTTGTGAGGGAAATCATAGTTCGGATGAGTGTCCTATACAGTTAGAAGAGGGAAAGTATGTTGGAAACTATAAGCCGAATTACAACTCCAACAACTATAATCCCAACTGGAGAAAGGATCCCAAGTTTTCTTGGAGTAATCCTAACAATGCCCTGAATCCTCAAGCACACAATAATCAGACTCAGTGAGGACCTAGATTGTTGACTCGACAGCAACTGCAGCCGCAACAGCAGCAACAACAGCCACCAGCTGCCACAAACAATATACTGGAACAAACTTTGGCTACTTTTATGTCTCAGACAGGTACATATATTGAGAATATGAATCAGTTTGTCAAGAAAACAGAAACATTCATGGATAAAATAGAGATGCGGATGACGAATCATGAAGCTACTCTGAAATCTTTGGAGACACAAATGGGTCAGGTTTCCCAGCATATCAAGCCGAGGCAGACTGGAGGATTTCCTAGTAATACAGAAAATGCGAGGCAACCCACACATGAGCAGTGTAAAGCCATTACTACTAGGAGTGGGAAGAAACTACCAGGGCCAGAGAAGGAAACTGAAATAGTAAAAAAACCAGCCTTGGACAAACCTGCCGAGGAAGCTGCCCCGACAGGTAACAAACAGACTGCTGCCGATAAACCTGTTACGACAGCAGAAGAGACAGAGGAGAAAAATGATGAACCCAAACCTCTTTAGATTCGTATGCAGTGGGAAGGACGCATTGCTGATTATCGTCCCCCACCTCCTTTTCCTCAACGGTTATAGCAAGCGAAGCTAGAATCTCAGCTCAAAAAGATTTATGATATTTTTAAACAGGTTCATATTAACATTCCACTGCTGGATGCCGTTAGGGAGATGCCCGGTTATGCCAAATTTCTCAAGGATGTCATGTCAAAGAAATCTAAACTTGGGGAATTTGAAACGGTTAATATGACAGAAGGATACATGAGTACTCTTCATAGGCAGCCACCCCAGAAAAAGAAGGATCCGGGGAGCTTCATCATACCTTGTGTAATCGGAGATATATATGTGGGTAAGGCACTTTGTGATCTTGGTGCTAGTATTAATTTAATGCCAAAATCTGTTTTTCAAAAATTAGGTATTTGAAAAGCTCGGCCCACGACAGTAATTCTGTAGCTGGCAGACCGCTCTTACGTTCATCCAGAAGGAAAAATCGAAGATATTCTGGTAAAAGTGGATAAATTTATTTTTCCTGCTGACTTTCTTGTTTTAGATTGTGAAGTAGATGAAAACGCACCAATCATCCTGGGGCGACCCTTCTTAGCCACGGGAAGATCACTGATTGATGTGGAGAAAGGAGAACTCACCATGAGAGTGAGCGACCCTTCTTTTTATGCAACCCTCCATTAATGGAGTACATCTTAGTTTAAAAATTGGTGTCTTTACTTAGTTTATTTTTCTCTTTAAAAAAATGATGAAAATATTGAAAATTTTGGCTGAAAACTGTGAACTGATCTTACCTGTCGTGATAGCCCTGTCGTGGCAGTGACTTTAGGATAGTTTTTAGGAAAAGTTTAGAGCCTCTCTATAGTTCTGAAAACTTAAACACAATTGTGACTATTATACTGCTTAGAACTATTTTAGCCAACTAGAATAGGAAGCTTAGCACTTGAATAGCCCCTAGAGGCGCCTAACACTGGCTCTAGGAAAGAAGTTTAGCAAAAGAGACTCAACAGCCCTAGAGGTGCCCGAAACTGGCTCTAGGAAGTTAGCTAGAGGTGCCCAAAACTGGCTCTAGTGAAACTTTAGCTTAAAAAAATAGAGAAATCGAGTCAAAACAAAAAAATCAAAGGAGCATGAAAAATTGTCTTCAAAAGATAAACTTTGGCATAAAAATTCGAGTTAAGAGTTGAAATATTCTAGTGAAACTAAGAGAGTCTTGGCATATAACTGTTCACAAGCATGCACACACTGCACGAGGACTATAGTGAGACTCCGGACAGATCCTAGATTATCCGACAGGTTGCTGCCGTCACAAGGAACGAACGACGAGTAAGGGAAAGTTCACTGTTTGAAAGCCAAAACAAAAATATTTCATTTTTCTTTTAGGTCTTATTTGCTTGAGGGCAAGCAAAAACTTGAGTTCAGGGGTGTGTTGAGTGTGTAAAAGTTCTATTATTTACCCCCTATTTAACCCATATTTCTGCCGCATTCAAGCATTATTTATTGCATTTAGGTCAGTTTACAGCAAAACATCACAAATATATTAAAAGGCACAGTTACTACTAAAAATGGTTGTTTTTGCAGGTTGCTGCTGTAGCAGACGGAATGGGCAGGTGCTGGGCAGTGAAACAGAAGAACTGAAACTGGATGAGCAGTCAAGGAGGACGATGCTGCCATGGTTGCCGCCGTGACAGCAGAGGACGACAACAGTTTTGAGGAGAAGAAGCAAAGTGGACCTCGACAGATAGAGAAAATTCAGCCCGCCTGCCGTGTGAAATCCCCATATTTTTCCAAGCCCCGGATCAAAAGGAATGTCAAGCCCAAAGTTCAAGGAGAGAAAATCCCAAGCAAGAAAGATGACGGATGGAAAGTAGATTCCTTGAAGATTTAGTCTTTATTAGAATTATACTTTCATTTAAAGTTGTATTCTTGCTATTTTAGATAACTTGGACCCAAAGCTTATATAAGGGCATATATTTTGACCTAGGAGGCATAACCGATTCCCTAGCTTTCTTCCCAAAACCCTAGCCGTTTTCTTTCCCTCAACATGTTCTAAATTCCCCCTAGGGCCACGGGTTGATTTGTAAAGTAGTTGCAAGGGTTGTTTTGTTTTAGGAATTTTCAGTTTAAATAAAATAAACTTCAAGTTCTCTTATTTTGGTTATTAACATCTTACAAGAGAATCGGGAGAGCATTGTGAGGTTATCAATTTACTTAGCATCGGGAGAGCTAAGTATACGAAAGAAATAAGAGCAAGTTCTCTAGCTTATAGTTGAACTATCTCGGACCTAGGGATAGGACGAGGTTAAGTGGCTAAAGAAGAATTCATCAACATCGGTGTTCATCCTTCGATTCACGCCGGGAGGTATCATCAAAGACGTGATCATCGAAGACTTGGACCTAGGGATAGGCCAAGGCACATCTGGGATTCTTGCCAAACTTGAAGTACTGAGTTGAGTGTTCGCTGCCGCGACAAACAACGGACTGCTGCCGCGACGGGGACGACGACAGAACTGGAGTTCCGAAACTTAGCAATACCTACACTACTGAGCAATTCAATACCAGCCCATTCTCTCTATCTTGATTTCCCTACTCTTTTATTTAAGTTCTCTTTATTATTTTCGTGACAACTTCTCAAATATTTTCTTTACTTTCGTGCAGTGAATTAAGGTGAAGCTATTAGCACAATCCCTGTGGAGACGATATCCGATAATTCGTATCACTTTACTACTTGCGTCGTGTACACTTGCACTACAATTGCGATAGACTCTTTTACACGCAACAAGTTTTTGGCGCCTTTGCCGGGGATTGGCAACATAACTCTACGTTTTCTTTTACTGTACTTTTCGTTTTTGTTTTTATTTTTATTTTTCTATTTTCCTTTGGAGTGTTCAACTCTTGCTTTTCACAAGGTTTCTTGTTTATGCGCAGATCGAAACGAGGTGAAGATCCTGAGTATCCATTAGATCCGGAAATCGAACGTTCATTCAATCTCAAGAACCGACTTCGTCACATTCTAGCCAGGAACGAGTACCTTGAGGAACAGTTAGAGACAATGGCACACCGAGGAGACGATCCTTCTGTTGGAGATGGAGAGGGTAGACAGCCTGTCGTCGATCCTGCTGCCGCTGCCGGACGACGGTCTTGTCGTGACTACATGTTGAACGATCATGTGGAACTGGAAACCACGCTGCCAGACATAGATGTTGACAACTTCGAGCTGAAACTTGTTATGTTTAGCATGATAACAATGTCGGTCAAGTCAGTGGTGCTGTCACAGAGGATGCAAGGGAGCATCGAAAAACGTTTCAAGAGATCTGTGGTTCGTTTAGACTACCAGGAGTTAATCCGGAGATACTGAGGCTTAGGTTATTTCCCTATTCATTGAGGGATAGAGCAAAGACTTGGTGGAATAAACTTACGTCGGGTTCAATTAGAATTTGGGCAGATTTGTCTCGTGAATTTTTATCTCGTTTAATCCTTCACATTTATCTGAGCGATTACGTAATGAAATTGCTACTTTTCAACATGAAGATGACGAGCCGATGCACGAGGCCTGGGACAGATTTACCACTCTTTTACGGAACTGCCCAATGCATGGATTTTTCGTCTGGAACCAGGTAACTAAGTTTTATAATGCTGCCAAAATACAAACTCGTATTCCAATTGATTCAGCAGCAAACGAACTATTATTGGATAAAGACCCGGACGTGGCAATGCAAGTATTGAAAAATCTGGCCAAGAATGAAGAGCAGTTTCCGACAGCAAGAAGAGGGGTAAACGAGTTCTAGTTGTTAAGGATTATGAGGCCGACAGCACAATGAAATCACATGTGGCATACCTTACTAAGGCAATGAAAAAGCTATTGAATGATGATGCACAACATGGATTTGCTGTTGAGGAGGTATGTGAAATCTGTGAGGGAAATCATAGTTCGGATGAGTGTCCTATACAGTTGGAAGAGGGAAAGTATGTTGGAAACTATAAGCCGAATTACAACTCCAACAACTATAATCCCAACTGGAGAAAGGATCCCAAGTTTTCTTGGAGTAATCCTAACAATGCCCTGAATCCTCAAGCACACAATAATCAGACTCAGGGAGGACCTAGATTGCTGACTCGAAAGCAACTGCAGCCGCAACAGCAGCAATAACAGCCACCAGCTGCCACAAACAGTATACTGGAACAAACTCTGGCTACTTTTATGTCTCAGACAGGTAGATATATTAAGAATATGAATCAGTTTGTCAAGAAAACAGAAACATTCATGGATAAAAAAGCGATGCGGATGACGAATCATGAAGCTACTCTAAAATCTTTGGAGACACAAATGGGTCAGGTTTCCCAGCATATCAAGCCGAGGCAGACTGGAGGATTTCCTAGTAATACAGAAAATTCTAGGCAACCCACACATGAGCAGTGTAAAGCCATTACTACTAGGAGTGGGAAGAAACTACCAGGGCCAGAGAAGGAAACTGAAACAGTAAAAAAACCAGCCTTGGACAAACCTGCCGAGGAAGCTGCCCTGACAGGTAACAAACAGACTGATGTCGATAAACCTGTTACGACAGCAGAAGAGACAGTGGAGAAAAATGATGAACCCAAACCTCCTCAGATTCATATGCAGTGGGAAGGACGTATTGCTGATTATCGTCCCCCACCTCCTTTTCCTCAACGGTTACAGCAAGCGAAGCAAGAATCTCAGCTCAAAAAGATTTATGATATTTTTAAGCAGGTTCATATTAACATTCCACTACTAGATGTCGTTAGGGAGATGCCCAGTTATGCCAAATTTCTTAAGGATGTCATGTCAAAGAAATCTAAACTTGGGGAATTTGAAACGGTTAATATGACAGAAGGATGCATGAGTATTCTTCATAGGCAGCCACCCCAGAAAAAGAAGGATCCGGGGAGCTTCATCATACCTTGTGTAATCGGAGATAAATATGTGGGTAAGGCACTTTGTGATCTTGGTGCTAGTATTAATTTAATGCCAAAATCTGTTTTTCAGAAATTAGGTATTGGAAAAGCTCGGCCCACGACAGTAATTCTGCAGCTGGCAGACCGCTCTTACGTTCATCCGGAAGGAAAAATCAAAGATATTCTGGTAAGAGTGGATAAATTTATTTTTCCTGCTGACTTTCGTGTTTTAGATTGTGAAGCAGATGAAAACGCACCAATCATCATGGGTGACCCTTCTTAGCCACGAGAAGATCACTGATTGATGTGGAGAAAGGAGAACTCACCATGAGAGTGAACGACCCTTCTTTTTATGCAACCCTTCATTAATGGAGTACATCTTAGTTTAAAAATTGGTGTCTTTACTTAGTTTATTTTTCTCTTTAAAAAAATGATGAAAATATTGAAAATTTTGGCTGAAACCGTGAACTGAACTTACCTGTCGTGACAGCCCTGTCGTGGCAATGACTTTAGGATAGTTTTTAGGAAAAGTTTAGAGCCTTTCTATAGTTCTGAAAACTTAAACACAATTCTGACTGTTATACTACTTAGAACTCTTTTAGCCAACTAGAATAGGAAGCTTAGCACTTGAATAGCCCCTAGAGGTGCCTAACACTGGCTCTAGGAAAGAAGTTTAGCAAAAGAGACTCAACAGCCCTAGAGGTGCCCGAAACTGGCTCTAGGAAGTTAGCTAGAGGTGCCCAAAACTGGCTCTCGTGAAACTTTAGCTTAAAAAAATAGAGAAATCGAGTCAAAACAAAAAAATCAAAGGAGCATGAAAAAGTGCCTTCAAAAGATAAACTTTGGCATAAAAATTCGAGTTAAGAGCTGAAATATTCTAGTGAAACTAAGAGAGACTTGGCATATAACTGTTCACAAGCATGCACACACTGCACGAGGACTATAGTGAGACTCCGGACAGATCCTAGATTATCCGATAGGTTGCTGCCGTCACAGGGAACGAACGACAGGTAAGGGAAAGTTCACTGTTTGAAAGCCAAAACAAAAATATTTCATTTTTCTTTTAGGTCTTAATTGCTTGAGGGCAAGCAAAAACTTGAGTTTGGGGGTGTGTTGAGTGTGTAAAATTTCTATTATTTACCCCATATTTAACCCATATTTCTGCTGCATTCAAGCATTATTTATTGCATTTAGGTCAGTTTACAACAAAACATCACAAATATATTAAAAGGCACATTTACTACTAAAAATGGTTGTTTTTGCAGGTTGCTGCTGTAGCAGACGGAATGGGCAGGCGCTGGGTAGTGAAGCAGAAGAACTGGAACTGGACGAGCAGTCGAGGAGGACGATGCTGCCATGGTTGCCGCTGTGACAGCAGAGGACGACAACAGTTTTGAGGAGAAAAAGCAAAGTGGACCTCGACAGATAGAGAAAATTCAGCCCGTCTGTCGTGTGAAATCCCCATATTTTTCCAAGCCCCAGATCAAAAGGAATGTCAAGCCCAAAGTTCAAGGAGAGAAAATCCCAAGCAAGAAAGATGACGGCCGGAAAGTAGATTCCTTGAAGATTTAGTCTTTATTAGAATTATACTTTCATTTAAAGTTGTATTCTTGCTATTTTAGATAACTTGGACCCAAAGCTTATATATGGCATATATTTTGATCTAGGAGGCATAACCGATTCCCTAGCTTTCTTCCCAAAACCCTAGCCGTTTTCCTTCCCTCAACATGTTCTAAATTCCCCCTAGGGCCACGGGTTGACTTGTAAAGTAGTTGCAAGGGTTGTTTTGTTTTAGGAATTTTCAGTTCAATAAAATAAACTTCAAGTTCTCTTATTTTGGTTATTAACATCTTACAAGAGCATCGGGAGAGCATTGTGAGGTTATCAATTTACTTAGCATCGGGAGAGTTAAGTATACGAAAGAAATAAGAGCAAGTTCTCTATCTTATAGTTGAACTATCTCGGACCTAGGGATAGGACGAGGTTAAGTGGCTAAAGAAGAATTCATCAACATCGGTGTTCATCCTTCGATTCACGCCGGGAGGTATCATCAAAGACGTGATCATCGAAGACTTGGACCTAGGGATAGGCCAAGGCACATCTAGGATTCTTGCCAAACTTGAAGTACTGAGTTGAGTGTTCGCTGCCGCGACAAACAATGGACTGCTGCCGCGACAGGTGCTGCCGCGACGGGGATGACGACAGAACTGGAGTTCCGAAACTTAGCAATACCTACACTACTGAGCAATTCAATACCAGCCCATTCTCTCTATCTTGATTTCCCTACTCTTTTATTTAACTTCTCTTTATTATTTTCGTGACAACTTCTCAAATATTTTCTTTTCTTTCGTGCAGTGAATTAAGGTGAAGCTATTAGCCCACTCCCTGTGGAGACGATATCTGATACTTCGTATCACTTTACTACTTGCGTCGTGTACACTTGCCCTACAATTGCGATAGACTCTTTTACACGCAACAAAGGTTTTATTTTAAATCTGACATGTCATTAAAATATCAATAATAGAGCGATCAAAATAGGAACAATACGAAAGTTAAGTGATTAAATTGAAATTATTTAAACTTCAGTAACTAAAATAAGAGTGAAATGAAAGTTAAATGATTAAATTGAAAATGTTTAAACTTCGGTGCTTAAAATATAAGTGAAAAGAAAGTTGAGTGATGAAGAGTGTAATTTACCCTAAAATTTTGTTATAATTTCAAGGGTAAAAAGCACCACCAAATTATTGGGGTGACCCGTTTTTACTACCAACCTTTTATTTTTCAATTGGTGTCGCTATTTTGATACAAATGGCCCAAAACGACGTCATTTTGATGGAGGAAAATAAAGAAAAACATGCACTTAATAGGATTTTAATATGGAATCTTCAGAATCAAAGGCAAACTCTTAACCACTAAGCCAATTTAACGTTTATAATTAACACAAATAATATATATTCTAAAGTACAATTTATCATATAAATAATATTATTCTACATAAATAATATAAATATATTAGTATACATATATTAATATATAAATAATAAATAAAATAAAAATATATAAATATTTTTTATATTATAAATAATATTAAATATAATAGATAAATATATTATTATAAAAACTAAAAGACTAATTTTTAAAACTCTAAATTTACAAAAAGCCCAAAATTCAACAAAGCCTTAAACCCATAAACCATAACTCCAAACTATATACCTTAAACCCTAAAATTTTATTCATAAAAAATAATATTAAAAATATATAAACAAATAATATATTATTATAAGAACTAAAAACTGATTTTTTTTAAAATCTAAAATTTCCAAAATTAAAAAAAAAAAAACTTAAAAATTCACCAAAACCTTAAAGTTTAAATCCCAAAATCCATTCAAAAATTAGGGTTTATATGCTAGAATTTAATGTTTTGGTGGATCTTGATTTTTTTTTGTAAATTTTAGAAAATTTAGGTTTTTGAAAATTAGTTTTTTTTAGTTTTTATAATAATATATTATTTATTTATATATTTAATATTATTGATAATATAGTTTTTTATTTAATATAAATATTTTATTTATTAGTTATATATATATTGATATATTATTATATGTTTATTAATATTATTTATAGGATTAATATTTGATACATTGCCAGTGTAAAAAAAGGTTTACACAAGCATGTAAATTTAAAACCTAAAATTCTAACCTTAAAACCCTAAAAATCTAACCCCAAGTCCCAAACCCCAAACCCTAAATTATAACCACAATTCTTAAATTCTAAATCATACAACTTAAACCCCTAACCTCTAAACCCTAAACTAAACCCCTAAATAAGCCCGCTTGTGGAAAATTTATTTTTCACCGCCAGTGTATAGGATATTAATCCTTATTTATATAGAGTAATATTTTTTATATAATAAAATAAGTTGAATTAAACTCAACTGCAGTTTGGAGTATATATTATTTGTGCTGAAAATAAAATAAAAATTTTAAATTGGCTTTGTGATTAAAAGATTACCTTTGATTTTAAAAGTTCTAAATTCAAATTTTATTTAGCGTATAATTTTTCATATTTTCCACCAATAAAACGACACTATTTTGAGCAATTTAATATTAAAATAAAGACATCAAAACGACATCATTTTAATTTGGTGGTACCGTCGTAGTTTATCTTAATTTCAATGGTTGGGGACGATAAGGACCACGATGACGTGGCACAATGCTGGCAGCGGCTGTAGATGGTCCCCTTGGTGGCTACTGGCTAGGATTCGGCGGCCGGAAGTTGCTGCTAGGGTTTGCTTTGGTGTTTAGACTCAACTGATGTGATTTGTGGGTTGATTAATTTATTCCCTATTTCTCTAACAACTACTCCTTCCTGTAAAAGTTTTTTGGGGGTTGAGAGCATATCTGCAACACCAAGTCTAAAACCGGAGAAAAATAGTGTTACAGACGAAAGAGAAACAAGAAAATCCATATTAAACGTCATCCACCGTCAAAATTGATGAAAATCAAAAGTTTTGATTTTGGTACAAGATAAAATATTTGATACACAGAAAATTAAAACTATATGATAGTGCATCAAATGTTTTTGTTTAGTATAAAGCTAAATAAAATAGTGTTGGTTTTTCAGATATTTATGTCTTTCAAGTTTCAATGATGAAAGGAAGACGGTAGTTTTTGAATGACACTTTGCTTGATCCAGATCTTGTAGTGTCATAAAATTTTATAGTCCTAGGCTAGCAGATAGCTAATAACATATAGATAATTATATTAGTTGATTTGATTAGCCAATTGTATTAGATTGTTTTCTTTTTCCAATTTCAATCATCACATTTATACAGTCATGATTTTAGTCACCATCTTTTGAAGCATTCATTATTGTTGTAGCCTTGAAAGCATGTTTCAACGGGACAACTTCAGATTATTCCATTACATAACATTGTTTGCCTAAAACACATACAACACTTGCATAACCCAAACAAAAACCTACTTGAAAGTTGTTCTTTAAAACATGGAAAAACACAGACAAGTTTATGTTCCAGAAAACTGCCAGCGCTCAGAAACTAAAGACCTCATATATTACCTGAAATAACATATTGAAGCTTGTTGAAATTAATATTGTGTTCTTCCGTCACCCTCAGTGATCACATCTTTGAAAGCGCCTCCGCTGGGGATCATAGGCAGCACATGTTCTTGATGCGGAACAATCACATCCAACAAGTAAGGTCCGGGAGTGTCCAGCATTTTCTGAATTGCTGCTTTGAGGTCTTCTTTCTTTGTCACACGGGCAGCTGGTATTCCGCATGCTTCGGCAAATTTCAACATATTCGGGAATATCTCAGACTCATTTGAGGGATCTCCCAAGTATGTATGAGCCCTGTTTGCCTTGTAAAATCGGTCCTCCCATTGAACAACCATGCCCAAATGCTGATTATTCAACAATAGTATCTTAACGGGAAGATTTTCCACACGGATAGTTGCCAACTCTTGCACATTCATGATAAAACTTCCATCACCATCGATGTCGACAACAACTGCACCAGGATTTGCAACGGCAGCTCCAATGGCAGCAGGCAAACCGAACCCCATAGCCCCCAATCCTCCTGAGGTTAACCATTGACGAGGCTTCTTGTACCTGTAAAACTGAGCAGCCCACATTTGATGCTGACCGACACCAGTACTTATAATTGCATCCCCACCGGTTAATTCATCAAGAACCTGAATGGCATATTGTGGTGGAATAGCTTCACCAAAGGTCTTGTAACTCAATGGGAATTTCAGCTTCTGCTCGTTTAACTCCCGTCTCCAATCCGAATAATCAAGATTCAGATTTTCTCCCTTGGCCTCCAATATCTTATTAGTCCCCTGCAATGCCAATTTCACATCGGAACACACCGACACATGAGGCTGCTTATTCTTCCCAATCTCAGCAGAGTCGATGTCAATATGCACAATCTTGGCCCGGTTGGCGAAAGCCTCAAGTTTTCCAGTCACCCTATCATCAAATCTCACTCCAAAAGCGAGCAACAAATCACTCTTATCCACGGCATAATTAGCATACACAGTTCCATGCATCCCAAGCATTTGTAAGGACAACTCATCAGAAATCGGAAACACCCCAAGACCCATCAAAGTACTTGCAACAGGTATTCCTGTAAGCTCAACAAACCTCTTCAACTCCTCACTGGAGTTCAAACACCCACCACCAACATATAAAACAGGCTTCTTGGACTCAGAAACCAGTCTCACAATCTGTTCCAAATGAGACTCATTGGGACCCTTAGGCAGCCTAGACAAATACCCTGGCAACATAAGCGGCTGGTTCCATTTAGGAACAGCAAGTTGCTGTTGTATATCCTTAGGTACATCAATCAAAATAGGTCCAGGCCTGCCCGAGATAGCTAAAAAGAAGGCCTCACGAACAATTCTAGGAATATCATCGACATCGAGAACAAGATAATTGTGCTTCGTAATAGACCTTGTTACCTCAACAATCGGAGTTTCTTGGAAAGCATCCGTACCGATCATCCTCCGAGGGACCTGACCAGTGATTGCCACGAGCGGAATGCTATCGAGCATCGCATCAGCGAGACCACTCACCAAGTTGGTTGCCCCAGGGCCAGACGTCGCAATGCAAACACCGGGAATGCCAGAGGAACGCGCGTAACCCTCAGCGGCAAAGACCCCGCCTTGTTCGTGTCGCGGAAGGACATTTCGGATTACTTTGGACCGGGTTAAAGCCTGGTGGATCTCCATTGAAGCTCCACCCGGGTAGGCGAACACGTCCTTAACCCCTTCACGTTCCATGGCTTCCACGAGGATATCGGCGCCTTTCCGGGGCTCATCGTCTGCATAACGGGAGACAAAATCATGGGAACGAGCAGTTGTTTGGGTAACGGCGGAGGAGGCGGCGGCGGGTCTAGGATTCGAGTTTGCATGAGAAAGGGAGCAGGAAACGTCGAGGAGACGGTAATGGGTGGGCTTTAGAGGGGTTGTGGGGAAAGGGAGAGTGGATTTGGGAATGGGTATTGAAGATTTAAAGGAGGAAGATAACGGGGAAAGGTTAGCGAAAGCTGCCATTGTTGATGAGAAGCTTGTGGCGAGTTTTCTGTTTAGTGCTTGTGGCGAGCGAGAGAGGGAAGAAAATTGTAATTAAAATTCCTTTCAAGTTTGGATTTTATATTACTTAAAAAGAAGACACAGACAATGTAAAAGTTTTTAAATGGTATATAAATTATTTCAAAATGGTGTTTTCCCCCAAAAACGGTTTTTTTTCGAAAATCTTTAATTCCTGTCATTTTAACTTGGTTAAAGTACACAAATGGTCATTAAAATATTTTAAAAAATATAAAATAATCATCAAACTTTCAAAAATTATATAATAGGTATTAAACTTTAGTTTTTATTACAAAATGATCACTACATCGTTAAGTGTTATTAATTGGGTGAAATGATAGTTACAAAATTTGTATATCAACACATTTAATCCTCAGTATTTACACATTCAGTCACTTTAGATATAAATAATGATGGTTAAATTATGACTAAATTGATTGAATGTGTAAATATGAAGGATTAAATGTATTATTATTCTAATTTACGTAACTGCCGCGTCATTCACTTAACGACAATTAATGATTTAGTGACCATTTTGTAACTAAAAATAAAATTTAATGCATATTATGTAACTTTTGAAAGTTTAGTGATCATTTTATATTTTTTTGAATAGTTTAGTGACCATTTATGTACTTTACCCTTTTAACTTTTATTGTGAAAAAATAACTTTAATCCTTTTTAATCAAATTGGTTTAAAAAAAACTCTTAATTTCGTTCATTCAAAAGGTTTTTAGTAACAAAAGGTCCTTTAAGTTTTTTTTTTTATTTGAAATATTTCTGAAAACAAGGTTTCTTGAATTTAAGTACAAAAAACGTAATATAACAATTAAATAATAATTAATCACATTGTAATAATTAAATAGTTGAATAATTATTTTGTAACAATTAAATAATTCAATGATCATTTAGTAATAATTAAAAATTTTAATAATTATTTTGTAATCATTACAAAATTCACTGATATTTTGTAACAATTAATAAATTACTTTAGTCAGGTGGACATGCTCAATCAACTCATCGTTAAATTGTTAACGAAATTTAACAGCTCAATATCTATTTTGTAATAAAATTTAAAGATTAATATATATTTTATAATTTTTAAAAGTACAGTACCTAAAATAATTATTTTAAAATAGCTTAGTGACTATTTATAAACTTTAAAAAAATATTTAGATTTTATTACATGTATATTATTTTCCCCTTTTATGTGATATAATTGATTGGTGTTGTTTATAATTTAGGGTAAACTATCAAAATAGTCGGCTTTTTTATAAATGTTTTTTTTCTTATTGATTTTAAAAAGTTATATTTTAGCTATTTATGTTACTGATTTATTACATTTTGGTCACTTATGTTATCGGTTTGTTATATTTTGGTCACTAAGCCATTATCATGTATTAATTTGATGACATGGCACACTAGTAAACTGATTAAATTTTAATTTGACCACTGAACTTTAGATAAAATATTAATTTCGACCCCTAAACTTTAGATAAAATATCATTTTGACCCCTAAATTTGACCAAAGCCTTTCATCATCGACAACCACTCACCACTGCCATTGATCATCTCCGGTCACCATCGACCACCATTATTGACGACCGTTAGACCCCAAAAATTCCAATCCACTCTTTTTTTGCCTCATAAAGGAAAATTTGTTGTCCATTACACTAGAAAATGTCTCAAATTCAACAAATCTAATATATAATCCTTCAATTTCCTTTCAAACTATATCATAATAAAAAAATTATTATTGGTGGTGGCATTAGCTGCTGATGGATAGGCATTAAACAACTGATTTTTAAATTTAAGTACCAAAATGAAATATTCAAATAAAGAATTAAGGTCCACAACATATTTGTAGTTTCTTTTGTTCTCTCCTCTAGCCCATTCTTACCACTCTTAGTTTGGCAAGTACAGAGGATTTAGGTGGCTATGTTGTGGCAGTGCTTGGAATTACAGTATTTGAACATGACTTAAAAGGGCAAGTAAATCTTATTACATTCCATGTTAGTTTAGTATATCCACAACATATTAGCTAATTAAGCAAGTGAGAATCAATATGATATAGATGACTTTCACAAATATGAAAATCATCACCATTTACCTTTGATACACTAAGCCTTCAAGTATCAAAGAAGACAATTCATAGAATATCATAGGCTGAAGCTTTATGATAAAGAAAGCCTACAAATTGAAACACCTCCCTTAGTGCGACACCCCAAATTTAGGGCTAGATGGAAACGTGACTTTATAAAAATTTGAGAGTCTAATTGACTAAAAAATAGGACATAAGTGAATAAAAGTAAAACCTAGTGGCTTAATTAGAATGTTTGGGTAGATTAAGGACCAAATTGAATGCGGAGTAAGGAGTCTATTGTGTGAACCTTGAAAAGTTTAGGATCACACGTTACTATTTACCTCATAATTTGGGGTATATAATCTATGTTGAAAAAAATTCAACATGAAATAAAAATACATTTATGATTCCTTTTGCCTGATCATATCTGATGAAATATTTTATAAATAAGAACTGGTAAAAAAAATGGAAGCAAAGAAAAAATATATTAAATGAATGGATTAGGGTGGCTAGCATCAAGAAATAAAAAGTATAAGTTAAATTGAATCCCTAAATAGTGCACACATGCACATGAACACAATGGCATTTTTTTGTAAATATGTTGAAATTTAACTTAAGCATATCAGATCTGATCGAATTAGATAATTTTTACCCTAAAACTCAGACTTATCCCTCCCCAACTATATCTTTCAAGAAAACCTGCTCAACCCAAATTAAAAAAAAAAACAGCAAAACACGCCCCTTTTAAGTTATGTCTGACTAGGATCAAATTTTCATCCCTAATTTGAAATGATACAAGGAGAAAAAATGAAAGATAAAAGTTGTGTTTTCAAATAAGAAAAAAATATAAGTTAAGTGTGCATATTTATATGGTTATTTTTTTATTAAAAGAGAACTATTATTGTGTGCCTCATTAAAACCTCTAATCTTAGTCGAAGAAAAAAAATACATACGACAATATGTACATAACATCAAAATTCATATGAGCCGAACTCGACAAAGAAACTAAATATAATCATCGTGAAGGACCGAAAGAATTTCATCTAGAGGCGAAAGGAAGCGGTAACATAATAAATCACCCCTCCAAGCAATCTTCGTCATGCCATCCCCTAATTTGTTTCGCTCCCGAGCCACATGTGCCACTCGAACCTCCCAAGACCGAGCCAAAAGAGATCTTTTTTTTGCTCGGCAAAGATAATTTATAAATTTAATGAAAAGCCAAAGTTGGGAGCCTCGTTAAAAACCTCCCTAATCCTATGTGGAGGAAAAGAGTACACCCCAACTTGACATCCTTGCATACAACTCGAAGCAGCACCTTTAGAGCTAAGATTATCCATACTGCCCTTACAAAATATCAACTATAACAAAAACGGGGATCGTTACCACCATGCTTCGAAAATTTCAGTTCGATTCATTCCTTCTTTTGCGAGGTGATCCGCGATACGATTTTGTTCTCTTGGTGCAAACGAAAAAGTCACCTGCGAAATTTTGCTTGTGAATTCATCAATCTTCTCGAAAACTTGCCACCATCTCCAAGGTCTAATAAATTTATCTCCAATCCAATTTAGGACAGTTTGAGAGTCTGATTCCACTATAAGGTTCATTTGTCCCACCCAACATGCTTCAACAAAAACCTCTAGAGCTGTCTTTATAGCCATCAATTCTGAAACGTCAGAGTTGACTACCTCGACTGGTCCGAAGAACATAACTCTTATTTTACCACTGGACGTTCTTAAAATACCACCACACCCTGCTGCTTTGTCCTTGATTGCACCGTCTACGTTGAATTTTGCATCGCCTTCCTTTGGTGGGATCCAATTCTGTTACAGGCCAATCGAATTGATACAATTCACAGGAGATTTTCACCAAGCATTTTCATTAACTAGAAGGTCTGCATTTTCAGCCTTGATCCACAAAAGACCTCTCATTTTTAATAGAAATAGGAGATCCTTTTGTGAAATTGTTTTGTCTTCAAACACCTTCTCATTCCTTTCTAGCCAAAGGCTCCACACCGTGGATGCAACTGAGATAAGCCACAATGATCTTACTTTCCCTGTCCAAGAAACATTAAAACAAAATGAGAAAATGTCATCCATATTAAACAAGTTTGGCCAAGGCAATGACCACCAATTACAGAAATTCTTCCAGAAACATATCGCAAATCTGCATTCCAGCAATAGGTGTTTTGTGTTTTCCTTCCCAATAACACACCAAGGGCAGCTGATCGAGTTGTCACCAAATTTCACTCCTTTTGTACTAAGAAATTTTTTCGTGGGTATCCTGTCAAGCTTCAAAAATCATAAGAAGTTCTTCACTTTAGGTGGCACCTTCATTTTCCATAAAATATCGAAGTTAAAGCATGGATCTTCGATGTTTGCATTCACCATAAGCTCAGTAAGGCGACCAAGTGAAAAATTTCCAGCCTTGTCATGTAACCAAAGGATTCTATCAGGAATATCTCCATTCAGCTTCTCAGGTTCAATTAATTCTTTTAAAGACCCCAAAGTTCTCATCTCCCTTTCAAGCAAAGGCCTACTAAACATGTTCTGCCAATCTATCTCCTTCAAACAGTTGTTAACTACACACACAACAACCAACATTCCTTTTCGTACTACCGGTTTATACAATCTCGGAAAAAGATGTTTAAGGAGTTTTTCACCGCACCAAAAATCTTCCCAGAACAACACCGTTCTTCCATTTCTCAGTTTCCATCTAAAAGCCGTGGCATTCATCCATCTTCCTACTTCTGCATCCAACAAATTATTCATAATACCTTTCCATATTATTCTCAAACAGATATCCGGGGAGGAATATCACATCACTTTAATAAATGTTGGTTTAAGAAGTATTCTTGGCTTGAGTATAATGTTTCGAAAGATGTTGCATTTTACTTTGCTTATCACTTGTTTAAGAATGAAACTACCAAATTTATTGTTAATGGGTGTAGAGGTTGGAATAGATCATTTAGTTTAGAAAACATGTTGGTAGGTTAATATTGCTCATAATCAAGCTTTCCAAAAGTATGAAAATTTAAGAAACTCAAAGTCATCTTTCATAGATTTTTAAACCTAAAAAACTGAGCAAGCTAAAACTGAGAATCAAATCCGTTTGATAACTTTATTCTTTGAATTTTTTTGCTTCAAGGATTGCCATTTCTGGGTCATGATGAATGCAATGAATTAAATAAAAAAGAGAAATTTTCTTGAACTTTTACATTGGTTTTCATAAAATAATGATAATGTATGAAATGTTGTTTTGAATAATGCTCCTAAAAATAATCAAATGATTGCACTTTCAATTTAGAAAGAGCTTATTAATTGTCGTGCAAAAGAAACAATCAAGGTTATTATGGAATATCTTTGTAAGGATTATTTTAAAATACTAGTATATGAGTTTAGTGATGTATTTCAAAAAGGAAAAAATGACTTTGTGTGTGCGTTATATTGATAAAAAGAAAATGATAATGAAATAATTTTTTAAAATTGTTCATGTTGAAGATACCGCGACTTTTTCTCGTAAAGAAACTATCTATTCTTAGCTTAATGAGCATTCCTTGAGTTTGTTGAGAGTTTGTGGGCAAGACTATGATGTAGAGGATGGATATCATCTGCCCCTTTTGGTGCTTCCACTAAAAAAAGTGATTTATAGTTTAGGGTTATAGTTTGGGTATAGGAAATTGGGGGTAGGGTGTATTTTTAGGGTGTAGGGTAAATGGTTTAAGATTTAGAATTTAAGGTCAAGACTTAAAATTTAATTTTTAGTGTTTTTAGTGTTGAGGCATATAAAGCGGAATACTTAGGGGCAGATGATTTTTGTCGATTAGGTGAATGCTAATATAAAGTGTGAAATTAATAGTCTTAAAACTCTAATCATGGGAGAAACACAATATACATACTACATACATTGTTTTGCTCATCAACTTTAATTAACAAAAAACTGTGGTTGAATTTTTAATACATTTAGAGATATGTTCAATGCTTTTAGAGCATCTTCCAAAAGAAAAGACTTTCTTAAAAAAAATAAGCTGAAAATTTTGAAAAAGCTTTTCAAAATGGTGAAATTTCGGTTGGAAAGAATTTGAACCAAGATCTTGGTTTAGGTAGGTCAGGTGATACAAGTTTGGGCTCTCATTATATGTTGATTTTGAATGTGATGATTTGTATTATACAACACGCGAGGTGCTTGATTTGATTGGTAATGATATTTGAAATTATTATAATGCTCGAAAAGCTGATAACATGAATTTTGCAATATAGTCATTTGATTTCATTTTCATGATTTATTTGATGAACAAAATATTTGGGAATGTGAATGAATTAAACAAAGCTTTGCCAATGTCTAACTAAAAAAGATTTGTAAAACACGATGGAAAACGGGTAGGAGTCTTTCATTACTAAAACCACTTCATTTTGTAACAAGCGTGACATTTTTATTCTTGATATAAATTTCGTGTATACTTCTTCAAGGATAAAGAAAAGTGGTTGTTTGGATACTACAAATGTTCATTATTTTCGAATTGAATTGATTTATGGAGTTATTGATCTTCAACTTCAAGAGATTAGTGACCGTTTTATTATAATTTAAATATTTTATTGATTTGTTTTAAATATTTTTGAATAGAAGCATTTTATTAAAAAGAGAAAATATCCAAAATTACAATGAGGATTTACAACAACGAGAGTAAACTAACCACATCATTCAGACAGTTTCCTATAACCATTGAAACAAAAACTAGTCACTTAAAGATCATAAAAAGACCATTCAAGGAAAGGGTAAATATCCAACCAAAAGACTCGAACAAAAAAGAGATGAAAAACACCATTATTCGACGATGAAGGATAAAACCATTGATGCATAAATATGCATATAACGATGAGGCATGTTGAAAAATGGATCAATACTGCTACTCAATCATGAATAAAAAATCGGTGATTGTGAGTGCGTATCCAAATTTCACTCGAGGGTCCAAAGCGGAGATGGTCGACAAGATAACAAAATAAGCACCATCCTGATCAGTCGAGACGATGTCAAATCTAACTTGAGAAAAATAAAAAGAAAAGAATGACCAAACGGCCGAAAAAAAGACAAAAAATGTGTCAAAATATAGAGGAAAACGTGAGAGATGCGATGAAAAATGTGTCACAAAGATAAATTTATTCTTAATAAAAAATTAAGAAAAAAACAAAGTTGATTTATAATAAAGTAAAAGAAATAGAAAGATTATTGGCGGTCGATGATAAGCATCAAAACTGATGTAGTTGTTGACCAGACATAAAAAATTTAAGGTTGTAGCTTAGAGAAAAATATTTGTAACCTAGCAGTTAATGTTTTTTTAACTCGCCAATTTTTGAAATAAATATGACTGGATGTTGAAAAACGTCTTGCAATTTATAAAGTTGTTGGAGGTTTTGACCGTTGAGGTCATTGCCACATAGGCGTATCGAAACGAGAGTTGTCGTATCGAAATGCTATGCAAAATTATCACCCAGATCGAGCCCCGTTTCGAAACAGACAAGGATGTATCAAAACGCTTTGTCTCTGTGTAGTCCTTTATCGAAACACCTAGGGAGCGTTTCGAAACACCTGAGTGATTTTTCAATGTTTGGCTTTAAAAACACTTTAGAAACCCCTTTAAAATACTTTAAACGTATTTTCAAGATATTTGCATGGGGTCACTTCTCACTCACCAAATCATGAAGAAAGACAAAGAAGAGGAGAACAAGAAGGAAGAGATAAGGAAGATGGAGAATAATAAAATCATGGAGCTAGGCATCAACGCGAGTGTCGTTGCTCTCAAATCCTCCGCATGTCATCATATAAAACTAAGTGAGGAGGAAAGTGAAGATGAAGAGATGGCCTATCTCTTCAAGAAATTCACCTGATTCTTGAAGAGCGAAATGAATAAATCCAAGCATGAATCGAAGAAGAAGATGGAGGATTCCCACAAGTCACAAAAAAGGATCATCTTCAAAGAAAACATATGTGGCGACATGGAGTGATGAAGACTCCACCAATGATGAGATAGCCCACTTATGCTTCATGACCCTCAATGAGGGGGAGGTAACTTCTAACTCATCTAGTTCAAATTTATATTCTTTTGATGAGTTAAAAAAAGCCTATGATGAATTGGTTTTTAAATTCAAGGCTTCATTTTTGAAAAACAAGAAATTGATTTCAAAGTTAAAAACCGAAAATGATTTGCTTTCTAAAACCAATTTAGAGTTTGAAGCAAAAATCAAAGATTTTGAGCTTAAAGTTTTAGACTTACAAAATTTGCTTCAAACGATTGAGAAGGATCACCAAAAGAATATTGATGATCTTAAGAAAGAAAAAGATTTGACTTCCAAAGAGCTTGAAAAGAAAAATAGTTTTGGAAAATCAAATTTTTATCAAAGACAATCTATTGCCCCTAGATTCTTAAATGGAAAATGTTTTAGAAGTTTTTGGGTTCCAAAAGAACTAATAACTTCAACAAAAAGGGATAAAATTGAAAAAGGGATTCCTAAGGGGACTAAACTTTGTGCTACTAATGTCTATGGATCCAAAGCAATTTGGATACAAAAAATCACTTGATTGTCTTGTTTAGGTGTGATAGAGATTGATCAACAAGTCCAAATTTGAGGGGGAGCTCCATGCACACAAAGAGAGCACTTGAAGAAGGAAGGCTTCACATCCTCCCTTGGATTCAAGTGTGGTAAAATTAGTTGGATTTCTTTTCATTTAGCTTTATTTCTTTTAATTCGACTAGTTTAATCATATTGTTGGACTAACATTGTTTGATTCTTTGAGTAAGGGGGAGCCAATTTTAAATATACCAAAAGTTTTTAAATGTGTCAAATTTTTTAAACCTCCTATGTTATTTTGAGCCTAATGTCTTTTAAAATTCTTTTTGATATAACAAAAGGGGGAGAAATGATTTGAAAATTTGATTTTCCAAGAGAATAATAAGGAGCTTTAATTTCATTCAAATTTTAACCTCTTATTCAAAATTTTAAAATACAAAGGGGGAGAGAATCCCAAACAATTTTTCAAGTTGGTTTTATTATATCAAAAAGGAAGAGATTGTAGAAATAAATGTTTTGATATAATAATTGAAAAATGTTTTGGACTAAATTGAAAAGAATTTAAAATATGTTTTTAGTCAAAAACAACTTGAAAATATGTTTAAGGGTTTTACAAGGCTTTGGAATGATTTAAAGTAGTCAAAACTACGATTTAAGTGTAACCGTACCGATACGGTATGGTACCGTATTGATACCCTTTAGGGTTTCAACTACAGTGATTTTTCAGTAGCCAAAACTTGTACCGATATGATTTGTCGTATCGATACGGTGTGCTTTAAAATAGCCAACGGCTAGTTCGCGTATCGATACGGTTGTATCGCGTACCGATACGCCCAACTACCCCCAACGGTCTTTTAAATTGCAGGATCGTACTGATACGCTTACTATGCGTATCGATATGCACCAACTGAAGTGCTCAACGACTACTTCCTTATCGGGACCGTATCGATACGGTTTGAGGAGTATCGATACGCCAAGCTGCAGAACTACATTTCTGGTGGGAAATAAAGGCTCCAACGGCTCTAATTCAATCCCAACGGTCCTCAACAGCTACAAACTCAATTAGGAGTAAAAAAGGGACCTCCAAGCATCAAGAGATGGTTAATGCTTCAATTGTCAACAACATTATGATGAAAGATTGTCTCTAGAGCTAAATTGTATATTTCTTGTATAGACAACACTTGTGAGCTTCATTGTCAAATTTGCTCAAGTGTCTAGGTTTTGGGTGAGTGCTTAGAATTGCAAACATATACCTATTAGAGGGATTTCTAGTTTGCTTTGAATTTCTCTTGTAAGAGAGTGCTTGATCAAGCTTTGAGTTGAAAGCTTGATCGTTGTAACGATTTCCTCCTAATCCGAGAAAAGGGGACGAAATTCTTAGTGATTTTGGTTGAAATCATTAGTAGGAAACTAAGGTAGTGGATGTAGGCTTTGGGTTAGAAAGCCGAACAACTCTAAATCTTTGTGTTCAAACCTTGCATTTTTAGCTTCCACAAAAACACCCCAAAATCCACTCTTCTCCACACTTGGCAAGCATCTCGGTTGTGACCATCGAGCTCAACACTTAGCTTCAGTTGCAATGGCTCGATTAACCAAATTTTGAAAATCTGTAATCTCGAGAGTCGTAAAGATCTGACTTAACTCATCATTTAAGACATCGATAAACATTCTACACTTGTCTGCATCCGTCTTGATATACTCCGAGCCATACTTGCAGTATTTACAGAAATCGCTCACGTATTGCTCGATGGGTCGACCACCTTGCTTGAGGTACTAGAAATGCTTCTGACGCTTGGCTAGATATTGCTCACTTATATACTTCTTCTCGAATTCCTCGACGAAGAATTTCCATGTGACAACATCAGCAAGGGTAGTCAAGATCGTAGTTTCCCACCAACTAAGAGCTTCATTATCCATGAGAGCTATAGCACATTCGAGTTTGTGTTCATCAGAACACGGGAGTTGTTTGGTGAGGATTCGAGTAGTAGCCTTGAGCCAATACTCAACTACTTCTGTATTGGCTTTATCAGCACCGGTGAAGGTATAGGCCTGGTGTTGAGCTAGCTTATCTATCGGAGCTCTACTAGGTGTAGCAAGAGGAGGAGTAGGATGATCTCGTTTCAAGGTCGATACATCGAACATCTCCTTCATGTTAAGGAGACATTCCCTTTGGACAAATTGGATAACGAGAATTTCTTGTTGAGGTTCGGTTTGTCCTCGAGGTTCAACTCGTTCTCGAGGCTCGGCTTGTCTTAAAGGATTTTGTTCCATCCTCACGCCATCTCTTTCATTCGAGGAGCCCCTGGGACTTTCATCGTCCCGATCGAGTCTTGTCTTGAACTTTTTTTTCTATGATTTAAGATAAGGGAAATGTTTAGATAAGCAAGAACACAAGCATACTAGAACTACGACTCCTAGGTGGCACAATTTAATCCTATATGATGCGTGATGACCCGGTTTAGTCCTAGGATCGACTAAATCTTAAGCGCTGATTACCACTTCTGTAACACCCCTCGCCTAGGTTAGTAGTAACGTAACCGATGAGTGTTAAAACCAAACATCAAGGAACAAGCAAGCATGCAAGAAATCGAACCGATTAAAACCTTTGAACTCATCACTAGAAGATGAGTTCCTTAACTAGCAAGATACCAACAATCTCAATCAATGTATTCGAATAACATACATGAACATGAAAAGCATGGAAATAATTCGACAAGCATATATATATACTTAGGCAAGAACCATTCGAACAAGTTACTACATGGGCAAGAAAATCCTAACTACATTCGAATACAAGTATGTCATAGAGGTTCAAACAACCAAACATGTTACCACTTTGTTACATTTCAAGTTTGATCATAATATTCTATTAGAGCATGCAAGACATTCGAGTATACACTTAGACATGTTTGTACTCGATTTCATTCTATAACATGTATGCGAAGCTTGATTTAATTCAAGGTTATAAGTTCATGTTTAAGTCTAATTATCTATGCATAGCATTCATGTAAAATTTCCAATCAAGACAAGGAACACAACACATATATTTAAGATAGTCATGCTTGCAAAAGTATACATTCAATCCATAACACAACAACATTCTTCCAAGTAACTTAATGTCATCTAGATACAAGATTAGCCCTCAAGGTCACACTATTCGACCAAGACAAGAACCATGAACCATCTATACATTCGATTAGGCATCCAAATATCAAGCACATAGGGTTCAAACTTTAAGCATAACTCGATCATGGCAAGCACTCAGGATTCAAGCATTAATATCATCATTTACCAAGTCGTGATAATAACAAGTAGGGCATTCGACATCAAGGCATAAATAATTCCATTTAAGTTCATTACAAGCACATAACTCAAGATCATCTTTATATACAAAATTCAAGTTCCAAGATGCATGACTATCATGATCTAAATACAAGCCTAAGTGCCACCAACTTGGAGATGTACAAGGTGAATACAAAACCATACTTCTAGCCTTGCTTATGTCTTGATTCGGGCTCGAGATAGGTAGCTTTACGACTCTTTTATACCTGAGGTTTGGGAAGAACAAAAAACAAGAGTGGTAAGTACTTAGAGTACTTAGTGAGGTAGCAACTAATCTAACAAGTTTGATAGTTTGATAGTTTATAAGTCAAGTAAAGTAGTTTTTAAGTCAAGTAAACTTAGCTAGGCTTCAAGCTCTAAAGTTCGAACCTAGCTAGGTTTCAAGCATCACAACTTTAGTAGGAAGTCAAATAACCAATACCATACATGCATTTCATATCAAGAACAAGCATATCATCAAGAATTGTCATGCATGGTAACATATCAATCGGTCATGCTTCATGCATCCTATTTTCATGAATCAATTCACAGTCTAACAAGATTCAATCAAAGACCATCTCAAGCAGGAGTCAAACAACAACATTTCAATCAATTCAAGCTTAAAACAAAGATATTAAATCAAGAAATCATTCAAATCGAGAGGAAAGGATTACTTAATTAGCTTCCTAGCTATCAATCACTCAAAAATCCTAGTTCATGCAAGCTTCAAGTTCTCATTAATGGTCTTTTCTCTCTCAATTTTCTCTTTCTCTTTCTTTTCCTAGTTTCGGCTAAATGAAACAATGAAGGGGATGATGGGGTTTCATCCAAGCTACTGGCCGAATGATAATCAAGGGGAGGACATGTGTCCAAACCTTGAATTACTTAATCCTTATCATGCAAACCTTGAATTAATCTTTTAATTCGGTTTAACCCTTCTGATTATGCTAATTCTCTTGTCAATTAAGTCCTTAATCTATTTAATATTTTTTTATCATAAGGTGTTTGCACAAATAGGATTTAACTACTTGTGCATCAAGCTACTAGGCCCTAATTTGGGGTGTTACATGTGTATAACATTAGTGGTGTGTAGAGGCGTGCGTCATCCGTACTAGAATTTTTAGTACATAAATCAAATTGTGGGATGACTTTTTAATGTTACTTTTTAATTAAAACTCAATAACAAATAATCCCACTTAAAATCAATCATAAAATTTGAACCTAAATTTTACTAATCAAAGTTAATCAAACAAATCTAAATAGTTATTTTTTTTTATCTCATCCAAATTTAAATCTTAAAAATAAAGCTTGAATTTTAAACATTAACCATAATGTTTGGGTTGTACCAAAACAAGAAAAAGGGAAATAAATTAAGGGAAAATGAAAATAAAACATTTTCCTTATTTAGACAAATTTGTTTATGTAAAGAGTTATCTTTTTGGTACACAAGTTGTGTTACTAAATCCTAAACTCTAAACTTTAACCCATAAATTCTAACATTAAATTATAAACTCTAAACTTTAAGCCCTAAATCTAAGAAGCTTTGTGTAAACTAAAGTTTATATGCCTTGAGTATCAAAGTTTTTTTCTTTATTTAAAACAAAGGAAAAAGGAAAGGAGTTGAATATTTCATACTTTTCTTTAAAAATTATTGTTTTAATTATCTTAGTTCGGGAGAAGGTTAGGGAAAGAAATTTCCTTAAGAAAATTTAAAATATCTTTTTTTAGTGACATCTAGCAAGGGAAGCATCATGAGCACCCGCTCAAGGCCCCCACCTTCTATGTTCGTAATTTTACAAATTTTCAAGTGATAATCTAATAAGTTAGGGGTTGTTCCTCGTTGTTTTAGTTGTATTTAAGATGTTTTCTTAACAAAACAATGAAAATAATGTGTTTAATAAACTCTAATCATGTTTTTATGGTTTATTAAAGAAATACTAAATTAAAATGTTCAAAGTAATGAACATATTTTCGTTATATAAGGTCCAGTTTTGAGTTTTCACTCATGGCCTCGAAAATTTTCGAGACGACTCTCCTTTTATCCCTCATTCTTTTACATAAATGATTTTATAAATATAATATAATTAGAAAAGACTATTATAATAAATAATTTCCTTTCCTTTGAACTATTTAACCAAACAAAATTTGTAAAAAAATATATTTAATTTTATTTATCTCATTAAATTTAATTATCTAATAAAATTAAATAAATCATTTGATTTATTTTCCTATTCTGTCCTTTATACATTATTTACCATAATATAGGGTAAATTTTAGGCATAAAGACAAAACTAACACCATCACATCCTAATATTATCTAACTGGCACCCAAAATCCTATATTTCTCGAAGTAGCACCATTACAGTGAACTCGCCGTAGAAGCACAATGAGTTTGAATAAAATATTATTTTTTTTTAATTTTTTTAAACTCGCTGTAGAACCACGACGAGTTCCAAAAATTTTCATAAAAAGAATTTTCTTCGTGTTTTAACTTAATTAATCGCATTAACGGATGATTAACAAATCCTAATTAGAGCTCACCGTGCATGCTAGGCGAGTTTTTTTTTCATTTTCGTCCTTTAGTAAAAAGTTTAATTTTTAAAAATTTAATTGAAACTCACCCTGCATACATGGCAGGTTCCAATTAGGATTTTCTAAGCACCCGTTAATGCGGTTAATTAAGTTAAAACACGAGATTTTTTTGAAAAAATTTTAAACTCGTCATGCTTCGACGACAAGTTCACTAAAATGGTGCTAGTTTGGGAAATATATGATTTTGAGTCTTACTTTGGTCAAAATAGGACCTATTGATCCTAGATTTGTCTTTATGCCTAAATTTTAAAAAGGCAAACTACACCACATACCACTCAACTATGGCCCCTTAGTAAAAAATGCCACCAAACTTTAAAGTTGTTCAAAACTATCATTGAACTTTAATATGTGACTCGAAAATACCACTCTGCCGTTAACTCTTAACACCCCGTTAAGTCAAAACGACATCTTTTTGGTGCGGCTGTTTTGAAGCCTAATTTAGGACAAAACGACGTCGTTTTTGCTAGAGGAAAATTATTAAAACCATGTACTTGGAGGGGTTTAAACCCAAAACCTTCAAATGTAAGAGCTAAGCCTTAACCACTAAACTAAATTGATATTATATAATATTTTACCAGAAATAATATATATCTCAAACTAATTCAAATTATTTTATGAAATCAATAATACTATAAATAATATTAATGTATAAATAATATAAAATATTATATATATATATATATATAAACATAAGTGTATTGTTTTTATTTTTATATAATATTTATAATATAAATATATTATTTTAAAAAACTCAAAATATTCCTAAAAACAATACATTTATATTATAAATAATATATAAAAATTCTAAACCCTAAATCCTAAACCTTAAACTACAAATCTCAAACCTCAAAACATAAATTTTATGCTTTAAGGTTTGGGGTTTATGGTTTAAGGTTTTTATATGTTATTTATAATATAAATATATAGTTTTAATAAAGATATTATTTTAATGAATATTTTTAAAAAATAATATATTCATATTATAAATAATATGTAAAAACCATAAAAATAATATAATTTTATATTTTTATATTATTTATATATTAATATTATTTTTAGTATTATATTTCATAAAATAGTTTAGTTAAACCAAATGGATAAGATTGTATAATTTAAAAAAAAATTTAATATATATATATATATATTATTTTTAAAAACCCGAAATATTTATAACAATAATATATAAAAAAACCCTAAACTCTTAGGTTTGGGGTTTAAATTTGAGTACTAGGGTTTGTGGGTTAACAATTTAATTTTTAAGGTTTTTATATATATTATTAATAATATAAATATATTATTTTATTAATATTTTGGGTTTTTTAAAATAATATATTTACATTATTAATAATATATAAGAATAATATATTTTATATTATTTATAATGTTATTTATTTCATAAAATAATTTGAATTAATCTCATTTAGCTTCAGATATATACTATTTCTGGCAAAATATTATATAATATCAAGCTGGGTGAGTTGTTAAGGCTTAGCCCTTACATTTGAAGGTTTTGGGTTCTAATTCCACTAAGCACATGGTTTTAATAATTTTCCTCTAGTAAAACGATGTAGTTTTGGCCTAAATTAGGTTTCAAAACAGCCGCACCAAAACGACGTTGTTTTTACTTAACGGAGATGCTAAGAGTTAACGACATAGTGGTATTTTCGAGTCACATATTAAAGTTTAATGATAATTTTGAACAATTTTAAAGTTCGATGATATTTTCGACTCATTAGTTATAATTGAATTATATGTGGTATAGTTTACCCTTTTAAAAATTCTAAAAACCTGAGCTAGTTAGTTGGCTAAACCCCAATTCACGTGAAATAAGTGAAGAATCTGAACTTTGTAGTCACTTTTCTAAAGCATTCGTCATTCAACGAACTTCAAAAAATTATACGTTACGAAGGCGTACGTTACATTGGTTTTTTGTATGGAAAACCGAGGCATTACGTTACTTTTGCTGTTCAGGTTTGGTTGCTTTGGTGTGCTCAGTTCAATGCATACGTTACTTAGCAAGGCACACGTTCTTTTTGCCTTTTCAAGCCATGCGTTACAAGGCACACGTTCTTTTTGCCTTTTCAAGCCATGCGTTACGACTACGAGAAAAAGAGGTGGAAAAGGATAAGCATGACTATTCGTGTCTTTTTCTTTGGAGGTAAACTAATTAAGTTCACTCAATTAACAAAAGGTTAAATTGGTTCACTCAATTAAAGTTTTAGTTATAATCATATCACTCATTTGTTAATATACAAACGGACATCTAACAAGGTTTAAAAATAATTTAATAAATTTAACCATTCGTATTTGAAAAATATATCGTTTTTTTTCTCAAATCGCTTGTATATCATCGTTACTACTAGAATACTTCATTTAGAATCATTAATTAATTCAATACACAAATTTATAAAACTAAAGACATTTATAATTTTTTTAATGTTATATATGTAATTAGTATCTACATTAAAATTAAACTCATTCAAAACTATTTAAAATTATTTATGAAAACCTTTAGGTTTTAGTTACTTCTACCACGTCAATTTCTACAAAAATTCATATTTTCGTATTATTATAAAGTTTTCTTAGTATTTTCTTTACTTGAATAACATCATTATTTCTGAAATATTAAAAAATAAATTTAAGTTAGCGAGTTTTTATTATTAAAAATATTTATTCAATTCTTTACAAGTTGATCGATGTAAAAACGTCACATTATAAGTGCTAGCAAACATTGTTGATGCAAGAATAGAAACAAAGGAATCTTGTTTGAATATCGATCCCACAAGAATAATGTATTCAGTTTAAGTATTATGTAGCCACAAGTAATTCTGTAAAAGTGGATATTGTGAGTGTAATGGTAGATGCAATGAAAGAATAAAATAAGGTTTAAATGATCAATTGTGGAAGCAAACAACAAATATAAAAGAGTAGAGAAATAATGAAATAAAGCATGGATCTCCTCGATTTAGTTTGGCAGAAAATCAAGTGCACTCAAGGAAGTACGATGACTCAATTGACAAGTAAAAAGCAAGCTTGCTACTAACTTTCATTCAATCTTCAAATGCTTGTGCAAAGATGTAGATCGGCCTCAACTCTCGTTATAAGTAGAAACTACAACTCTTTGAACAAATGGACCAACTTTCGTTGCATCATCATTCAACTCTTGTTGTAATGATTTGTTAACCTGATTTGGCATTGCATCTGTTGATGTCAGTAGCTATGTTTAACATTTTCATGCAAACAATAATTAAATCCAACAATTAAATGAGAAAAAGCTAGTAGAAATAGATTGAACTAAAAGATAATTTTTTCAAGAGTTCATACAGAGCTTAAAAGTAATAAGCCATCATCAATAAAGCACAATATATAATATAAATCTTCAACAAAATCTAATTAAAAGAAGTTTAAGAAGATAACAAAATATTCTCTTGATGTTGCACTTGAATCCTCTTCTCCTCGAATGATTTTCACATTGGAGATCCAAAAATGAAGCTTAAACCGCCATGTATGAGATGAAAAAGCTTGAGGTTGGACATGATATGAAAATAGAATTCGTGTGATTCTCTCTCTCTTCCCGGATTAATAATTTTATAAGTCGCTCAAGATAGGACACATGTCCTTCAGGTGTTTTGCGTGACTCAAGGGCGTACAAAATCTGTTATAACAAATAATACAGCTGGCAAGGTCGCCCTTATCTTTTTTAGCAGACTGAATAACTGGCAGTTACAGTGTCGAGCTGGCTACAGTGGTAAAACTTACTCTGTAGGGACATTAGGAATACATCGACAACAAGACAAAATAGGCAGAAATATGTGAAATAAGAGCAACTAAGACTAAGTTAGACAAAATGCAGAAAATAGACATGAAAATCCAAAAATGGATGCAATAAACACTGATATGGGGGCAATTAAATCTATAAATCCAAGGAAAATACATTCTCTTTAAAGAGATATCACACCTCCAAACTTGAGTTTTTACTTGTCCTTAAGTAAAATTTAAAGCAACAAGGTCCAACAACAATTTAAAGGCATTCTAGATACTTGAATCATTCCAACCAACCAATAAATCTATTGCATTGACAAGATAGAAAATCGCATAAACAACTCTACATCAATACATAAGCAAGCATTTTAAGAATACCTAACATCATGCATATCACCTTAGATTCTTTCCACCTATCAGCATTTATTTAGTACCACATATAACAAGATATATATATATATATATATATATATATATATATTATGCTTTTTTTCTTTTTTATATATATGTAGCAAGAGATATCGAACAATGAATGCGCTCTATACCCTAAGAAGTAAGATGTTGTGCAACGAACTCCTAGGAAGTACTTTATTGCAACGACACAACACTCATGCAGTGACAACCTTTGGCCAGATTCTTTTTTCTAACGCATGCAGAGGAGTCTTCCCCCTTAAAGCATTTTATTTTATTGCACTCACATTGGAATGAATTTTATCTATACTTAATAAGATATACTAACAAATATAACACATGCTACAACAAGCCAAATTATCCAAAATCAGAGGAATGATGCTAGATATCCTTTACTCAAACAAACAGATACATTAATGCAAAGTTATGAATGCAATCATCCATCATGTATATCCAACCAATTTATCAATAATTAGAATGATTCAAGGTTTTATACATCGAATGCAAGCAAAAGATTTTTCAACAAAAAGAACCTTGCATTTGCTTAGATTTTTTTAAATGGGGGTGCATTTCAACTCCTATGTGTATACCCCCAAACTTAAAGATTGCATTGTCCCAAATACAAAAGAAAATAAAATGAAATGAAATGACAGAATGCAATGACAAGATGTGGTTACAATGATGGATGCAATGATATTACAACTAAATGCTATTACAATGACAATTCAAATGTCATGACAATACATAAAACAAAATGAAATTACACTATATAGAATGCATGCCTAGTAAAACTAAAACAAACTAAATCAATCGTTAGGCTCTTGGGAGAAGGAGGCAGGGCATCGCTTCGTTTTTTTGCTCATATTCTCTTCTTCTCGCTTCTTCTCGCTTTTCTCATTTGATTTCGAGTGCTTTCTCTTCTTGTCTTTCTTTGGAATGGAGGCCTCCTCGGATTCTTCATCTTCTTCTTCTTTCTCAGGCTCCCCTTTTTCGTTGAAATCATCAGCCACATCGACAATGGGGATGAACAGTGGTGGTGCCTTGTATAGCACCATCGTAAGAGGGTTGGCCTCTTGTTCATCGACTGTAGCCACAACTTCTACCGGTCTAGTGGGTTCTACCTTCATCTATGGTCCTTCAGAGTTTGCATCCACAATCTTGGATGCAACCGAACTTCTCTCAATAAAAACCTTCTCAGCAACATTGGTTTTCTCAACTTGGGAACTATCTTAGTCATCCTCATCAATTTCCTCAACTAGGACTTCATCTTCTTCAGTAATAATGGGCGTTGCATCGACATATGTAGGGATATTCAAGTCAATGAGATAATCCTTTATGATTTTGCTCGACGCCTCCTCTATTAATGTGTCACCAGCCTCACTTACATTGTCAGAAATGCGACTGGAGTGATCAGAGGAAAAATCATAACTACAAATGATAGGAAAAAATTATGGGAATTCTGATAAAGTGACTGGAGTGATCATGCTCACTGCAACAAGAGCATACTTAAAACACATCTTTACATAGGCATAGAATAAATTATGTGCCAAATCCATTATTTTCATTATGGCTACAACTCTTCCCATTGTGCTCGTTACAGCGTGGAGTTTGTCCTCTATACTCAAAACTTTCTTCTAGACTTCGTCACTTGTGGGGATGTTGACTATGCTAACGCTTGGAAAAAGAGTGAGAAATGATATGGAAATATATGAAAATAGTGCCAAGATTGAGTCATTTGCATGCAAGTATACACGGTCAACAAGTAATACAATAGTAAGCTGAGTATCGAATCCACATGGATTGACCAAGAGTTATCTGCTTTGATTGTCCACTTGTCAAGGAAATTTTTTTGGTTGATTTGAAGTTGGTTTTGAAAGTTTCTTAAAGAAATGAATTGGGAATAAAACATCGTTGGTAATAGGAGTTTTCAAACGAGTGATGAGCGTTAGTAGAGGATGTCTGATTTCCATGCTATTCACGCCAACCTTTAATAACGTCCTACCTTGGTATTATTCGCCGAGCAGATTCAAATATGGTATTGCCTCTGTCGATGGCAATGCCCGAAAGAAACCATGTTAAACCCCTATATGTCTATAGTGAAGTTTTTCATTAATTAATTTAATTAAGTTCTGATCTATGCTCCTAAGGAGTAGATTCACCTAAAAAGTAAGCTCATCTTCTTAATCATCTTCTTTCGAAGCTTCTCTCCTTAGTATCTGGCAACTAATCGTCACCGTTAAGTCTGTTAAGATATTAAGGTGTAATAAGAAAACAATGCCAGCGGTCGCATGACAAAGAATTTAGAAAATTGAAGTTCATGCCAGATAGCAAAAACAATGCCAACAAAATTGAATTATTAACAACTAAACATAAAACCAGCTTCTAACGCAAACATTCCCCAACCAATTGTAAAAGCTTAGTTCATGGTAGGGGGGTCTATCCACAAAACATCATTGTATCTTAACATCACCATTGAATAAAAATAAATTAAACAAAGAGAATGGGCACGAAAGGGGGTCCATCGATGCAACCCTTTAATGGCTCCAAGCCCTCGGTCAAGTTGGTCGAACCACGTCACTCCTCGGTGCAGCCTTCCTTCCAATCCAATCTCCCTTTTCTTCTTGTATCAATGTTCGATCATTGAAATTGGCAAGCATGAGACACCTATATGTGCATTGTCCTCAATACATGTAGACATATATAAACACATGAAAATGAAAAATAAAATGTATGAACATATAAAATAAATATGAATGCAAAGAGTTTTAAAGGAGGGGGACTCCCCTTCGGAGGGTTCTTCATGTGTGACACGTGTGGGAGCTATGCATTTCCTTCCTTCCATGCTTGGCTTTGAGGCGGCAGTGGAAGCTCCAAGATCATGGAGGAGTTCCGTGACAATCTGTACCGGCTCCGAGGTGGTAGGAGTGGCAATAGATAAAGTGTGGGCAGAAGGTGTTGTAGTAGGTTTTTCTAGGATTTCTTCTTCTAATTTTGGCGGTGTTTCTGTCTTGGCAGATTCAACTTGTACTGGCGAGACTGGGACGGTGGCATTAGAGTGTGTTTGGGTATGAGCTGAATGAAGACTGGCTAGCATGTCATCATTAGCAAAGATATTAGTGGGGAACTCAGGGAAGGCTGGCAAAACGCCTGGGAACATTCCTTCAAGAGTCTTTCTGATGGCATTGTCCCTGGTATGAGCATAATGCCAGAGCTTGATATTTTGCTCCTTAACTTTCTCAACTTTTGGAGAATGATCTCTTGGCCCTGGTAGATCCGGGAAAGCATTGCCACTAAACTAGCTATCATAGGAGTGTTAGGGTATGCATTCGACACCTAGGGCTTTGGCATTGGCTCAACTTCCTTTCCATTTCTTTTGTCCTTTGACTCGGTGGTAGTGAGTTACCTCCACAAGGCAGGCGTGATTGTTGTTCCCTTGGTTTCTTGGACCTTGTCCGAATCGATCTTTGGCACACCATGCTTCATATAAATATTAGAAATTAATAATAGGAAAAACAAACTACCATTACTCTTGCCAACACACTTATAGGTTTCCTCGATGATGATTCGGCCGACGTTGATCCTGCGACCCATAATAATGGAGTGTAACAGTGTCAACCTCTTTTCCGAGATAGTTTCATTATGGGTAGTTGGCATCAGGTTCGCCTTTAAAAAGTGATTAAACCTCTTCGGATGTGATTTTAATGCCAACCGCTTGACTTTCTGGTGTCTATTCGACGACACTGTCCACATGGTACGAGGTTCAGACAAATCTTTCAGCATCTTCTGCCTCTTGGCAGTGCCCATTGAATCAATAAAAATAAGATGCTCATCCTCTGCACAATCCAACTCAAACATGGTATTAATATACCCATCATCAAAGCGTACACACGTACCTCGAATCATCAAAAAGGGTGAATCCTTGGTTGTCAGATGGGCATAGAATTTGCGGATGATGTTGGAGTAGACTTCCCCCATTTGTTGGCAAAAAAGCTCCCACTTATGCTTGGTTACCACGACCATGAACTCCGGGGTAAATCCCAAGTTTAATCGTTCTTGAACTCAAAATTTTTCTCATGGCAAAAAGTTCTTGAATCAAAGTTTTCTTCATATTTCTTGCGGATCTCTTCGTTGAACAAGATCTTAAAGAGCGTTGATGATGATGCCATTAAAACAAATTGAAAACTTGAGAGACTTTAAAAACGAAGAAGAAGAGAAACTAAATCTTAGCTTTCTTGCTTGATAGAGAAAATAAAGGGAAAATTGAAAGGGTTATTTACTTCTTGAAACAACTAAGGTTTTAAGAAGGTGAAGGGTAAAAGGTTGACTGTTTTAAGTGGAGTGATTAATGTGGCCGATTTAATGGGGATAATGATGGGCTTTTGTATGTTTGGGGAAAAGAAAAAAGGATGATGTGATAAGGGTTTAAGTGATAAGATAGAGTGGCGCGATAAGTGATAGGGTGATAAGGTGATTAGGTTGAAATTTTGAATTTCAACTTATCACTTTGGGCGGCTAGGGTAAAAATTAAAGTAAGAACTTTTACTTTTATTTTGGGCCAAGTTTTATCAAGTCTTGGGCGACTAGGGTAATTTTTCTTCTTCTTCACATCTCCAATCGCCGCATGCCAAGCCTCTGCATTGGCATTCTGCCTGACACACAAAACATGCACTTACTCAAAGAAAAACCTTCAACGCAACAAGGAAAAAATAAATAAATTTAAAATTAAAAGAAAAATAAATAAATGAAAATTACTAAAAGAGAAAAACATCTAACCTACTTTATACAAAAATTAATCAATGATAACGATGATCGCGGAATCTCTGCCAGAAGGATAACCTTCTTGGCATTCCCTTGAGTGCCTTCCAAATAGTGTTTCAGTCTTTGGTCGTTTTCCTTGAAAATTGCTCCCGTATTCAAATCTTTGGTATCCATTGCTCCATGAACATATGTCTTCACAACTTCAAAGGGGTCTAACCATCTAGACTTGAGCTTTCCTGGAAACAATTTTAACCTCGAGTTAAATAACAAAACATATTGGCTGATAAATGCGTAAATATCCTTGTTTTCATACCTTTTTGCCTTAGCAATTGCCTGCTCTTAAGTTCATGTCATAACATTTAGGTTGCATTTTAGTTCATTTGGGTGCAGTTTTATCGTTTGTTTGGTATGGTAGTGGAAAGGTGCTTCTTGAGGAGGGTGGTTTGGTTGTGTGGTGTGTAGGACGCAGGAATACAGAGTGCATGAAAGTAGGAGAGCAGGGAAATGATATAGCATTTGAGGACTGAAGGAAGTGGCTGACACGCGAGCTGCAGAAAACCTATGAAGTGCAGAAAAGACAGATCTGACATGTGCAGCCACGAGTACCACCTGAAGATTGTCTTCCTTGTCCCCTTGGGTCAGAGCATTGTCAGTGGATATTCCTTGGGATCACCAAAGGAATCTTTAGGGCACCAAACCCTAGGATCCTTCACTATATAAAGGGTGAAATTCCCTCATTTAAAGAGAGGCGGCAAAAAGGTGATAAGCAAGGCTAGGGTTGGAGAGAGAGAAAAGCAATTTTTCCCTTCTTCTTCCTCAACTTGGTGTCCTCCATCGTTGAAGCTTCAAGGAGTGGCCTCGCCGGCCTCGAGAGAGGTGGCGGGCCTAAGACAGTCTGTGGCAGTCCATGGCGGATCCGGAGTTCTTCTTCCCTTCTGTTTGCTTTAGCATTTCTCTATTTCACTTGGAAAGGGTTGTAATGTTTGATGATGCGTTGAATGTTCATCCAGCAATGAATTGATTTTAGGTGGCTTGGGTTTGATGAATGATTTTTATTTAAGTGTTTTAAATGCTTGCCAATGATTTTCAGCTTTAATCGTTGTCTATGCTTTGCTTATGTGCTTTCATTTCCTGAAGGTTGTAAGAGCCTTCGAGAGTTGGCCTTTCCTTAGGTGTAGAATTAGGTTGGTAATTGAGAGAGCTAACCTTAGATCCCCATAAGCAATAGAGTTGGCTACTGAGAGGCACAACTCTAACCTGCCTTAGAGATAAGTGATAGGTTTCAACGGCTAAGAAGGGTAGTACTTAAGGGGTAGGGAGTGTTAAGGGTTTACGCCGAGAGGTATTGTCGTAGCATTTCTGTCTCCCAGTCTTCTGGCTAGAGATAGTTTAGGGGCATCCTTAGTAAATCCTATCGAGCATAGAAGATGGCTGAAGACCTTAGATTGGGTTAAGAGGCTTAGTTTAGTTGTCCAGCAACCCCACTAGTCATTCCATAGAGAGTTTCACACACGGGAGATGACATGTTTGTCATCTGATTCATCTCAACGCTATTTACTCTTTTTGCTACAGCATTTTTGATTACTGCTTTGATTGCCTCAACATTACCGAATGTAAAAACAACTTACACTGCATTATACATTAACCGTGCACACATTCATTCCCTGTGGAGACGATACTCACTCACACACTTTACTACTTGTTTGACGTGTATACTTGCACTACTTACGTATCATTTTAGTACACCTCAGCACGCAAACAAGTTTTTGGCACCGTTGCCGAGGATTGGCAATTGGTTGTTCACGGTTTTTTGTTCATATTGCTTGTTATTTTTACTTTGTACATATTCATTATTGTTTTTGTTTTTTCTTTTCAGGTGTTCCGCTAGTGTATGACCAGAAGAAGACCTAGAGGACCCTTAGATCCTGTTGTTCTGAAGATTAAACATTTCTTACGATTAAAGAGACACATTCGAGAAGATACTAGAACTATGAACGGAGTTCAACATCCTGAAGACCCACCTCCACCTCCAGGTAATGGAGATGCTATGTCAAATGGCCAAGAAGTGGCGGCTCGACCTCGAGCCATTAGAGATCATTTGACTCCTATCTTGGACGATCTCTATCTTGGGATAGTAGCTCCAGAAATTTAGGCAGTCCAGTTCGAGCTTAAACCGGTCATGTTCAACATGTTGAACACAATCGTACAATTTGGTGGTTTGCTTATTGAAGATGCAAGACAACACATATGTGCTTTCTTGGAAGTTTGTGATTCATTCCGATAGAAAGGAGTGTACGATGATGTGCTAAAGCTCAAACTATTTCCCTATTCTTTACGTGATCATGCTAGAGCATGGTTAAGTGGAGTACTAGCTGGATCATTGGAGTCTTGGACAGATCTATGCAAAAGTTTTCTGCTATGGTATAATCCACCCAATAGAAATAATTAGTTGAGAAATGAGATAGTTTCTTTTTATCAAGCTGATGACGAATCTATGTATGAGTGTTGGGATCGATTCAAGGGATTATTGAGGAAGTGTACAAACTATGGTTTCCATGATTGGACTCAAGTGGTTATGTTCTATAATGGTGTTAACGCTCCGACAAGGATGATGCTAGATGCTTCAGCAAATGGTACCATGTTAGACAAATCACCAGAAGAAGCATTCGACTTCCTGATAGGATTGCAACCAACGATTATCAATTTCCCACCACGAGGCTTGGAACGGGGAGAAGAACTCAAGTAGTCTGAGAAAGTGAAGTTGATGACTTGGTTTCCTCCCAGTTAGTTGCTATCACCGACTTGCTAAAGAACCTCCAACGTCCCAACGAGGTGAAAGAAGTAAAGTCAGCAACCTCCTGTCTCAGATACGATGGCATTCATCATCTGAGTGAATGCCTTGAGAATCAAGAATCAGCCAACTATGTGGGGAATTATAACCGCAACAACAATTATTACTCCAATACTTATAACCCAGGATGGTGTCAGCATCCAAATTTGAGTTGGGGTAACCAAGGTCACAACAACAAATCCACTCACTCACCGCCACAACAAAATCTGCATGAAACCCTAAGTTCCAACCATAATCTGCCATGGCAAGGTCACAAGGGAGCAACATCTTCTTCAAACAATTCATTGGAAGCTACATTCAAGGAATTCATGAATATGACAAAAGATTTTATGGGAACTACAAAAGTTTTACTACAAGATCATGCAGCAAACATAAAAAATTAGGAAGCTTTGTTGCAAAGTCATAATTCATCTCTACGCGCTTTGGAGACGCAAGTGGGACAGATAGCTCAAACCTTGCATGCGCGACCACAAGGAAGTTCGCCTAGTGACACTGAAGCCACTACGCACCATAGCAAGGAGCAATGTAGTGCACTTACACTAAGGAGTGGCATGGAGATTAACAAAGAAGATAAGTTTGGGGGGAAAGAAGAAAGATGATTCCCATTCCAACTTATCAAAAGAGCAAGAGGACCTACAAGAATCTCCAAAAGAAAAGAAGAATAAGGAGGAAGGAACAATAAAAGAACCGTTTGAGAAAGGACCAGCTATTGCTACAGCAAAAGACACTACTCCACAAGTCAAGACGGACGAAGTCAGACCCCCGCCTCCATTTCCTCAAAGATTAAAGAAGCATAAGGATGACCTCCAGTTCCAGAAATTTATGGATATTCTTGATCAGTTGCATATCAATGTTCCATTCTTGGAAGCCATTGATCATATGCCTACATATGCTAAATTCCTTAAGGATATTGTCACTAAAAAGAGGAAGGTCAAAAAACCCGAGATTGTTGCTATAACAAAACAATGTTGTTATGTATGGAGCAAGCTACCGCCAAAGCAGAAGGATCCGAGCAGTTTTATCATCCCGTGTTCCATTGGTGACAGATATATCATGAAAGCTTTATATGATTTGGGATCCAGTGTTAACTTGATGCCCAAATCTATTTTTCTGAAGCTAGGGATAAGAGATGCATGACCCGCCAAGGTTGTGCTACAACTAGCTAATCATTCCCATGTTCGACCAGAAGGAAAGATTGAAGGTGTCATGGTAAAAGTGGATCGCTTTGTCTTCCTAGTCGACTTTCTAATTCTTGACTGTGAAGCGGACAACAATGCTCCCATTATCTTGGGAAGATCATTTTGCCATCGGTCGAGCATTGATAGATTGTGAGAATGGTGAATTTACCATGAGAGTGGCTGATTAGAAGGTAACCATCAATATTCATGATACCCTAAAATATGTGGATAATTCAGAGGAGTGCCAGTGTGTTGAAGCTACAACACAGGACCGGACTGCAGAGTTTTGTTGTAGAAACAACATGCAAATGGATGATTTTGAGGAACTTAGCAATGAAAAAGATTCAGACTTAGAAGACCTCTCAAGAGAAGTAGAGCAGTCCAGTCGACTCGAGGCTAGACCAGGTGCACACTTTGAACCTCTTGATTTTTCAGAATTTGTACCTCTTAAACCTTCCCTTGAGCATGCACCTACTTTAGAACTAAAGCCTTTACCATCACATCTTAAATATGCTTACTTAGGGAGTAATGAAACTTTGCATGTAATAATCTCATCTAGTCTCACACCTAAGCAAGAAACTAGTTTGATCAATATGTTGTCTCAGCATAAAAAAGCGCTAGGTTGGACTATGGCTAATTTGAAGGGTATAAACCTTGCTATTTGTATGCACAAAATTTTGCTTGATGATTGTCACAGCAATTCTGTTGAGCCCCAAAGGAGACTGAACCCGATTATGAAGAAGGTGGTGATGAAAGATATAATCAAGTGGCTGGATGCTAGAGTAATCTACCCAATATCTAACAGTTCGTGGGTTAGCCCAGTGCAATGCGTGCCAAAGAAAGGGGGCATGACCGTTATAAGCAACGAGGAGAATGAGTTATTGCCTACTAGAATTGTCACAGGATGGAGGATTTGCATGGATTATAGGAAGCTCAACAAGGCTACCAAGAAAGATCATTTCCCCCTCCCCTTCATTGATCAGATGCTAGATAGATTGACAGGCAAAGCATTCTTTTGTTTCCTCGATGGATATTCTGGGTATAAACAGATTGCTATAGCACCTGAAGATCAAGAGAAGACTACTTTCACATGCCCGTATGGAAGATATGCTTTTCGAAGAATGCCCTTCAGACTTTTCAATGCTCCAGCAACTTTTCAAAGATGCATGCTGGCTATTTTTTCAGACATGGTCGAAGAATTCTTGGAAATTTTTATGGATGACTTTTTAGTCTCCGGAGATGACTTCGACACACGCTTGGGCAATTTAGCTAAGGTTCTAAAACAGTGTGAGGAGGCTGACTTAGTGCTCAATTGGGAAAAATGCCATTTTATGGTAACCAAAGGAACGATCTTGGGCAATAAAATCTCGAAGCGAGGCGTAGAGGTCGATAAAGTGAAGGTTGAGGTCATTGAAAAGTTACCTCCCCCTACCACTGTCAAGGAAGTAAGAAGCTTTTTGGGACATGCTAGTTTCTATCGAAGATTCATAAAGGACTTCTCGAAGATCTCGAAGCCGCTTAGTAATTTGCTACAGCAAAATCAACCATTTGTGTTTGACAAAGATTGTCATATCGTATTTCAAGAACTAAAGGAGAAACTTATCTCAGCACTTGTTGTCATTCCACCTGATTGGAACGAACCATTTGAGCTGATGTGTGATGCGAGTGAGTATGTCGTGGGTGTAGCACTTGGACAATGCCGAAGTAAACTCTTTCATGTTATCTATTATGCTAGTCGCACTTTGAATGATGCACAAATTAATTACACCACCACCGAGAAGGAATTATTAGCTATAATATTTGCCTTTGATAAGTTTAGGTCATACTTGATAGGTACTAAGGTTATTATTCACACCGATATTGTTGTTGCAAGAAAATGACCTATAAGTCAAGGATAGGAAGGGTTGTGAAAATCAAGTAGTTGACCATCTTTCTAGGCTAGAAAACACTGTCAAGCATGATAGTGAGTTAGAAATTAAGGAGGAATTCCCTGATCAGAAGCTGTTGTCTGCTACGGCAATTTCATGGTATGCTGATATTGTTAACTACCTTGTTAGTGGTGTTTTTCCTCCTGATTTAACTAGCCAGTGAATCAAGAAGTTCAAGCATGATGTCATATTCTACTATTGGGATGAAACCTACTTGTTCAAATAATGTGCCGATCAGATTATACGGAGATGCGTGCCCGAAGAATAATGCCATAGCATCTTATTTTAGTGTCATTCATCACCATGTTGAGGTCATTTTGGAGGAGCAAGGACATCTGGAAAGGTCCTTCAAGTCGGCTTCTACTAGCCATCAGTTTTCAAAGATGCCCACGAGTTTTGTAAAACTTGTGACAGATGTCAGAGGACGGGGAACATCTCTAGACGTAATGAAATTCCATTGCAAAATATTCTGGAAGTAGAGCTATTTGACGTATGAGGGTTTGATTTCATGGGACCATTCTCTTCATCTTACGACGATCTATACATTTTTCTAGCAGTCGACTATGTGTCGAAATGGGTGGAAGCTGTTGCCACCCCAAAGAATGACTCTAAGACTGTCTTGAAGTTCCTCCACAAGAACATATTCACGAGGTTCGGGGCACCCGGAGCCATCATCAGTGATGAAGGAACCCACTTTGAAAACAAGCTTATTGCTAAAGCATTACATTGGTATGGGGTCCGACACAAGATTGCTATAGCATATCATCCACAGACAAATGGACAAGTTGAAGTCTCCAATAGAGAAATCAAGCAAATTCTAGAGAAAGTGGTCAACCCCAGAAGAAAAGATTGGTCCTCAAGATTGGATGAAACACTCTGGGCTTACCGAACAGCCTTCAAAACACCTTTGAGCGTGTCGCCTTTCAAGCTGGTCTATGGTAAAGCTTTCCATCTTCCTGTCGAGCTTGAGCAAAAGGCGTTTTGGGCCCTTAAAAAGCTTAACATGGATGCTCAGTTGGCTGGTGAGAAAAGGTTGCTAGAGCTTAACGAGATGGAAGAATTTCGAGCCCATGCATATGAGAATGCTAGGATTTATAAGGAAAAGACCAAGAAGTGGCCTAACAAGCACATTTTTCCATGACATTTCTCGGAGGGCCATAAAGTACTTCTCTAAAACTCTAAGCTCAAACTCTTTCCGGGGAAGCTCAAGTCTAGGTGGTCGGGGCCATTCCAAGTCCACAAGGTCTACCCTCATGGTGCTGTTGATATCAAGAAGTTGGATGATGATACAATCTTTAAGGTCAATGGTCAGCGCTTGAAGGCATACAATGAAGCACCCATCTTGCGAAACAAGTCACATTTGGATCTCGTGGATCCTTAAGAGTTTGCTTCTCTACCCTATCTCCATTATGCTATAGCATATTCATAAATAATTTAGTTTCCGTAGTTGCTTTAAGTTTGTTTTCCTTTTAATTTTATTTTTCTTTAGTTGTGATCATCGTACAATCCCTATGACCGTACTAAACCAGGTACAGAGGTGCTAGGACCTAAAGGACCATTGGTATGGTTGGCAAAGGAGAGTGGCGCGCAAAAAGAAAAAGGTTTGTCTATATCCATTTAAGGGAAGTTGAAATTCGACAAGGAGATAGCCCTATGTCTGAGGAAAGAAGTGATCCAAAAAAAAGGAAAATGGGGGGATAATGTTCATTTATTTAATACAAGAAAAAACATAACCACTTAAAACCTACTTTCTTTCCCCAACTTTTCCCTATCACGCATTAAAAACCCTTTTCTCTTTCCTATTACACTACGCCGACAACCATCTCCATCACCCGTTCCCCCCATTACTTGTATTAGTTTTTAGCCATTTCCACATTCGCTTCAACTCCCCAGGCTTCCAAAATCATTTTACCAACTTCTCACTCGGTCCTTCTTCTCCAACACTTCACCTTCCATCTTTTGATTTTATTATTTTCTCCCCAACTTCGACCCAAAACCAACCTTCTCCCCTTTTCCTCTCATTTTTCTTCCCCCTTAAGGGTACAAAGCAACATGGTGCGATGCAAGAATGTCACTGGAACCACGTAGAGTTCCCAAAAATAGCCTGTGGTTGAAATCAAGAAACTTTCAGACGAAGCGGCAAAGGACCGATGGGGGCAACTCAAGGACCGAAAGATGCTTCATGAACAAGGGTTCCACTTCCTTACTGAGGGGGAAGACAACTTCGACCAGGGTGTGCTTGATGTTATAGCGAAGCACGAGTGGAGAACCATGGCCGCTCACCCTGGAGATATATGTGTTCCCCTTGTGTGGGAATTCTATGTGCACCTCACCAGTCACATGCAATCGGTTGTCTACGTCGGGGGTGAAAAAGTAAAGTTCATTGCCGCAACACTAAACAAGTATTTTGGGTTGAAAATGCAGTAGACCACCACATCAACTTTGTTATGGGTATAGACGCTCAAACCCAAAAGGAGGTCCTAGAAGATATATGTTTCATGGGAACAGAGTTGGATCCCTCGATGAAGTCTGTCGAGTGTGGGAGACTCAAGCTGGAGGCACAGATATGGAACCATTTTTTAAGAAATCGATTGATGCCCACCCTCCATATCACCACGTTCCACATCTCAAGACTGCTCCTCATTCATTCGATCCTTCATGGACGAGGGATTGATGTTAGAAAATTGGTAGTCGATGAAGTTTACGCATGTCTAAAGCGGGCAAGAGTCCGCTAGTCTTTCCCAACCTCATCACCACATTGTGTAGAAAAAAACAAGTTTTTGAAGACGCCTCGGTTGATGAGAGCATCAAGGATAAAGCTGGACTCACCCCTGCCCAAATCATAGGACTTAAAGGATTTGATGAGGACGCCCCAATCGAGATATTGGAGGGCGAAGCTAAGAGCTTTGCTGCAGCAAGGATTGCAAAATTGGTAGCTAACACCAACCACATTAGCAATGAAATCGAGAACATCAAAGCCCAGCACACGACGTACTTCAAATATGTGCGCGACCGCGATGCTGCTATAGCAAGTTGCTTTGTTGAGTTGCTGCCCAATGCCTCTGTCCAGTTCCCCATATTTCCACATGAAATTCTTCAAGTTCCTCAATCGCAAACACCTTCTGCTACAACAAGTACATCCCCTCCTCCCCTGCCAAGAAGAAGCTCACCACTAGAAAGAAAGTCGGTCAATCCATTACGCCCACCACTGCTGAATAGACCACACCCCAGACTCAGCCTATTGTTCCCCATTTTTTTCTTTCTTTTTTTCATTACATTGCATTTCATGTAGTTTAATTCATTCATGCATTGAGGACACTGCATTCTCTAAGTTTGGGGGTGTTAGTGTTTGATGTTAGTATTTTTAGTTTGCTCTAGCAGATGCATTAGTAGTAGAGAACAAAATGTATGCTATGGCATTCTGTTTAGTTCAAAGACAACATGTGAATAAGTTTATGATGCCTAATGACGAATATTGATAGGCTTGGATTTAAGGGAATGATATACAATTAGTTGAGATTTGTAGAATTGACTTAGGGTTGGCTATAATAATTGTAAAAAAAATTACACAATTGCTTTCTCTCTCTACTTAAAATGGTTAGAAAAATTTCTAAGGAAGAACTCTAGTAAACACTAGCATGGAAACTCTAACGAACGTAATTAAAATAGACTCCCATGTACATTAATGTTTTAAAATAAATGAATAAATGCTACGACATAACTGTAGAAGGACACTCCTCTGTGCATTTCAGCTTAAAAAAAGAATAAATGGTTGAAGAAGCACACGAGTGAATGAAAGTTGTCACGGGATGACTCTACCTACTAGCTCGGGGATGAGAGGTATGCTCCCTGCTTATCTAGAGTTATGGACAATTCGTAGCAGTCCCCCTTTTGAATTTTAGGAAGTCTGAACACTATGAGTAAAAATAGAGGGACCATAGCTAAGGCATGACTAGAGAGCTTCCTTAAAAATTTCTCTTAAGCGAATTAAGCTTAGGCTGAGAACAATTTCCCACACACACACACATGCATCCTAGCCCTAAGAAAAATTCTTAAAAATCTCAAGTGTAGTTGTTCTTAACAGTTTCTTGTAGCTTTCCGAAGGCTGAAGCTTTGCCATAGCATTTATTTGAGTTAAATCTTTGCCATAGTATTTCTGCTGTTCTGTTGTACTTATTGCTTGAAGACAAGCAATAGCTTAAGTTTGGGGGTGTGACAACATCGTAAATATCCTTGTTTCCATGCCTTTTTGCCTTATAAATTGCTTGCTCTTAAGTTCATTCCATAGCATTTAGGTTGCATTTTAGTTCAGTTGGATGTCGTTTTATCTTTTGTTTGGTATGGTGGTGGAAAGATGCTGCTTGAGAAGGGTGGTTTGGTTGTGTGGTGTGCAGGATGCAGGAATACAGAGTGCAGAAAAGCAGAAGAGCTGGGAAATGCTATAGTATTTGAGGACTGAAGGAACTAGTTGACACGCGAGCTGCAGAAAAAACGTGAAGTGTAGAAAAGACAGATCTGACATGTGCAGCCGCCAGTACCACATGCAGATTGTCCTCCTTGTCCCTTTGGGCAGAGCATTGTCGGTGAATATTCCTTGGGATCACCAAAGGAATCTTTAGGGCACCAAACCTTAGGAGCCTTCACTATATAAAGGGCGCAATTCCCTCATTTAGAGAGAGGTGGAAGAAAGGTGATAAGCAAGGCTAGGGTTGGAGAGAGAAAGACAGTTTTCCCTTCTTCTTCCTCAACTTGATGTCCTCCATCGTAGAAGCTCCAAGAAGTGGCCTCGTCGACCTCGAGAGAGGTGGTGGGCCTAAGACAGTACGTGGTAGTCCATGGCGGATCGGGAGTTCTTCTTCCCTTCTGTTTGCTTTAGCATTTCTTTATTTCATTTGGAAAGGGTTGTGATGTTTGATGATATGTTGAATGTTTACCCAACCATGAACTGATTTTAGGTGGCTTGGGTTTGATGGATGATTTTTATTTAAGTGTTTTTAATGCATGCCTATGATTTTCAGCTTTAATCGTTATCTATGCTTTGCTTATGTGCTTTCATTTCCTTAAGGTTGTAAGAGCCTTTGAGAGTTGGTTGTTCCTTAGGTGTAGAATCAGGTTGGTAACCGAGAGAGCTAACCTTAGATCCCCATAAGCAATGGAGTTGGATGCTGAGAGGCACAGCTCTAACCTGCCTTAGAGATAAATGATAGGTTTCAACGGCTAAGAAGGGTAGAACTTGAGGGGTAGGGGAGTGTTAAGGGTTTACGTCGAGAGGTATTGCCATAGCATTTATGTCTCACAGTCTCCTTGCTAGAGATAGTTTAGGGACATCCTTAGTAAATCCTGTCGAGCATAGAAGATGGCTGAAGACCTTAGACTGGGTTAAGAGTCTTAGTTTAGTTGTCCAGCAACCCAACCAGTCATTCCATAGAGAGTTTAACGCACAAGAGATGACCTATTTGTCATCTGATTCACCTCAACACTATTTACTCTTTTTGCTACAACATTTCTGATTACTGCTTTGATTGCCTCAACATTACCGACTGCAAAAACAACTTACATTGCATTATACATTAATCGTGCACACCTCCAATCCATGTGGAGACGATATTCACTTACACACTTTACTACTTGTTCAATGTGTATACTTGCACTACTTGCGTATCATTTTAGTACACCTCAGCACGCAAACATTGGCCTACCTCAAATCGTCTTGGCAATATGTTGTTATCATGCCATCGTTTCGTCTTTTCCTTATAAAGTCTGGCATTCTCATAATCTTGTGCTCTCAATTCCTCTAACTCATTTAGGTCTAATAACCTCTTTTCTCCAGCGGCTCTCAATGTCATATCAAGCGTTTTAATTGCCCAATAAGGTCGGTGTTCCATCTTTACTAGTAGGTTGCCTTTTCAAAAAAAAGTATGAATGGTAAAGTCCCCGAAAGAGTTTTAAAAACAATCCTATAAACCCACAAAGAGTCATCTAGTCTCAAGGACCAGTCCTTCCCTGTTGGATTTACAGTCTTCTCCAAAATGTTCTTGATCTCCTTGTTTGAAATCTTCGTTTGGCCATTTGTTTGGGGGTGGTATGCCGTGGAAATCCTCTGCTGAATTACATACCTACACAAAGCCTTAGAAATTAGATTGCATTTTAAATGTTCACCCTCCTCATGGATAATAACTCTAGGGGCACCAAATCGAGTAAAAATATGCTTGTGCAAGAATTTGACAACAACCTTGGCATCTTTAGTTGGCAAAGCAACAACTTCAACCCATTTTGACACGTAATCAACGGCCACAAGGATATATATGTTATCAAATGATGGGGGAAAGGGACCCATAAAGTCTATTCCCGAAAAATCAAATAAATCTATTGGCATAATGTTTTGGAGTGGCAATTGGTGTCTGCCAGAGATGTTTCCTATCCGCTGGCATTGATCTCATGCCTTGGCGGAGTTATGGGCATCCTTGTATAGTGTGGGCGAAAAGAATCCTGACTGCAATACCTTAGCAACAGTTTTCATCCCGACAAAATGACCTCCATATGGTGTTGCATGGCATAGTTGCAAAATTTTGTGTTGCTCGTCTTCTGGAACACATCGTCTTATTACTTGATCGACACACTATTTGAATAATATTGGCTCGTCCCAATAATATTGTCGTACATCTCGCAGGAATTGTTTTCTGGCATTATATGCCAGATATAGTGGCAAAATATTGCTTACCAAGTAGTTGACTATGTCAGCGTACCATGGTATGGCATTGACTGCAAGCAAATACTCTTTTGGGAATTCATCTCTTATGGCAGCAGTTTTACCATCTTCAAGGTGATGCTATAGCCGTGAGAGGTGATTAGCTACTAATTTCTCACTACCCTTATTGTCGCGAATCTTGAGATTAAATTCTTGTAGTAAAAATGTCCATCGAATTAGTCTGGCTTGGCATCCTTCTTTGCCAAAAGTTACTTCAATACCAAATGATCTGTATACGCCACAACTTTGTTACCAACTAAATAAGATCTGAATTTGTCAAAGGCAAAAACTACCGCGAGAAATTCTTTCTCGGTTGTGGAATAATTCAGCTGAGCTCCATTCAGCGTCCGACTGGCATAGTATATGGTATGAAAAACTTTGCCATGCCGCTTTCCCAACACTGCTCCGGCTGCATAGTCGTTGGCATCGCACATGAGCTCGAATGCCTCATTCCAATCCTGTTCCACGACTATAGGGGAATTAATTAACTTCTCCTTAAGTTTCTAAAATGCTCTTAAACAAGAATCAGCAGATGCAAAAGTGACATTTTGTTCTAAAAGCAAGCATAAAGGTTTAGAAATTTTAGAAAAATCTTCAATGAAACGATGGTAAAAACCTGCATGTCCTAAAAACTTCTTATACCTTTTATGCTTGTCGGGGGTGGAAATTGCTTGATTACCTCAACTTTTGCTTGGTCAACCTATAATCCTCTCTTGTTCACCTTGTGCCCGAGAATAATGCCCTCTTTCACCATGAAGTGGCATTTTCCAAGTTTAAGACCAGGTTTGTCTCAATGCATCTCTTTAGAACATGCTCCAAACTTTGAATACATTCCTCAAATGTTTTGCCAAACACCGGGAAATTGTCCATGAACACTTCCAAGTTATGATCAATCATGTCAGAAAAATGGACATCATACAACGTTGAAATTTTTGTGGGCATTACACAACTCGAATGGCATTCTTCTAAAGGCAAATTTCCCATATGGATAAGTGAAGGTGGTTTTCTCTTGATCATCAGAGGCAATGGCAATCTGATTGTATCATGAATAACCATCCAAAAATCAATAGAATGCTTTTTCTACCGGTCTGTCTAACATCTAATCGATGAAAAGCAATAGGAAATGGTCCTTTCACGTGGCATTGTTGTTCAATCTCCTGTAGTCCATGCACACTCTCCATCTTGTTACAGTCATAGAGGGAATCAAATCATCCTTGTAGTTTTGTACCACAGTCATGTCACCCTTCTTTTGCACGCATTGTACCGAGCTGACTCATGAGCAATCAGAAATGGGATAGATTATCCCGACATCCAACCATTTTATGATCTCTTTCTTAACTACCTCTTTCACGCTCAGGTTCGGTCTTCTTCGGCCTTCAATGGTTTTGCCATGGTACTCCTCCAAGATAATCTTGTGCATGCAAATAGTTGGGCATTATACCTCGGATATTAGCCAAGGTCCAACCCAAAGCTTCCTTATAATTGCTTAAGATTTCTAGTAATCTTCCCATCTGATCATTAGTAAGATCAGCAACAATGATCACTAGCGAAGTTGAGTTTTTAACTAAAAAAAATACTTGAGGTGGTATGGCAATGGTTTCAGTTCTAATTCTGGTGGCTCCTCAATTAATGGTTTGGGTGCTTTGATCTCTATTTACGGCTGCGTTGTACTATAAATGATACGCAAATAGTGCAAGTATACACATCGAACAAGTAATAAAGTGATGAGTGAGTATCGCCTCCACAGGGATTGGAGGTGTTTTTAGGCAAGCTTAAGCACTCAAGTGTCACGAAATGTAAATGAAGAATGTTGTGGCAATTTAAGTCAAAGAGATGAATGTTGTAGCAAATTAGAGCGGAGATATGAATGCGATAGCAAATAAAGATAAAAGATAGCGAGCTAGAATCAGGTAGAGAAACATGTCCTCTTATGCGTGTGAAACTCTCTTGGTTATGACTAGATGGGCTATCACATTTATATATGTTTTACCTCTCTACTAGGGTTTACCTCTCTAACTTAGTCTATGCTCGGCAGGGTTTACTCAAGGTGTCCTAAACTATCTCTAGCCAGGAACTGGGAGTAGGAAATGCTACAACAATACCTCTCAGCATGAACTCTAACACCACCCCCTACCCTTAAAGGTATATCCCTATTAGTCGTTGAAACCCAACACTTATCTCTAAGGTGGATTAGAGTTGTGCCTCTCAGCATCCAACTCCATTGTCTATGCAAGTTAAAGAAAGCTCTCTCGACCACTAACCTTAACTAACACCTAAGGGAAGGCCAACTCTCGAGTGACCTTACAACCCTAAGCATATAACAACATAGACAAAACATAGATACGAGCAAGAGATAAATAAACATTCATAAAAGAGAATAAAACATAGTTCATCCAACAGCCCTAGCCACCTAAATAAGTTCATGGCTGGGCAAATATTCGAAGTATCTTCGTTCATACAACCCATTTTTCTAGATGTAAAATAAATTCTAAAGCAACAGAAAAGGAAGAGAAGAACTCCCAATCCGTGTTGGACTTGCAGCGCCACGAACTGCCCTAAACTTGCCGCCTCGTCTCAAGGTCAGCAAGGTAAGACCCTTGGAACTTCTACGATGGAGGAAACCAAGTTGCGGTGGAGGAAGAAGAAGAAAGGAGTCGCCTTTAGCTTTCTCTCCCTAGCCCTTTTTTGTTACCTTTTTACGCTCTTCCCTAAATTAGGGTCTTGTATCCTTTATATTGTAACCCCCTCGTCCCGATCTGGCCGGATGACCAGTCCGTGTAGGCCACATGGGGAAAACTGAAGTGAAACCTGTTAAGGTTCCCCCTCGGTTAGCAACCCTATTTTTTTTCTTAAACTTAAATCTTTCTAAAGGCTCATTCGAATCCTATATGATCAAATAACGGAAATAAAACACAGAGATAAACATTCGAACCCAAAACAACATTTAAACAGCCCAATTTTAAACCTTTAAGCAAGCCGTTTCGAAACACCCTTGAGGCGTATCGAAACGCCTTGACCAGGTAAACTGCCCCAGAGCACATACAAGGGGCCGTATCGAAACGGAGGTCACCCGTTCCGAAACGCCCTCAACGGTCAACTTTTCGTGGTCAACGAGATTTTGACCATTTCGAAACCCTTAGGCCCGTTTCGAAACGCTTTCATCTCGTCATTTTCTCAGATTTCCAGTAGCCAAAACGTTCCGAAACCCGTATCGGAACAGGGGCTCTCAGAGGCCAAACCGTATCAAAATGCGTTCCGATACGGGGTCCCTGAAGCCTACTTGTTCCGAAACGGCCCAGCTCGTTTCGAAATGCGGGCTGTCTGCAACCTTTGAAGATCATACTTAGGCGTTTTTCAACTAGTCTAAAGGTCCCATAGGACCCCTAAAGGCATACAACAAAAACAAACAAAGTCTAGATGCACACATCCTAGGTCTAGCATGCTCAAACACCGACAAGGCATAGATTTAAACAATCTTTCATACATGGCAATTACACATTAACAACATTTTACAAAAGGCATGCTTGAAGACAGTAATAGACAAAAGGCACCATTCATCACATATAGGTTTACATGCCATCGAAACAATCTTAAACATCCATAAGGCATACATCATTCAAGCATTCGGCAAGATATATCAAGTTTACAAACCATGTCTATTCATAAACATCAAAACCATATATGAGTCATTCATAGCTCATACAAACACACACTCTTGCCACATTGCTAGACTACTACATAATTAATAACCGTACTTGAGCAACAAAAACATGGAAAGCCCTTCTTGCCTTGCTCCGAGCTAACACCACGCTAATGATCTGCATTGTTGAAAATGAGAGCGTAAGCTATAAGCTTAGTAAGGATGCTCTAAAATTGAAAACATCAACAATGCAGGGTCCAAGCATGCAATCCTTAAAACTCACATACATAGACAAAATATCAAGTAGACCTAGCTAGTCTTTCAAGAGTCATAATATGGCATCTTACCTCATACAAAGCTCAAACATCAAATATCAATGTCATGCATCACAAGTATAAGAACAAGTTCAATTGGCCACTATTAGATTAACCGGATGTGCGGATTTAATCTCAACATTCACATTACCTCGGTGGGATTACACTCATCACCGGACCTTGCATGGGCGGGATTCCACTCATCACCACATGCCCTACGGATGGGATTCCACTCATCATCCCGTAGAATATATATAAGCTTCCGGTGGAATATTTCATCACCGTACTCCTCCTTGATGACTCAACGCCATCAAGGCCACGTATGTTTTGACTCAATTTGTGTGCACAGTAATCCTAATGATCGATCATTTACACCCGGTAAGTTAATTAGTGCCAATTTTCATTTACCACATCACATATCCATCAATCATATCTCATGCCCATCACATACACATATCATGGTACACATGTGCAAATCAACCCACATTTCACAAGAGCATAAATAGGCAAACACAAATTGCATTTAATGGAAATTAAGAGCTAAGTTACCAATTTAATTCTACATAGAAATGGCCTACCAAGCACATTTCAACTCATACACTACACACACTCGAACCAAACTTTAAAACACATTTAAAGTTACTCACCACCCTTCCTTAGCAACCAAAGCAAGCCTCCTACAAGCCCAGATTCGATCCCGATGCCTCTTCAACGTCTCCTCTTGCTTTTAGCCAATCAAAAACACATCCATTATTCCTAATCAATGCTAAAACTCAGTCATCACTCAACCCCTAAGCTCAATCCAAGCTTCAACAAATTTTCCAATCAAACTAATCCCCCCAAAAGCCCATTTTCGTGCTCCTCCAAACCCTAGCTGAAAATCTCATTTTCAAACTCCCAAATGACACCCAAATGGTTCCAAAACATCCTCCTAACATACATAAACCATCAGCCCTCCAATTAAACCTAAAACCCACCAAAAACCAAGTTTTTGACACTTTGAAATTTGCCTCAAGAACCCATTTCGGGTTTTCCCCCAAACCCAACCATTTTAACATATTATGTTCATTTTAAGGGGAATAAACTAAAACCCAACATTATATTTCAAAACAAATTGAAAATCTCCATAAAACCTTAACTTTCATTAAACCCCAACTTTTCAAAAGTGTGTAGTTTTAAAATCTATGACCATGTAGAGATAGGAAATGAAGAGGAGAGTGGAAAAATGTTATTACCTTTGAAAATGGCCTTGAGATGAAGTTGGAAATTAATGGAATAGCAATTTTTGTGTTGGGAGAGTGTGGAGGATGGGTTTCACGTTTGGGTGGGGAGATGGAGGAGAGAAGACCACATTTTTGTTCCTTTTTACTTTTTAATTTCAAAAGTTGTCTAGCTTTTTAAAACATTTGGGTTAAATTACCACATTGGTCCCTCCTTTTTATTTGAAAACCCAATTAACTCAAGCCATGGTTTAAACGATTAAATTTAATTTTATCGACTCAGGCCACTAACCCGACTAACTCCTAACCCCAAAACACGGGTGTTACATATATAGTGGGGGCTCCTAGGGTTTTATGCCCTAATGATTCTTTAGGGTCCTGTGAATATTCCTTATGCATGTGGGGTACAACCAGGCAAAAGGGGGTTCACACGTGTGGGTGAACAGCTTGTGTGCGCTACTTTGTCGTTTTCTGCGCCCAGAATTGCTGTCCAATTTGCTATAGCATTTTTCCTTCCTTGACTTGCTTCAGCATCAACCTGCACAACACCATACCAGCAAATACCCTTCAAGTAGCATCTAATCTCATGAAATAAAGACAAACCACCAACAAATAAAGATACATGCAACTACATGCTCTAAAAGCACCTACATGCTATGAAATGACCTCGAGAACAAACAAATACTTAAGCTAAAAGGTTTAAAATATAAGAATTTTGACAAGTCATCACACCCGCAAACTTAAGGTATTGCTTGTCCTCAAGCAATGAATAGAAAAAAAAACTAGGAAAATGATGTGGCAAAAATTTAGCTGGAGACAGATGCTATGGCAAAATTTCAACCCTTAGAAAAGTAAGGCTTTAATATTTAAGACACAATTGAGATTTTAAGAATGATTTCCTAGGGTGAGATCCTTTGTTAATGTGTGCGTGATTGCATACAATTTAGGCTTAACAGTGCTAGAAAAATTTCTTAATAGAACCCAAGTTCATCCTAGTGTTTGAACTACTTTAGCTTAAAATTTTACTCCCATAAGTGAACTATTTTTTAAGAGGGGTGTCAGCTCATCACAACTACCATCCCTCACTCTAGATGAGTAGGGAGAAAAGCTCTCATCCTCGCGCTAGTAGGTAGAGTCATCCCATGACAACTTTCATTCACTCATTTGATGTTGCTGCAGTTTATTTAAGTTTGATTTCCAGGCAATGCAACTCAAAGCGGAGTGTCCCTCTAAAATATGTCGTAGCATTTATTCATAGCTTGCTATATTCTATTAGGCACAAGGGAGATTAGCTAAGCTCTCTTTCTTTTCTTTTTCTTTTTTATTTTTTTAAATAAGCTCATTTCAGTTCAATTTCACCAAGATAAGCATAAGTTATAAAAAAAAATTCTCTAACACTTTCAAACCTAAAATGCATACAATCGTGTATCAAAACAAGGATTAAGCATCAAACTCTAGAATTTATTCTAGCAATCTCAATAGTCATACATAAATCCATAGCCATGAAAATATGTTCATCATTGGGTATCATTAACTTATTCATACAACTGTTAAGGAGCTAAACAAAATGCCATAGCAAAATATTTGTTTCTACCTATTAATGAAATGCAAATGTACATACCTAACTAAAGGGCACTAACACCCCCAAACTTAAAGAGTGCAGTGTCCTCAATGCAACAAGATAAAATGATAAGCAACTAACTAAATGCAATGCAAGGTTAAGAAGTACCTCACTTCTTGGTGGTGGCGGTCTTCATGGCTTTGTGCTTGACCCCGAAAGACTTAAAGGAGGCAATTGGTGGGTCAACCTCATCTTGCTCCGGTGGAGGGATCTGTTCTTGTTTAGCTGGTGTTCCTTGGTTGGTGGAACTTGTGTCGGATTTGTTTCCCTCGGCTGGTGTACTCAAAACTCGTCCGGCAGTGCACTTGCTTCTTGTTCTCATCGATGGGGTAGCACTCTGAGTTTGGGCTGGTGATTTCACTGGCATAGAATGTGCATGCTCATCATCCTATGATTCAACTGTCACTGGGTTGACAGGCTCAACGGATGGTTTTTTTGATGAGGCAACTTTGGTAGGTTTTTCTGTTCTCTTTCTTTTCTTGGGTAGCGGGCTGTTTGTAGCATCAGTGTCCTGGTTCTGTGAGGAAGGCTGAGTAGTAGTGGGTCTCTTGTTGGGGATTGGCGTCTTCTGGGTGCTGGGAGGAGGTTCCTTCGCTTGGGCCTTTAGAGATTTGGGAAAGGTTGGGAAGTCCATGCTGATATGGGGTAATAGCTCCTTGAAGTAGTCATTCATAACAACATCTCTCTCCGTAACATACCCATAGAAAACAGCATGGTCTTCACGCATCTTTTTCACATCCTCCCGTAGATGATTTGTTGAGGCAACTAGGGCAGCAATTCTTGATGCATCAAATGTTTTCGCACCTCCAGCTAGTGTCTCTGCTGGAGCATCCTCATCGTATCCCTTAATAGAGGGGACCATTTCAGGTGTGATAGGACCTTTCCCCGAGTTTCTCGCATCAGTAATAAGATCTTTGAACACTCCTTTCTCTCGACAGAGGACCGTGATGAGGTTGGGAAAGATGAGTGGGCTGGACTTCCTTTCCAAACAAGTATAAACCTCATCCAAAATGATCTTTCCTACGTCGATGGATCGGCCATTAAGGATATAAGGAAGGAATAGGGGCCTTGGAATGTTCACCGTTGTCGTGTGAGAAGTGAGCATAAGCCTATTCTTGACAAAGTGGATCCAAAGTTTTGACTTTGGCTTGAGTCGTGCATGCTCCACTGCCTTTGTTGATGCGTCTAAATTGGTGCCTTCAAAGCACAAGTCTTCGAGCACTTCCTTCACAGTTTGTGGGTCGGCGTTCTCGGTGAAGGGTGTGTGGTGATCCTCTGAATTTTTCATGCCAAAGAACTTGTTGATCTTGGTTGTAGTGAACTTGATTTTGTCTCCACGCACGTAGACACCGGACTGTGTAGGATTGGTTAGATAGGCATAAAACTCTTGAACAATGGGGATGCAAAAGTTGTCGGGGTGAGGAAAAAGGTATCCCATTTGTGGTTTGCTACGACATCCAAGATATCCTTGTCGAACCCTTGTTCTCCTTTAGTGGGGAACTTGAAGCCTTGCTCTGGTAGCAACTTCCTATCTTGCAGACCTTGGAATCTTTCCTTGGCCTTGTCGTCTAAAAATTTCTTGATAACCGCATGCCTAGGTTGGGCACTTCCAGACGCACCTTCTACTTGCTTGCAACGCACCATTGTTAGGAAAAATAGGGTGAAGAATGGTGAGAATGGAGAAAAGTTTTGGTTAGGGTTTTTAAGTTTTCAGCGGGTTGGAGAAGATGAAGTGGAAGGGTCTTTTGGTTTGCTTTGTTTCGATGTGACGAGAGAGGAAAGTAGTGGGAGTTGAGGGGAGGTAACTGGCATGAATTGAAAGAGAGGGGGAGTTTTAGGGTTTTGGGCAGTGTGTATGAGGTAAGGACAAAAGGGGTTTTAAATGAAAAGGTAAAAAGTAAGAAAGAGAAAAGACCTAAGCAATAATTGCTAGGGTTTTCTTTAAATGAAAAGATGAAGAGGTTAATTAATTCCCCCTCTTTTTTCCCTTTTTGAGCCGACTTCCTCTAATGTTAGAAAAGCTTTATTACTTATTCCTTATACCCTTATAAAACAAAGGACTGATCCGATGTTGCACCCTGACCTGTCATCTGTGTCCTTGGGGTGCTTAGATGCAAACAGACAAACCTGACATTAAGGCATAATGGAACAAACCAAAAATTGGGATTAAAAACCTAGAATACGAAATAAAAATAAAGATTAAACTACATTAATTATAAACATGAAAACATAAAATGTTGTAGCAAAATATAAAAGAGAAGAAGGTGGTGCAAACGCTTAAGCATCCTGAAGGATGAAGGATGATTTGTCGCGCAGGACTGGGGCTCCGTTGTACAGCTTTAGACGTTGTCCATTGACCTTAAATATCGTATCATCATCAAGCTTTTTAATGTCCATCGCACCATGGGCATAGACCTTGTGAACTAGGAAAGGTCCTAACCATCGTGACTTTAGTTTGCCTGGGAAAAGCTTAAGTCTGGAGTTATAAAGGAGCACTTTTTCCCCTTCTGAGAAATGCCATGACAAAAGATGTTTGTCGTGCCATTTCTTTGTTTTCTCGTTGTATAGGCGGGCATTCTCTTAGGCGTGCGATCTAAACACTTCCATCTCATTCAGCTCTAACAGCCTTCTTTCTCCAGCCAGTTGTGCATCTATGTTAAGCTTCTTAATAGCCTAATAGGATTTGTGCTCAAGTTCCATAGGTAGATGACAAGCTTTCCCATAAAGAAGTTTAATGGTGACATTGCCAACGGTGTTTTGTAGGCAGTACGGTAGGCCCAAAAAGCTTCGTCAAGCTTAGGAGACCAATCCTTCCTTTTTGAGTTGACCACTTTCTCAAGAATTTGCTTGATTTCTCTATTCGAGACTTCAGCTTGACCATTATGTTGAGTTTGTAAAAGTTCTATTATTTACACCCTTTTTAACCCATATTTCTGCTGCATTCAAGCATCATTTTATTGCATTTAGGTTAGTTTACAGCAAAACATCACAAATATATAAAAGGCACAGATTCTACTAAAAATGGCTGTTTTTGGCATGTTGTCGCCGTCGTAGACGGTGAAGACGGGCACAGGGCAGATAAGCAGAAGAACTAAACTAGACAAGCAGACGAAGAGGACGATGCTGCCATGGAGCTGCCGTGACAGCAGAGGACGACAACAACTTTGAGGAGAAAAAGCAAAGTGGACCTCGATAGATAGAGAAAATTCTGCTCGTCTGTCGTGTGAAAACCATATATTTTTCCAAGCCCCGGATCAAAAGATATGTCAAGCCCAAAGTTCAAGGAGAGAAAATCCCAAGAAACAAGGAAGATGGCTAGAAAGTAGATTCCTTGAAGATTTAGTCTTTATTAGAATCATACTTTTAATTAAAGTTGTAATCCTTGTTAAATTAGACAACTTGAGCCCAAAGCTTATATAAGGGCATGTATTTTAACCTAGGGAAGAGATCATACCCCATAACCGATAACCAAAAAACCCCTAGCCGTTTACACGCCACCGACATGTTCTAAATTCCCCCTAGGGCCATGGGTTGATTTGTTAAGTAGTTGCAAGGGTTGTTTTGTTTTAGGAATTTTCAGTTCAACAAAATAAACTTCAAGTTCTCTTATTTTGGTTATTAATATCTTGCAAGAGCATTGGGAGAACATTGTGAGGTTATCTATTTACTTAGCATCGGGAGAGTTAAGTATACGAAAGAAATAAGAGCAAGTTCTCTAGTTTATAGTTGAACTATCTCGTGCCTAGGGATAGGGCGAGGTTAAGTGGCTATAGAAGAATTCATACACATCGGTGTTCATCCTTCGATTCACGCCGGGAGGTATCACCAAGACGTAATCATCGATAGACTTGGACCTAGGGATAGGCCAAGGCAGATCTGGGATTCTTGCCAAACTTGAAAGTACTGAGTTGAGCGTTTGCTGCCGCGACGATCAACGGACTGTCGCCGTGACAGGTGTTGTCGCGACGGGTGACGACGATAGAACTGGATTTCCTAAACTCTGCAATACCTGCACTACTGAGCAATTCAATACCAGCTCATTCTCTTGATCTTGATTTCTCTACTTTTATTTTCCAGTATTCTTTATTATTTTTGTGACAATATCTTAATCTTTTCTTTTCCCCTTGTGCAGATAGCGAAGGAAAGGGTTAGCCTTGTCCCTGTGGAGACGATATCCGATACTCTAGTATCACTTTATTACTTGCGACGTGTACACTTGCACTCAATTGCGATAGACACTTTTACACGCAACAAGTTTTTGGCGCCGTTGCCGGGGACTGGCAACACACTCTTACCCTAGCTTCTGCACTTTTCTTTTATTTTTATTTTATTTTATTTTATTTTATTATTATTTTTTAACAAAAAAAACTCAGGTGAAAATACAGGTTCAAAGGCATCAACATGCCAGGAAAAACCATTCGAGAGTTGATGTGGGAAAGTTCTTGCAATTATCGTAAAGATATGCTGCCACGACAGCAACAGGGGCAGCAAATGCCGATGCCGCAGTAGCAAAATTTTTTTATGGTACGATCAAAACCCACAAAATTTTTTATACCATAACAGTTTTGCTACAGAACCCGACCTGCCCTGGCAATGTCATCATCCTCAAGAGCAGTCAAAATCCTTAGAAGACACACTGCAAGCCTTCATGGTACTCACTCAAGAAGTGTCGGTTTCTATGGACGCAAGTATCGCCAAGATGGATGCACTCTTGAGTAGACCGGTCCTCATTCATGCCACGACTGAACCTGAAATCCCGAGGCAAGATGACGAGGACGCCCATGTGAAGGAATACCCAACACATGATGAGTCTGAGCAATAATTTGCCATGGCAATGATCGAGGAGCCGGAATGGAGCAACACCGAGACAACGCTGAGTGAAATTCAAGAGAATGTCACGGCAACAACCACTTCTGAGGCAGAAACCCCAGTCAAAGCGGAAACTGTCGCCTCGGCAGAAACTGCTGCCTCGGCAGCAACTACCGCCTCGACAGCAACTGATGCTGAAGCAGCAACCACATCAGAGGCAAATTCTTAACCCACTACCTCGGTTAAACCCGGCCAAGATTGCACACATCCATCCCTGTCATGGCACTCGCACGACCACCTAGAAGAGCTACCCAATGACAGTTCTTCACAAATGGAATACGAGCAGGTAATAAACGAACCTTTTGAATTCTTTGAAAACTCACTGATTCCATTGCAGATATTAGAGGAACCAACACCGCTGGAGTCAGAATTATCAAAGTCTCTACTGATGGAGATCTACGAGTGGTCAACAGAATTTGATATAAAGAGTGATGGCACTTACCAATGTCCCATTGACCTGCAAAGTAACCTGATAAAGAACTGTCAAAATAACTGCCTGCCACAGCAGCAGGCACGGCAGCAAGGGATACATTCAACCACAACAACATTCAATGAAAACAAGGTAAGTTTATGGTCGAATGTCAATTTGATTTTTTCTAATCATATATTCATGCCCTCAGAAACATTACCAAGAAGGGAGGACTTCATGGACTACAAAGGGAAGAGAAAGAAAGGAGCCCCCATCATGAGAATAATCACCAGATTGAGGGTACAGATAGACTTCAAGAAGTACCGGAAACGATGCCTCAAGCAGTATCAGGGGATTGAAGCCCCAGGAATACAGGAAGTGGTTACCTTAGGAGATGCCCCACATGGCATCCCTAACTTAACCTAACTTTTATTTTTATTTGTTTTATTATTATTATTATTTATTAGGAAATAAAGTTTATTTTATTCGAATAATGTTTTTTTATATTTATTGTTTTTTGGAAATAAAGGAGCCAAGAAGAACAGGAGAAGTGAAGTCAACCCACCACCCATCCATCAGCCCAACAAAGCCCAATATTGAAGCCTGTCGTTACGGCTGCCATGACAGACGCGGAAAAGACAGGCTGTCACCATGCTGTCACGACAGACGCATAACAGACGCGGAAACGTGTGTCAGACGCATCAGACACGCTAAAGCTCGACAGTCGCCCCGTTATTCGCGCCTGCTGTTACAACTTCAACGGCCAGCAATTCCTTTTCTATAAAACCCCGTTTCATTTTCATTTTCACTCACTTCTGCTTTTCTTACTTGCTCTCTATATTTAGTTTTCATTTGCTTTCAATTACTTTTCACAACCCTTGCACTAACATGTCTTCAGAAAAAACCCGCCGCAATGCTGCCTCTACTTCCTCACCGGCAGCAACTCCCCCATAGTCCTTTGCAACCAGAGATCTGTGGGAAGAACGAGGCCTCATTTATACTCCAAAGGCAAAGAATCTGGGCCTCAAGCCTTTCATCGCTAGGAAGATTAGAGCTCTATTATGGCAATCATTTGCGGAGCAACCAGAGGAAATGAACGAGACATTGGTGAAAGAATTTTATGCTGCCATCGGCAGCAAAACAGCGACATCAGTAAGTGTTAGAGGGACAGAAGTACCGTTCACAGCCGAGCACATCAACTCTTTATATGGCCTCTGCATAGGCCCCAATGATGATGCACATCAGCCTTGATGTTGTTTTCCCCACCTTCCCTGCCCACTACTTCATTGTCCCCACCCCTGTCCACACACCTACACGTGCTGCAACCCCACAAACACCATCTGCCGCCTCCATACCATCACCTGCCCCGATGGCAGCCGGCAGCACCCATGCCGAAACATCTGCTCAAGGAACAAAGCGACCAGTGCCCTCGGATGACCTTGTTCCTTTGTTGCTGGGTTCTCTTCCTACTCCGTCTGGGCAGACAGTGACATTGAACCCTCTATTCAGAAGAACCTGTCGAAGGAATTTACACCGGTAAAGAGGCCGAAAAGAATGGCAGATAATAAAACTCTGCCAAGGGACAACAGCAGCAGTGACAGCAGCGGCAGCAGCTCTGATATTCAGGTTGTACAGCAACCATCCCAGCCCACCCCGCGAACCAGAACCCGCCGCCAGATCCGCCTCAGCAGCAGCAGTGAAGACAGTGATTAAAATTTAAGTTTCTTATCTTCTTATTGCTGCCTGCCATATATATTTTGTGATGCACTGCCTTCATATGTTTTCATTTTTATTTTGTCATTTGCATTGAGGGCAATGCAACCCTCGAGCTTGGGGGTGGCAACCCTCCATATTCATGGAGTACATCTTAGTTAAGTTTTGTGTCTTTTACTTAGTACTTTTCTAAAAAAAATGAAAATTAAAAATTTTAGCTGAAAATTGCGAACTGAACTTGCCTGTCGTGACAGCTCTGTCGTGGCAGTAACTTTAGGATAGTTTAAGGAGAAGTTTAGAGCCTTTCTATAGTTCTGAAAACTTAAACACCATTGTGACTGTTATACTGCTTAGACTTCTTTTAGCCAAACTAGAATAGGAAGCTTAGCACTTGAATAGCCCTTAGAGGTGCCTAACACTGACTCTAGGAAAGAAGTTTAGCAAAAGAGACTCAACAGCCCTAGAGGTGCCCGAAACTGGCTCTAGGAAGTTAACTAGAGGTGCCCGAAACTGGCTCTAGGAAGTTAACTAGAGGTGCCTAAAACTGGCTCTAGTAAAACTTTAGCTTGAAAAATAAAGAAATCGAGTCAAAACAAAAGAAGAATGAAAATGTGCCTTCAAAAAGATAAACTTTGGCATAAAAATTCAAGTTAAGAGTTGAATATTCTAGTGAAACTAAGAGAGTCTTAGCATATAATTGTTCACAAGCATGCACACACTGCACGAGAACTATAGTGAGAGTCCGAACAGATCTTAAATTATCCGACAGTTTGCTGCCGCCACAGAGAATGAACGACGGGTAAGGGAAAGTTCATTGTTTGAAAGCCAAAACAAAAATATTTCATTTTTTTTGTTCTTCTTAGGTCTTAATTGCTTGAGGACAAGCAAAAATTTGAGTTTGGGGGTGTGTTGAGTGTGTAAAAGTTCTATTATTTACACCCTTTTTAACCCATATTTCTGCTGCATTCAAGCATCATTTCATTGCATTTAGGTTAGTTTACAGCAAAACATCACAAATATATAAAAGGCACAGGTTCTACTAAAAATGGCTGTTTTTGGCAGGTTGCCGCCGTCGTAGACGGTGAAGGCGAGCGCAGGGCAGATAAGCAGAAGAACTGAACTGGACAAGCAGATGAAGAGGACGATGCTGCCATGGAGCTGCCGTGACAGCAGAGGACGACAGCAACTTTGAGGAGAAAAAGCAAAGTGGACCTCGATAGATAGAGAAAATTCTGATCGTCTGTCGTGTGAAAACCATATATTTTTCCAGGCCCCGGATCAAAAGATATGTCAAGCCCAAAGTTCAAGGAGAGAAAATCCCAAGAAACAAGGAAGACGACTGGAAAGTAGATTCCTTGAAGATTTAGTCTTTATTAGAATCATACTTTTAATTAAAGTTGTAATCTTTGTTAAATTAGACAACTTGAGCCCAAAGCTTATATAAGGGCATGTATTTTAACCTAGGGAAGAGATCATACCCCATAACCAATAACCAAAAAACCCCTAGCCGTTTACCCGCCGCCGACATGTTCTAAATTCCCCCTAGGGCCACGGGTTAATTTGTAAAGTAGTTGCAAGGGTTGTTTTGTTTTAGGAATTTTCAGTTCAACAAAATAAACTTCAAGTTCTCTTATTTTGGTTATTAATATCTTGCAAGAGCATCGGGAGAGCATTGTGAGGTTATCTATTTACTTAACATCGGGAGAGTTAAGTATACGAAAAAAATAAGAGCAAGTTCTCTAGTTTATAGTTGAACTATCTCGTGCCTAGGGATAGGGCGAGGTTAAGTGGCTAAAGAAGAATTCATACACATCGGTTTTCATCCTTCGATTCACGCCGGGAGGTATCATCAAGACGTGATCATCGACAGACTTGGACCTAGGGATAGGCCAAGGCAGATCTGGGATTCTTGCCAAACTTGAAAGTACTGAGTTGAGCGTTTGCTGCCGCGACGATCAACAGACTGTCGCCGTGACAGGTGCTGCCGCGACGGGTGACGACGATAGAACTGGATTTCCTAAACTCTGCAATACCTGCACTACTGAGCAATTCAATACCATCCCATTCTCTTGATCTTGATTTCTCTACTTTTATTTTCCAGTATTCTTTATTATTTTCGTGACAATATCTTAATCTATTCTTTTCCCCTTGTGCATATAGCGAAGGAAAGGGTTAGCCCAGTCCCCGTGGAGACGATATCCGATACTCTAGTATCACTTTATTACTTGCGATGTGTACACTTGCACTCAATTGCGATAGACACTTTTACACGCAACACATTAGTTTGAGGATGATATGTTGTAGCAATCATATGCCTCACACCTTACCTTTTTAATGCTTTAGCGATTAGCTTGTTGTCAAAGTGGGTTCCTTCATCACTGATTATTGCTCTTGGTGCTCCAAATCTCGTGAAGATATTCTTGTGAAGGAACTTCATGACGGTCTTGGAATCATTTCTTGGAGTGGCAACTGCTTCAACCCATTTAGAGACATAATCCACAGCCAAAAGAATGTATAAATCTCCATAAGGTTAGGAAAATTGTCCCATGAAGTATATTCCCCATACATCAAAGAGTTCAACTTCCAAGATTCCTTGCAAAGGCATTTCATGCCTCCTAGAAATGTTACCTGTCCTTTGGCAACGATCACATGATTGACAAAATGCTTGTGCATCCTTGAAGAGAGTGGGCCAATAGATTCCCGACTGTAGGACCTTTGCAACAGTCCTAGCTCCTCTAAATTGTCCACCACAAGGAGATGAATGACAATGGAAAAGTATCTTCATGTGCTCTTCTTCGGGGATACACCTTCTAATGATCTGGTCCGCACTTTGCTTGAACAAATATGGTTCATCCCAAAAATAGGATCTCGCGTCATGCCTGAATTTTCTTTGTCCCTGTCTATTCAAATCATGAGGCAAAATACCACTAACGAGAAAGTTAACAATATCAGCATACCATGGAATTGTTGCAGCATATAATATTTTCTCATCAGGAGATTCCTCCTTAATTTCCATTTTATCATGCTTTTCACTCTTGTTTTCTAGCCTAGAAAGATGGTCGGCTACTTGGTTTTCACACCCTTTTCTATCCCTAACTTCCGAATCAAATTCTTGCAAAAGTAATATCCACCTAATAAGTCTAGGTTTAGCATCCTTTTTGGTCACTAAGTATTTAATAGCCGAGTCATCGGTGTGAACAATGACTTTAGTGCCTATTAGATATGACCTAAACTTATCAAAGGCAAATACAACAGCCAACAATTCTTTTTCAGTCGTGGTGTAATTAATTTGTGCATCATTCAATGTGCGACTAGCATAATAAATAATATGAAAGAGTTTACCTCGGCGTTGTCCAAGAGCTGCTCCTATTGTGTAGTCGCTTGCGTCATACATCAACTCAAAAGGTGAGCTCCAATCAGGTGGGACAACAGCAGGTGCTGAAGTAAGTTTCTCGTTCAGTTCTTCGAAAGTGCTGAGGCATTTTTCATCAAATATGAAGGGCTGATTTTGCTGTAGCAAATTACACAATGGCTTGGAGATCTTGGAGAAGTCCTTGATAAATCTTCTATAGAAGCCAGCATGGCCCAAGAAACTCCTAATGCTCTTCACATTAGTGGGAGAGGGCAGCATCTCAATCACCTCGATCTTTGCTTTATCCATCTCAATGTTGTTCTTCGATATCTTGTGACCCAAAATCGTTCCTTCGGTCACCATAAAATGACATTTTTTCCTAATTAAGCACCAAGTCAGCTTCTTCACATCGCTTTAGCACTTTAGCCAAATTTCCCAAGCATGAATCGAAATCTTCTCGAGAGACTGAAAAAATCGTCCATGAAGACTTCTAGAAATTCCTCAACCATATCTGAGAAAATAGACAACATACACCTCTGAAAAGTTGTTGGGGCATTGCAGAGCCCAAATGGCATTCTTCTGAAAGCATAGGTTCCATAGGGACATGTGAATGTCGTCTTTTGTTGGTTCTCAGGTGCTATAACAATCTGATTGTACCCTGAGTATCCATCAAGGAAACAATAGAATGCTTTGCCTGCCAATTTATCTAGCATTTGATCGATGAATGGGAGAGGGAAATGGTCCTTCTTGATTGCTTTGTTGAGCTTCCTATAGTCCATACAAATCATCCATCTTGTTACCGTCCTTGTTGGTAACAATTCATTCTCATCATTACTCACCACAGTGATGCCTCCCTTCTTAGGCACACATTGGACTAGACTAACCCATGAGATGTTCGATATGGGGTAGACTACACCAGAGTCAAGCCACTTGATTATCTCCTTCATCACCATCTTCTTCATGATAGGGTTGAGCCTTCTTTAAGGTTCAATGGAATTGCTGTGACAATCATCAAGCAGAATTTTGTGCATGCAAATAGTAGGGCTAATTCCCTTTAAGTCAGCCATAGTCCAACCTAAAGCTCTTTTATGTTGCGATAGCATATTTATCAAACTAGCTTCTTGCTTAGGTGTAAGACTAGATGAAATTATCACATACAAAGTTTCATTACTAGTCAAATAAGCATATTTAAGATGAGATGGTAAGGGCTTTAACTCTAATGTTGGAGCATGCTCAAGTGAAGGTTTAGGACGAATAAATTCTAAAAAATCAAGAGGTTCAAAGTGCGTGCCTAGTTTGGCTTCGAGCAGGCTCGATTGCTCCACCTTCTCAGATAATTCCTCGAATTCCTCATACTCGGTCTCGCAATCCTCCATGCTGTCTTCATCTTGGATCTGCTCATATTCATCCATTTCTAAAACATTGCTGAAGCAAAAGTCTACAGTCTCCCTTTTTGCTGTAGCATCGATATACTGACACTCTTCGTATTCATCCACATATTTGAGAGTGTTGAAGACATTGATTGTCACCTCTTGATCAGCCACCCTCATGGTAAATTCACCCTTTTCACAGTCTATCAAAATTCTATCGGTTGCTAGAAATTGTCGCCCCAAAATAATGGGTGCGTTATCATCCGCCTCACAATCAAGAATAAGGAAATCAACTGGAAAGATGAACATGTCCACCTTTACTACCACATCTTCTACTCTTCCTTCCGGGCGTACATGAGATCGGTCGGCCAATTGCAAGATAACCGTTGTTGGCCTTACACCTTCTATGCCGAGTTTCATGAAGAGTGACTTTGGAATAAGATTTACACTAGATCCAAGGTCACACAAGGCTTTTCCCACATAGTTATCACCTATTGAACACGGTATAATAAAGCTGCCAGGAACCTATCTGTTAGAAGGTAATTTGCTCCACACATAATATCATTCATTTGTTGTAGCAACAGTCGCATACCGTCCAACCTTTCTTTTCTTGGTGACGATGTCCTTGAGAAACTTAGCGTAAGTGGGCATCTGATCAATGGCTTCTAAGAATGGGACCTTGATATGCAGCTGGTCTAGAACATCCACGAATTTCATAAACTGGAGATTCTAATTTTGTTTCTTCAATCGTTGAGGAAAGGGAGGTGGGGATCTAACTTATTCCTCTATCGATGCATGTTTCTCTTTTGTTGTAGCATTTTCCCTTTCATTAATAGTTTCATTCACCAAATCCTCATCCTTTTCCTTCTCACAGGATGTTTCAGCTTGCAAATCCGGTTCCTCTTGCACTTCTTTGGGAGCAGAGTCTTCTTTCTTGTTCCCCCCAAACTTATCTTCAGTGTTAAGCTGGGTACCACTCCTCAATGTGAGAGCACTGCATTACTCTTTTCCATGCTTTTTAGTGACTTCAGTATCACTAGGCAAATTTCCTTGAGGTCGCACATGTAATGCTTGAGCAATTTGACCAACTTGCGTTTCCAACGATCGCAAGGATGAACTGTGACTTTGCAACAAGGCTCCTTGATTTTTGATGGTCATAGAATGATCTTGAAGTAATGTATTAGTAGATGCCATAAATTCCTTTATGGATGCCATGAATTCCTTGAGTGTAGCTTCCAATGAATTATTGTTGGATGAAGATGCAAAACCCTTGTTGTTTTGCCATGGCATATTCTGCTGTGGTCCGTGTGATTCTCCCAGATTCTGCTGATTTACGTTCCCATAACTGCTATTTCCTTGATTTCCCCAAGAGAGATTAGGATGCTGATGCCATCCCGCATTATAGGTGTTCAAGTAGGGATTGTTATTCCGATTGGAATTCCCTACATAGTTAGCAGATTCTTGGTTGTCCGAGCACTCACTCAGGTGGTGGTTTCCATTGCAACGAATGCAAGTTGATGCCACTCTTACTTCCTTCACCTCACTAGGCTTTTGGAGATTCTTTAGCATGGCCGTGATAGCGGCCGATTGGGCTGCTACTAAGGCATCCATATCCGTATCATGTGATACTTGAGTTTTCCTCCCCATTCCAAGTCTTGATGAGGGAAATTGATAATCGTTGTTGGTTATTTTATCAAGGATGTCAAAGGCTTCCTCGGGTGACTTGTCTAGCAATGTCCCATTTGTTGAGGCATCTAGCAACATTCTGGTGGGAGCATTAACACCAATGTAGAACATAACCACTTGTATCCAATCATGGAAACCGTGATTAGTGCACTTGCGCAATAATCCCTTAAATTTGTCCCAACACTCATACATTGATTCGTCATCATACTAGCGAAAGGATGCAATATCATTCCTCAACTGAGTGTTCCTATTTGGTGGATTATACCGCAGCAAAAAGCTCTTGCACAAATCTGTCCATGTTTCCAATGATCTGGCTGGCACACCACTCAACCACTCTCGTGCTCGATCACGCAAAGAATAAGGAAAGATTTGAGTTTCAACACGTCCTTGTGCACTCCTTGTTGACGAAAAGAGTCACATACTTCCAAGAAAGCACAAATGTGTTGTCTAGCATCTTCATGAGGTGAGCCTCCAAACTGATTAATTGAGTTCAACATGTTGAACATGACGTGTCTAAGGTCAAAGTGGGTTACCTGAATTTCGGGAGCAACAATCCCTGGATTACGATCATCCAAGACAGGATTTAGGTGATCTTTAATAGCTCTGGGTCTTTTTGGAGCATCTTGACCTTGGTCTCCAACTACTGCAGCAGGTTCCTGTAACACCCCGAAAACCGGTCTAGTCGGAAATAGGTTCCGATAATCGGAATATTGGTATTAAAATATTAAAAGTCTTGATTCCTTGTTATAGAATATGTTGTTATAGTGTTACAAGGCCTTAAGTAAATCATGTCCCTTGTAAGGTTGCTTGGAGAAATGCCTAATTAATGTTTTTGATCTAGGTGTTTCGGAACAGTCAGATGCATACCGAAACGGTCTGAGTATGGCGTTTCGAAACGGTAAAGGGCGTATCGATACGGTGTAACGGAAATAACTAACTCTTTCAACTTTTTCTTACCCGTACCGATACAGCCTCGAGCATATCGAAACGGGACCCTGCAGAAAACATGGTAGGTGCCCCAAAGTAAAAAGTTCCGGCCCTTAGGTGAGTCACCTACTTGTTTGGCACCTCCCCACATATTTTTAAGCTGAGTAAGTGACCTCTTTTATCAAAAATATGACAAGGATGTCATAAGAATAATAGAGATAAGCCTTCGAGTGGGCAAACCCTCATGAATAAGTAAGCTTCCCATTGGCTCTTAGTGAGGTGGATTGGGATTAGAAAACCCTTTGATGGAGGAAATGACTCTATTGGTTGCAAGGGAGGTGGTTCAATTGTTTTGATTCTTTATAAATAGAAAAAAATCTTTTACCTTGAAGTTTTACCGAAACCAAATTCTACCTTTGTTCTAAGACATCAAGTAAACACCTTATAACACCCCAATTTTGGGCTTAGAAGTTTAGGGTTTGGTCGGACCAGTCTGAGAAATGGTTCGAATATAAAAGGAGGTTTTAGGGAAAGCCTAGTTCGGGATGCTTTAAAAATATAGAAAAATATCTAAAAATCCTCTTTTAATATATATAAGAGAGTGGTGAAATCAATTTTACAAAATAAGGTTTGGAAATACTACATTTCGGTGTAGTGACCAAAATGCGACTTATGCTTTATGGTATTGGTTTTATTTAGAGCATGCCTCACTAAGCATTTGTGCTTACGCTCTCTTTTACCAATAATGCAGATAATTGAGGTGTTTAAGGGCATCAAGGAAGCTAAGTGTGTCCAAGGGAAACCAAGCTCATGTATGGTGAAGATTTCGTACACTATTAGTTTTGATAATTTGGCAATGGGAATCTAAACTTTGTTTTGGGAGATGTATTAAACTCTCTAAGGTTGTGGCATGTGTGCCTTGGTTGATTTGAATTGTAAATGGCCTTTAATGCTTGATTTTGAAGTTTGTTTGCCTACTTAGTTTTGATAATAGGATGCATGCCTATAGACATGTGAAATTTCATGTTTGATGCTATGAATGTGTTTTGGAGTTCTAAACATGCACCTTATATGTTTGATGACTTGTTGGTATGTTTGGGAAGTCATTAGGATGCGTTTGAATGGATTTATGTATAAAAAACTAGCAAAATCTGCAGTTTCTGGGCAAACCGTATCGAAAATGGCGTTTCGAAACGGGGGTATGTAATGGCCTTCGTGTTTCGAAACGGCTGGAGGCTGTTCCGAAACGATTTGGCTACTGGAGGGCCTCGTTTCGGAACCAGTCTCGAAACCAACCCGCGTATCTAAACGGTCAACGCCGTTCTGATCCTGCATTTCCATACGGCAGGTGAGTGTTTCGAAACAGGTGACCGTTGGGCACTAATTTGAATGGTGCTGAAGTTTGTAAGCTTTACATTTTAGTCCCAAATGTTAAAGTTGCAATTGCTTGAGTTTGAGATGTCCAATTAAGTTGAATTTCGGCAGAGAAGCGTGTAATGTGACTAATTTCATATTGGTAGCTTTAAAATTAGTTATGACCTTCTAATTTACATAAATTACATCTCGGTCCCTAAACTTGTATTAAGTGCAATTGAGTCCCTCTTTGTTGTTCGATCGATGTGCCTTTCTCTTATATGTTTTATGGGTACTCGCTTAAGGTTAATGTGTATCTAGACAAGATTAAAAAGAAAAAACAAGGGTCGTTAATCAAGGTTGACTTTCAGGTTGACTTTGGTTTTCTCCGTGTAATCTTCGTAGTCCGGGTCAACTGTCTAGGCCGGGATAAGGGGGTTACACACCTCCATTTCCTTCTTCAACCACAAGCTCTAAGCAAGCACCTCTATTGAGGACAAAACCAAAGGTTTGTATTCCTTCGTTTGAGAGTCCCGTTTAATTCGTACAACTAGGAAAAAGAGGATTCAAGCATCGAACGAGGTATTATCGACCTTAGAAGCCTTAACCGAGTAAGGTGAGTGTAGTATCGTCTCGGGTTAGGCAAGGACCTACTCGAATGTGTCATTATTTTTGTTAATGCTAACCTTGAGTTAGAGGTTTTACGTCATTGATCGTATGTTTGTAAGTGTATGGTAAGTCTTGCATTGATTCCACATTTATAGCATGATAATTGATTGTCATGAAAATCATTGAAAGCATTGACATGTAATAAGTATGACATGAATCATTGTTATTGTTTGTTGACATGAAATATTGTTATGCATCATGAACCATTGGACCTTGGATTCGAAGTATTGGATACAATTGGAATGCCATAGAATTCATGAGCTTAGTGTACAGGTGGACTACGGTCCTAGGGCTACGGCCTATATGATTTGGCGAGGCGGAGGGATGTATTGTGTGTTGGTCTTTGGCGATGTCAGTGAGAAGACCATTTAATGATTTGGTGAGGAGATGGAATTCGTGTATCCATATACCATGAATCGATCCAAGGGAACTAAAGACTCAAGATATAGATTTGCCACGAAACTATGATATTGACATACATTATGCTTTGTTATAAATATGAAATACGCCATGTTGTTACATAATTAGGATTATGATCATTTTACATGTTATCTATTGATTTGTCCATTGTTATGTGACCACCTCACTAGGCAAAGTATGCCTAATGCATTCCATGCATCCATTTCAGGTTAAGTGAGTATCGAGAACGAGATCGGAGAAGTTGGGGCGTTGCGCAAGTCACAAACAAATTTTAAGTAATGTGTGTTGTCCTTTCGAACTTCTAGTAAGGTGGCAAGGTCTATGTACAAGTTTAATGTGTTTTATTTGGTATCCATGTCATGTTTAAGTGTTTTTGGAATGGATAGTTTAAAGTAAGCTTTTTATAAAGTAAGTTATGGTCCTAAAATCTCACGTTTTGTACTAAAAAGGTAAAATCGAACAAATGGGGTCATTTGGCTCTAAATCTTGGTATGACAGTAACTTGTACCCTTAAAAAGTTGTGGGTAAAATTTTATTGCATTTGAATCATATTTGCTATGTTAAGTTGATTAAAAATCAGCTAGAATTTGTCATTATAGGCCCGACCGTACCGAAACGGGTGTTGGCATTTCGATACGGATAAGTGTATTTTGAACCTTAGTGAACAGGGTGTATTGAAACGGAATAATGTCCTTTTGGAACATTTTGCTTCTGGAGACCTCTATTTCGATACAGGTTTCGAAACGGGTCAAGTCAAAGTCAAAGGCGGTCAACCCATATCGATACGAGTCAAGTCGTATCGATACGGTTATAAAAGAAAAGTCAATAAGTTGACCTTAGTCAAGCCGTACTGAAACGGCTCAGAGCGTTTCGATACGGGTTAGCTGTCCTAAGATTTCTATAACAATAAATGGATTAATATGTATACTCAGTAACTTTTTGTTCGTCTAAAATTTGATGATGTTCTATTAATCAGTTTATAAGTATTAATTTTGATAAGGTATTAATAAGAAAGTTTTAAGTTTTATATCTATGATCTTCGTTTTGTTTTCAGTAACGCTCTCCGACCCGATTCTCTACCAGGACGGGAAGGAGGTGTTACAATTGTTGTATCAGAGCTAGAGTTTAGTCAGTTCTGGACTAAACCTGTGCGTGTTTGTATTGTTTGTTATGTTACTTTGCCACCTAGGAGTTATTCTGTCGAGTATTGTGACTTGTCAACTGATCCGATCTCTTTTTATATAGATATGTTTCAAATTAACGAAGCTTGTGATAATGAGTTTGCCACTAACTCCTCGACTCATGGTGAGGAGGTACGAGGAGGAAATCCTCTGAACCCTCAAAACCCTCATATTCGGGGTGTAGAGCCTGAAGCACCTACAGCTCAGGCAGAATGTTATTGGAACATGGCTGATATGTTTCAACCATTTATGAATGTGATACAGACTAGTCAAGTTGTACAACCTATGTCACATGTTGCTCAACCTCTTCGAGCTCCTATCGATAAGTTATCTCAATATTGAGCTTACACCTTTAATGGTCGGGACGATGACGATCCTGAAATAGCCAAATATTGGTTAGACAATACTTTGAGAATTTTGGATAAGCAATTACGGTGTTCGGATGAACATAAGCTTGAATGCGCTCTTGCATTGCTTGCCGATGAAGCTCTACAGTGGTGGGAGACTACCGTTCTTACCGTCTCTGAGGATACCGTGAATTGGGAGTTCTTCCTGAAAGAGTTTCGTAATAAGTACATAAGCGAATTCTATCTTGCCGAGAGGCGAAGCATCTTCCTTCATCTTAAACAAGGTGGGCGGCCGATCGAACAGTATATCCACGATTTTTGCAAGTATTGTAGATATGGTGCTGACTTTATCAAAAAGGAGGAAGAAAAATGTCGGATGATCATCGCTGGACTCAACGATGAATTACGTCCCATGTTCACAGCATTGTGTATCACCAATTTCCAAGATCTTGTAAATATAGTTAAAGCTACGGAAGGAGCAGAAAGAGCTCAAAGAACTAGTGGATCCAACAAATCTAAAAAGAGAAATCGGGATGAGACTCATTTCTCAGGATTTTCTAAGAAAGGAAAGCATCACAGCTCATAACGAAATGTATATTCGCAACCTTCCCAATTTGAGTATAGTGTTAGATCTCAAGTTGAATCTCATCCTCCATCAGATGTTGATCCTTCCAAAAGCAATGTTGGTTCTAGGCAAGACAAGAGAATTTCTAAGTGTAATTTCTGTCAGCGGCGACACGAAGGGCAATGCCACAAGAAATCTGGTGCATGTTTCTTTTGTGGAGAGTTAGGTCATCTCATTCGAGAATGTCCAGAGAACCCTAACAAGCTTGTTTCTGTAACGACTAATCCTGGTAAATCTTCTCAAGGCAAGGGGCAAATGAAGGATCCTTCGGAAAGCCGGGAGGATCGGGAACGTCGAAAGTAACAAGTAGACCCGAATCTAAAGCTTCTGCACAGATATTTCACATCCTGGGCAATGACTAAGAAAATGCTCTCGACACCATTTCGGGTAAGAAATTTGATACTATTTATATATATAAGAAATTTCTATTTAAATAAGCCTAGTTAAGGACCCATTTGTAGAATACAAAGAATGAACTCTAGGATGGGTGTATCGATACGGGAAGGACATGTATCGAAACGAGTATAAGTGTATCAGGATGGTTTAATAGTTTTTAACTGAATTTTTGGATTCTTGCCTAGCCGTATCGATACGAGGTGGAGTGTATCGATACGGGTACCCAATTTTGAATGGAAACAATGAGAAGAATGGCATGAAATTAGAGGATACTAACTCACCCTGTGTGTTGGACACCCAAGACATAAATTCATTAGAAAATTTGCAAGGTGTCACGTTGATACGAAGTGGTGAAAGGATAAATCTTGCAAAGTCTTGTGATTGGTTTTTAGAAAGGTGGGTAAAAGACAAACCTTGCATTCTATATATTGATAAGACATTCTCAGCAATGCTAAGGCCAAAAACCCATCTTTGTTTCGAAAACATAAAATAAGCATTCTTTTTGAAAAATACCCCCCGCTTCCATGTAATGTCGAATCCAGTCAAGAAATCAAATGAGTCGGAGCAAGAAAGATTTCCTTGTAGATTTTGCCAAGACAGACATCTGTTAGAACAGTGTCAAAGGAGAAATGAAGCTTGTTTCGATTGTGGCAAGATGGATCATTTCGCTCAAGATTGTCCTAATAAATTTTAAGAGAAGCACCGACGTGTAAGTGCAAAATGATCATGGCCAGAAGGATTAGAAAAGACGAATTCTTCATCTCCGGAAGATTCTGATTTCGAAGAATGCACTGATAAACAACCTGAAGCTACATGTAAGAATTTGAGGACGAATTCTTTTCTAAGGAGTGGAAAGTTGTAACACCCCGAAAACCGGTCTAGTCGAAAATAGGTTCTGATGATCGGAATATTGGTATTAAAATATTAAAAGTCTTGATTCCTTGTTATAAAACATGTTGTTATAGTGTTACAAGACCTGAAGTAAATCAACTTCCTTGTAAGGTTGCTTGGAGAAATGCCTAATTAATGTTTTTGATCTAGGAGTTTCGGAATAGTCAGATACGTACCGAAACGGTCTAAGTAAGGCGTTTCGAAACGGTAAAGGGCGTATAGACCCTGTAGAAAACAGGGTAGGTGCCCCAAAGTCAAAAGTTTCAGCCATTAGGTGAGTCACCTACTTGCTTGGCACCTCCTCACATATTTTTAAGCTGAGTAAGTGACCTCTTTTATCAGAAATATGACAGGGTGTATTGAAACAGAATAGTGTCTTTTTGGAACATTTTGCTTCTGGAGACCTCTGTTTCGATACAGGTTTCGAAACGGGTCAAGTCAAAGTCAAAGGCGGTCAACCCGTACCGATACGAGTCAAGTCGTGTCGATACAGTTAAAAAAGAAAAGTCAATAAGTTGACCTTAGTCAAGCCGTACCAAAACGGCTCAAAGCGTTTCGATACGGGATAGTTGTCCTAAGATCTCTATAACAATAAATGGATTAATACGTATACTCGATAACTTTTTGTTCGTGTAAAATTTGATGATGTTCTATTAATAACTTTATAAGTATTAATTTTGATAAGGTATTAATAAAAAAGTTTTAAGTTTTATATCTCCGATCTTCATTTTGTTTTCGGTAACGCTCTCCGACTCGATTCTCTACCAGGCCGGGAAGGGGGTGTTATAGTTCCCCTAGATTCTGAGCTTCGTTCTTGAATTTAATAGCTTCTTGTATACGTCTCCGCTGACGAAATAGATGTTCAATTTCAAGAATATAAGGTAATATAGGCTCACGATGTCTTATTCGGTGCATGCAATAGCACAATACCTAAAAAGACAAACAAAAACAAACTAAGAAAATATATACAAAAACAAAATAAACTAGTGCAAAGACTAAACCTAAAACAACCAATTTCCAATCTCCGGCAATGGTGCCAAAAACTTGTTTCCGGCTGCGTTGTACTATAAATGATACGTAAATAGTGCAAGTATACACGTCGAACAAGTAATAAAGTGTTAGTATCGTCTCCATAGGGATTGGAGGTGTTTTTAGGCAAGCTTAAGCACTCAAGTGTCACGAAATGTAAATGAAGAATGTTGTGGCAATTTAAGTCAAAGAGATGAATGTTGTAGCAAATGAGAGCGGAGATATGAATACGATAGGAAATAAAGATAAAAGATAGCGAGGAAGATTCAGATAGACAAACAGTACGCGTGTGAAACTCTCTTGGGAATGACTGGCTGGGCTATCAAATTTACCTATTTTTCACCTCTCTACTAGGGTTTACCTCTCTAACTTAGTCTATGCTCAGTAGGATTTACTCAAGGTGTCCTAAACTATCTCTAGCCAGAAACTAGGAGCGAGAATTGCTACAGCAATACCTCTCAACGTGAACTCTAACACTCCCCCTACCCTTAAAGGTCTATCCCTATTAGCCGTTGAAACCCAACACTTATCTCTAAGGTGGATTAGAGTTGTGCCTCTCAACATCCAACTCCATTGTCTATGTAGGTAAAGGAAAGCTCTCTCGACCACTAACCTCAACTAACACCTAAGGAAAGGCCAACTCTCGAGGGCTCTTACAACCCTAAGCATATAACAACATAGACAAAACATAGATACGAGCAAGAGATAAATAAACATTCATAAAAGAGAATAAAACATAGTTAATCCAACAGCCCTAGCCACCTAAATCAGTTCATGGTTGGGAAAATATTCGAAGTATCTTCGTTCATACAACCCATTTTTCTAGATGTAAAATAAATTCTAAAGCAACAGAAAAGGAAGAGAAGAACTCCCAATCTGTGTTGGACTTGCAGCGCCACGAACCGCCTTAGACTTGCTGCCTCGTCTCAAGGTCAGCAAGGTCAGACCCTTGGAACTTCTACGATGGAGGAAACCAAGTTGTGGTGGAGGAAGAAGAAGAAAGGAGTCACCTTTAGTTTTCTCTCCCTAACCCTTTTTTGTTACCTTTTTATACTCTTCCCTAAATGAGGGTCTTGTATCCTTTATATAGTGGGGGCTCCTAGGGTTTTATGCCCTAAGGATTCTTTAGGGTCCTGTGAATATTCCCTATGCATGTGGGGCACAACCAGGCAAAACGGAGTTCACACGTGTGCGTTAACAGCTTGTGTGCGCTACTTTGTCGTTTTCTGCGCCCAGAATTGCTGCCCAATTTGCTATAGCATTTTTCCTCCTTGACTTGCTTCAGCATCAGCCTGCACAACACCATACTAGCAAAAACTTGTTTGCAGCTGCGTTGTACTATAAATGATACGCAAATAGTGCAAGTATACACATCGAACAAGTAATAAAGTGATGAGTGAGTATCGTCTCCATAGGGATTGGAGGTGTTTTTGGGCAAGCTTAAGCACTCGACTGTCAAGAAATGTAAATGAAGAATGTTGTGGCAATTTAAGTCAAAGAGATTAATGGTGTAGCAAATCAGAGTAGAGATATGAATGCGATAGCAAATAAAGATAAAAGATAGCGAGCTAGAATCAGATAGACAAACAGGTCCACTTACACGAGTGAAACTCTCTTGGGAATGACTGGTTGGGCTATCAGATTTACCTATGTTTTACCTCTCTACTAGGGTTTACCTGTCTAACTTAGTTTATGCTCGGCAGGATTTACTTAAGGTGTCCTAACTATCTCTAGCCAGGAACTGGGAGAAGGAAATGTTATAGCAATACCTCTCAGTGTGAACTCTAACACTCCCCCTACCCTTAAAGGTCTATCCCTATTAGCCGTTGAAACCCAACACTTATCTCTAAGGTGGATTAGAGTTGTGCCTCTCAGAATCCAACTCCATTGTCTATGCAGGTTAAGGAAAGCTCTCTCGACCACTAACCTCAACTAACACCTAAGAAAAGGCCAACTCTCGAGGGATCTTACAACCCTAAGCATATAACAACATAGACAAAACATAAATACGAGCAAGAGATAAATAAACATTCATAAAAGAGAATAAAACATAGTTCATCCAACAGCCCTACCACCTAAATCATTTCATGGCTGGGAAAATATTCGAAGTATCTTCATTCATACAACCCATTTTTCGAGATGTAAAATATATGCTAATGCAACAAAAAAGGAAGAGAAGAACTCCCAATCCGTGTTGGACTTGCAACGCCATGAACCGCCCTATGCTTGCCGCCTCGTCTCAAGGTCAGCAAGGTCAAACCCTTGGAGCTTCTACGATGGAGGACACCAAGTGGTGGTGGATGAGGAAGAAGAATAAAGGAGCCGCCTTTAGCTTTCTCTCCCCAACCCTTTTTGTTACCTTTTTACGCTCTTCCCTAAATAAGAGTCTTGTGTCCTTTATATAGTAGGGGCTCCTAGGGTTTTGTGCCCTAATGATTCTTTGGAGTCCTGGGAATATTCTCTATGCATGTGGGGCACAACCAGACAAAAGCGGGTTCACACATATAGGCGATCAACTTGCTTCAGCATCAGCCTGCACAACACCATACCAGCAAATAACCTTCAAACAACATCTAATCTCATGAAATAAAGTCAAACCACCAACAAATAAAGATACATGCAACTATATTCTCTAAATGCACCTACATGCTATGAAATGACCTCGAGAACAAACAAATACTTAAGCTAAAAGGTGTAAAATATAAGCATTTTGACAAGTCATCACACCCCAAACTTAAGCTATTTCTTGTCCTCAAGCAATGAATAGAAAGAAACAAGGAAAATGATGTGGCAAAAACTTAGCTCGAGACAGATGCTATGGCAAAATTTCAACCCTAAAAAAGTAAAGCTTTAATATTTAACACACAATTGAGAATTTAAGAATGATTTCCTAGGGTGAGATCCTTTGTTAGTGTGTGTGTGATTACATACAATTTAGGCTTAACTGTGCTAGACAAATTTCTTAATATAACCCAAGTTCATCCTAGTGTTTCAAATACTTTAGCTTAAAATTTTACTCCCATTAGTGAACTGTTTTTTAAGAGGGGTGTCAGCTCATCACAACTACCATCCCTCACTCTAGATGAGTAAGGAGCAAACCTCCCATCCCCGAGCTAGTAGGTAGAGTCATCTTGTGACAACTTTCATTCACTCATTTGACGTTGCTGCCATTTATTTATGTTTGATTTCTAGGCAAAGGAACTCAAAGCGGAGTGTCCCTCTAAAATATGTCGTAGCATTTATTCACAGTTTGCTATATTCTATTTGGCACAAGGGAGATTAGCTAAGCTCTCTTTCTTTTCTTTTTATTTTTTTAAATAAGCTCATTTCAGTTCAATTTCACCAAGATAAGCATAAGTTCTAAAAAAAATTCTCTAACACTTTCAAACATAAAAAGCATACAATCGTGTATCAAAACAAGGATTAAGCATTAAACCCTAGAATTTATTCTAGCAATCTCAATAGTCATACATCAATCCATAGCCATTAAAAATATGTTCATCATTGGGTATCATTAACTTATTCATATAACTGTCAAGGAGCTAAACAAAATGCCATAACAAAATATTTGTTTTTACCTATTAATGAAATGCAAATGCACATGCCTAACTAAAGGGCACTAACACCCCCAAACTTAAATAGTGCAGTGCCCTCAATGCAACAAGATAAAATGATATGCAACTAACTAAATGCAACGCAAGGTTAAGAAGTACCTCACTTCTTGGTGGTGGCGGTCTTCAAGGCTTTGTGCTTGACTCCGGAAGACTTAAAAGAGGCGATCGATGGGTCAACCTCATCTTGCTCCGGTGGAGGGGTTTGTTATTGTTTAACTGGTGTTCCTCGATTGGTGGAACTTGTGTCAGATTTATTTCCCTCGGCTGGTGTACTCCAAACTCGTCCGACAGTGCGCTTGCTTCTTGTTCTCATCGATGGGGTAGCTTTCTGGGTTTGGGCTGGTGATTTCACTGGCATAGAATGTGCAGGCTCATCATCCTCTGATTCAACTGCCACTGGGTTGAAAGGCTAAACGGATGGTTCTTTTGTTGGGGTAACTTTGGTAGGTTTTGTTGTTCTTTTTCTTTTCCTGGGTAGCGAGCTTGTTAAAGCATCAATGTTCTGGTTCTGTGAGGAAGGCTGAGTAATAGTACCTCTTACACGTGTGAAACTCTCTTGGGAATGACTGGCTGGGCTATCAGATTTACCTATGTTTTACCTCTCTACTAGGGTTTACCAATCTAACTTAGTCTATGCTCGGCAGGATTTACTCAAGTTGTCCTAAACTATCTCTAGCCAGGAACTGGGAGCAAGAAATGCTACAGAAATACCTCTCAGCATGAACTCTAACACTCCCCTACCCTTAAAGGTCTATCCCTATTAGCCGTTGAAACCTAACACTTATCTCTAAGGTGGATTAGAGTTGTGCCTCTCAGCATCAAACTCCATTGTCTATACAGGTTAAGGAAAGCTCTCTCGACCACTAACCTCAACTAACACCTAAGAAAAGGCCAACTCTCGAGGGCTCTTACAACCCTAAGCATATAACAACATAGACAAAACATGGATACGAGCAAGAGATAAATAAACATTCATAAAAGAGAATAAAACATAGCTCATCCAACAGCCCTAGCTACCTAAATCAGTTCATGGCAGGGAAAATATTCGAAGTATCTTCGTTCATACAACTCATTTTTCAAGATGTAAAATAAATGCTAAAGCAACAGAAAAGGAAGAGAAGAACTCCCAATCCGTGTTGGACTTGCAGCGCCACGAACCGCCCTAGGCTTGCCGCCTCGTCTCAAGGTCAGCAAGGTTAGACCCTTGGAGCTTCTACGATTGAGGACACCAAGTGGTGGTGGAGGAAGAAGAAGAAAGGAGCCGCCTTTAGCTTTCTCTCCCTAGCCCTTTTTGTTACCTTTTTACGCTCTTCCTTAAATGAGGGTATTGTGTCCTTTATATAGTGAAGGCTCCTAGAGTTTTGTGCCCTAATTATTCTTTGGGGTCCTGGGAATATTCCCTATGCATGTGGGGCACAACTAGACAAAAGGGGGTTCACACATGTGGTTGATCAGCTTGTGCGCGTTACTTTGTCATTTTTTGCGCCTAGAATTGTTGTCCAATTTTCTATAGCATTTTTCCCTCCTTGACTTGCTTCAGCATCATCCTGGACAACATCATACCAGCAAATACCCTTCAAGAAGCATCTAATCTCATGAAATAAAGCCAAACCACCAACAAATAAAGATATATGCAACTATATGCTCTAAATGCACCTACATGCTATGAAATGACCTCGAGAACAAACAAATACTTAAGCTAAAAGGTGTAAAATATAAGCATTTTGACAAGTCATCAATCTCTCTGCCAACCAACTCTAGTGGCTCCGATTGTCCAAAATAGCTCACATCTTCAGTCTCAGAGGTTTCTTTAGATCCTTCACTCATTTCATCTTTTTCATCCAGTTCTCCGACATTGCAGTCTGGGTCTTAGCAAAATTTTCCCACGTCTATAGTGAAAATAGACTCTCTCATCTCATCGGCTTGACATTCCTCAAGTTCAGCTGCACATTTAAGAGCTTGAAACACATTAAATGTAACATGTTGATTATTCATGTGCATTTTTAGTTCACCTTTATGAACATAAATCAAAGCCCTTCCTGTTGCAAGGAATGGTCTGCCCAATATAATTAGGACATTAACATCTGCCTCATAATCTAAAATGATAAAGTCAACTAGGAATATAAATTTGTCTACCTTTACCAACACATCCTCAATCTTACCCTTGGGATGTGTAAAGGATCGGTCTGTCAGCTAGAGTGTTACTGTGGTAGGTCATGCTTCTATGCCAAGCTTTCTGAAAACTGACATTGGCATCAAATTGATGTTGGCTCCTAAGTCACATAGTGCCTTGCCCATGAATATGTTGCCAATGGTGAAGAGAATAGTGAAACTTCCCTGATCTTTCGATTTTGGTGGCAATCGATTGAGGATCATAGTACTCCATCCATCGGTAAGAGCTACGGTCTTGAAGTCTCCCAATTTCCTCTTTTTGGACAAAATGTCCTTCACGAATTTGACATAGTTGGACATTTGCTCAAGAGCCTCTGCAATGGTATGTTGATTTGCAATTGTTTAAGAACTTCCAAGAAGTGCTTAAATTGTTGGTCAAACTTATGCTTTTGGAGCCTTTTTGGAAAAAGGTGGTGGTGGATAAGCAAATGTTGGCTCTGCTGGCTTTGCCAAGGTGGAGCTGGCATTTGACTTCTATTTCGCATCAGATAGTGGTCTAGCTTCATATAATGGTTTGGCATCAGATAGTGATCTAGCATCATCTGCTTTCATATCTTCATTCTCTGGTTCCTTGGGGTCATATGCTGGCATTAGCTTTTCAGTTTGGCAATCAATTGACTATTTGGTAGTCATATCTGTCTCACATTGCCTGCCACTCTGAAGAGTTACAACTTTGCATTGTTCATTGCCCTTATGTTGAGCATCTTCCATATCACTTGGCAAAGCTCCTTGGGGTCGATTGTTGAGTGCACTAGCAATATGCCCTAGCTGAACTTCCAAGTTTCTCATTGATGCTGCCAAACTCTAGACGGTTGCATCATTACTCTCCATGTAATCAGTCAAAGTGTTCCTATGGTTAGATCTTTGCCCTTGTTGGAAATTGTTCTAGGCTCTATGTGCCATGGCATTCTAGTTGAATCCTGGCACGTCATTGTTGTTCTGCCTCTAGATATTGTTGCTCTGACGGTGGGCATTGTATTGGTTACCTTCTTAATTTCCCCAAGCTAGATTCGGGTGTTGCCTCCAACCTACATCGTAAGTATTGGAATATGGATTATAATTACGATTGAAATTGCCAACAAAATTTACTGAATTAGAGTTGGCATGGCAATCATCCACATGATGGTCCTCTCCACATCATCGGCCACGTCCGCAGTGGGGATGAATAATGGTTGTGCGTTATATAGCACCATCACAATGTAGTCAAAACTTGTTGCAGTAACCATGATCACTCTAGTTACAACGAGCACATGGGGATGAATAATGGTTGTGCTCGTTACAACGTGGAGTTTGTCCTCTATAGTCAAAACTATCTTCCAGACTTCGTCACTTATGGGGATGTCGACTATGCTAACGCTTGGAAAAAGAGTGGAAATGTTATGGAAATATATGAGAACAGTGCAAAGATTGAGTCTTTTGCATGCAAGTATACACGGTCAACAAGTAATACAACAGTAAGCTGAGTATCGAATCCATAGGGATTGACCAAGAGTTAACTGCTTTGATTGTCTACTTATCAAGGAAAAAATGTTGATTTATTTGAAGTTGGTTTTGAAAGTGTCTTAAAGAAATGAATTGGAAATAAAACAATGTTGGCAAGAAGAGTTTTCAAATGAGTGATGAGCGTTGGCAGAGGATGTCTGGTTTACATTCTATTCATGCTAGCCCTTAATAACATCATGCCTTGGTATTATTGCCGAGTAGATTCAAAGATGGCATTGCCTCTATCGATGGCAATGCTCGAAATTAACCATGTTAAACCCCTATATGTCTATAGTGAAATTTTTCATTAATTAATTTGATTAAGTTCTGATCTATACTCATATGGGGTAGATTCACTTCAGAAGTAAACTCATCTACTTGAACATATTCTTTCGAAACTTCCCTCCTTAGTATCTAGAAACTAATCGTCACCCCTCAAGTTTGTTAAGATATTAAGGTGTAATAAGCAAACAATGCAAGCGATCGCATGGCAAAGAATTTAGAAAATTGAAGTTCATGCCAGATAGAGAAAACAATGCCAAGGAAATTGAATTATTAAAAACTAAACATAAAACCATCATTTAATGCAAACATCCCCAACCAACTGTAAAAGCTTAGTTCATGGTTGGGGGTTTATCCAAAAAACATCATCGTATCTTAACATCACCATTGAATAAAAATAAATAAAACAAAGAGAATGGGCACAATGGGGGTCCATCGATGCAGCCCTCTAAAGGCTCTAAGCTCTCGGTCAAGATGTTCAAACCACGTCGCTCCTTGGTGCAACCTTCTTTCCAATCTGATCTCCTCTTTTTTTCTTAGATCAATGTTTGATCCTTTAAATAGGCAAGCACGGGACGCCTAGGATAAGCCTTTAAGTTTGAATTTTGAACGCACAAGGGATAAGATGTGTGATCTTCTTATCCAAATTTTGATTCTTATGTCTAACGTGTACAAGGCCTAATGGATATATTACTGGGCATCAGACTTCATTTCTATGCTAGCTGAGCCTTGGCAATTTCTAGTCCAAATGTGCCAACTGCAGCTCGACATTCTCTTTAGCATTTCCTTCTCCTTCTCTTGCACTGCTCTGCCAAGTCTGTCCTAATCTGCTAAGCCTGCAATAATGTCAACCAAGCAACCCTTCACAATGGCTTAAACATCACTCCTAACTCTTTATGCAAATGCATGAATTTAATAACTAAATGCAACTAAATGTACTCAAGGGCGGGCAATGGCATTGTAAAATAAGTATAAAAATTAGTATGTCTGAAGAGTTAACGTGGGACATTCTCGGTTACAGCGCCCATCTTTGCCTTGTCTTTTTCATCCCTCGTCGCACTACTTACTTTCGGTGTAGGAACCTATGAAGCTCGTGTCATTCTCTAAATGGCAACCTTGTTGATGGGCCCCTTTTCGGCTGTCATTTCCTCATTTTTCAGGGGTTTTACTCCATTCAATTCGCAAAGCTGCAAAATTAACGAAGGAAATGCCAATATTCCATTCTTTCTCTCAGCAAAACGCGATATCACTTTGTGGATGATTGCACCCACATCTATCTTTTTTCCTTTTATGATAGAATGTATCAAACACATTCTATCTAGCGAGACAGTAGTGCTATGAGTTGAAGGCATCAACCTGGAATTAATAAACTGAAACTAGATCTTTGCAGATAGAGTTAGAAATTTCCTAAGCATTGTGAAATTCCCAACATTGGTCCCCGACCAAAATGCACCCACGAGGCATAAATCATTCACTAACAGATCCAATTTATCTTCAGTAGTTTCAGCCACAAACAATTCATGCTCATCCACACTCATAGAAGTTTTTTAATAACTTGATAATAACAACAACACTCCAAAGAATAGAGCTCTCCCTCACAAAAACCGGTTTTAAGGAAGGCTTGTAAAGATTCACATAAAACTCTCTTACCAAGGCAACGCTGTATTTACCAGGATGAGTGCAAAAGCTGCTTCATTTGTGAAGTTCAATCGTTTTGTGGATGAATTTTCCAGGTTTCTCCCTGAGGGAAAGCTCAATCTTCTGTTTTGGGTGGATGCTTCTCTTAAAAATATGATCATTGTAACGCTCACCTGCAATATCCGTTTGAAACAACTCGTGTTTTGTGTTTTCTTCCTAAGTTGCAGGTTCCTCGAATGGAGGTTTTGAGGCCTTACTTTGAACTTCTTTTGCAGAGGATTTCATCGAAATCTTGCAAGCTGCTCTAGTCTTTGCCATGGTCTATTGAGAAAGAAAGCAGAAAGAAAGATTTTTGTAGAGAAAAATTTGAACTTTAAAGCTTCGGAATCTTGCAAGCTACTCTGGTCTTAGCCATGGCAAGTGAATGGTCAGTGAAGTTCAGAATTGCTAAATAAAGAAGAAGAAAATAGGGAAATGAGAGGGCGTGATTCATACCGTCTGATGCGATGAGAACTGACGGTCTGATCTTGGCGCAATAATCACAATTGTTTGTTGTATTTCCCTCGCTCTATGATGAAAGGCTGTGATTTGGGGATTAATCGGTGTAATAGAAGTACCCGAATTGCCCCTAAATATCACGCATCTCTTGTGAAGCCTCCTTGTCGTACAAGTTGTTAGAGAAGAAGATTCCATAACAAACCAAAGAGAATTTATTCTGTAAAAAAAAAGAATAAAAGGAAATTAAAAGAAAAAACAAGAAAACTAAATCTAAATCTAATAAAGCATTTAAAAAGAATTTCAGAAAAAATTAACCAATTTAATGGTCTCAATATTCTCATAATCAAAGTCACCAAAGTAGAGTTTGAGTCGTTAGCCATTGACTTTGAATGGAATTCCCCCTTTAGTATATTTAGTTGTGATTGCACCGTGCGAAAATACTTATCATAGCAACGCTTGCTCTTGTCCTTGTAAATAGAGGCATTTTTATATGCGTTGCGGCGGATTTCTTCTATGTCAGCAATGTCCAGCAACTGCTTCTCCCCTACTGCCTCATAATTCAAATTGACTTGCTTGAGAGACCACAAGGCCTTGTATTCAAACTCCACAGGCAAATAACAAGATTTTTCAAAAACAAATTGATACAACGACATTTCCAATGGAGTCTTGTATGCAGGACTAATCTTTTCGAGTAGTATTTACCACTTTTTCCAAGATGTTTTTAATTGCCCGTTTAGAAATCTCTGCTTATCCATCAGACTTGGATGATATGTTGTGGCCAGTCTATGGTTTACTTCATAGCGTTTCAACGCAATAGCCACTTGGCTGCAGTGGAAATGCTTTCCTTGATCGCTAATCAATGCTCTTGGTATTCCAAACTGAGTGAGAATATGCTTGTGAAAGAAATTCAAGACCATTTCTGCATCATCTTTAGGCACTGTCACAGCTTCTATCCACTTTGAAACATAATCCACAGCTATCAAAATGTATAGATTGCCAAAAGAATTAGGTGGGGACACGTGGCATTTAGTAAGAAGTGATGACATGTGTCACCACCTTATTGAATGTATAATTTTTTTATTAAATTGAAATTAGGACCAAATTGATAGAATGTACAAGTAACGAGGATCAAATGTGTAATTATACATTTTTTACTAACTGCCACATCACCCCTCCGTTAGGTTTTAACGGCAAGTGGTCACATTGGGACTACTTACATAGTTGAGTGGTCATATTGTCACAATTAAAAATATAGTAGTCAAATCGATGCCAACTCATAGTTGAGTGGTCATTTGAGTAGTTTACCCCATATTTAAATACTATAAAATAGAAAAGGAGTTGAGACTTAATATTGTATCACTCTTAAGCCAAAATTATTGTTACTTGCACCCTTTGTTTCTTTACCAGCTTATTGGGTTAAGAGGGAGAAAAGAAAGAAGCAAATTAAGCATGAAGATCTTGTCTTAATTTCAATGTTTTAATTTATTTACATATATTAATTAGGTATAGGTTTCAGTTTGAGTGTATATATATTAATTAGGTATATATTATCATCATCCAACAGTCTAAAAAAGATGTAAAAGTAATTGAATTTTACACCATGTAAGTGGATTCTATATAGATAATCAAATTTATATATCATGAGTGAATAATATTATAATTTTGTTGTTAATAATATATATAAACAATAAATTGTATTGTCACATAAATAATTAAAAACAAGACAAATTGTTCTATAAAATTATTAAAAACAAATATGGTAATTATTTTCAACATGTGATATCAAATATAAAACTCTATATTTTGTATTTTATTGGATAAGATCTTTTTTTATAATGACTTCATGTTGGTCCAAAAAGCATAGAAGATACATGGAAAAGAAATAGGCCCAATAGTCCAAGCAAATATAAGGAAAAACAAGGCCCATAAGCCATTAAATCAGCCCCAACACCCTTAACACCAGCAACTTCCTTATGCTGCCGGAGTCACTCATGGGAAGGAAACCACCTCAGTAACCAAAACACGGAAAATTATATTACAGCTATTTTTTAATTTAATTTAAAGTAAATAAATTCACTTGATAAAAAATGACATAAGAAAATTAATTAAGTGATTTTTACTAGAAACTAGTCACCGGTCGGGTCGGGACCATAAATGACATGATAAAAAAGACTTGTGACATGATCTCTCCAAAACACAAATGTTGTTAGCGACCCCCAGCAAACAGAACCAAAGATCTTAATTGAAAACTCCAAAAATCTAATAAAGCTTATGAGCTAGAGTAGACAGGACAGCAAAATAACGAGGAACAAGAGGGCTAGGACAAATGAAAAGAGACAAGTACAATTTAGTCCTCCCCACAAAAGACTTGCGTGGAGAAGCCATCGGGCCATGGCATCACTATTGATCAAGTCGTAAGATCTAGACATTTTTTGCATAATACCTTTATCCCTGGTATTGAAATCACGTCTTGAAACTTCAAATATTTCTCTCATAAGTTTGTCTTCCAAGACCCTAAAATCAACTCCATTAATGGTCCCAATCATTATACAAACATTAAAGAGGGCTAATATGGAACTAAATCGGCTAATTAATACACCAAAATTATTTTCACCATTTGAGGATCACATAATGTCATACAATCATTCAATCATAATTTATGTAACATTAATATGGTAAATAATGTCACAGGCCCTCCTTGGAGAAATCATAGAAGAAATCACTCCTACCTCCTTGAATGACGTGTAAAGAGGGCTTGTGACGTGGTGAGGTGAAGAAAAAGAGTCTTCAAGGAAGAAAGACGAGAAGCTTCTCATCTTTCTTCCTTAAAGACTCTATTACCTCCTTGGAAACATGAATCAAACATGAAATTAACTAAAACCATACCACAACAATTTAAAATGTGAAAATGAATATAAATCAATGCATTGAATTGAAAAAAAAAAGCTAAGAGAACTCTATTCTTCCTCACAAACCTTTCAAAACTCCAAATATTTTTAATGGTCAATCTAGAGGGTATTGAGCTTAAATCGAAAGATAAAGATGATGAAGATGAAAAGCAATATGGCGGGATTGTTTTAAGAGTTTAACTAAATAAAATTTCTTCTTACTATCATTTCATAGCTATTTGGTTTACCTTTCTCTTTGGTCGCTCTCTACTTTTTGAAAAGGGTAAAATTAGGCATATATGGGCGTTTATTTTTTATTTAGGATTATAGGTACGTTGGGGGAAATTTGGGGAAATAGGTCAATTGTTACAGGACCTTGCCACCTCCTACTGGCGAGGTTGTACCACGTCACCTCCTCCTGGTGAGGTCAGCTGAATCCATGTCACGGCTCAGCGTCCTTGCCACGGCTCATGCATGGGCCTCTGCGTCCCTGCCACGACTCAGTCTTGCGCAACGAATAATGGGGGTGGGACCTCGCCATTTGCATATGGCGTGGTCCTATTCACATTCAGCAAAATCACGTGAAAGCTAGTTGGTTAATGGTTAATTTGGAAGAAAAAAAATTTACATTATTGAGTGTGTATAAACAAATGGGGAGAGTTAAATGAGTGTGTAGAGAAGAAGAGAAGAAGTTAAAGAGAGTTAAATGAGTGTGTAGAGAAGAAGAGAAGAAGTTAAAGAGAGTTAAATGAGTGTTGTATGTTAGAGTGTAGGAAGAGTGTGTAGAGAAATTGTGATGAGAAGAAGTTGAAACTGTCATGGTTCTTATTGTTGGTTCGATCAAAACGAAGATAGTTTTTCGATTTTTTTAATCTAGTAAGTGCATGTATTTTTAATCTGATTTTTTAAAGTTAGTTTTTTACTTTGTGTATTAGTCGCACATTTTAGGTTTAAGAGCTATGGCGTGGTTATTTCTTGCAACCAGGTTCGATTTTTTGTGTATTTCATTGAACATGTATATATATTTTGAGTGTAACTATTTTAAGTATATTTGTAGTGTAACTATTTGTACATGTGTATATTTAAATATATTTGAATCTATACTAGCTAGAATAATATGAGTTAAACCGAAATATATTTGAAATAAAAATCCTTACATGTGTATATTTTCACATAATAAAACATGAATATGAATACTTAAGGATCGAAGGTCTTAGCCTTTACGCCTTTACGAACTCTTCCAAAACCTTATTAACACATTTCATATTTATTTTAAGTACCTAAAGAAATAATAATAATAATAATAATAATAATAATAATAATTTCAACCGATAATCTAATTATTTAGTTTTTACAAATAAAATTGTTTATATATAATTTCCCTTTTTAAATTTACATTTTATGAAAGAATTATTTTTAATAAATTTAATTAATTTATACATCAAAAAAATTATTTAAAAAAAATAAATTATATATATATAAATAAAATATTTAATTATAAAATAAACATTGTTTACACATGTTATTGTTCACCTAAAAAAATATTGTTTATAAAAGATTTTAAAAAAATTAAAATTATCAACTATGGCAAATTTAATGGGAAAAAGTAAGAATTAATATTTATTTTATATTAGACTACATTGATTTCTCCCTCTATATATATTTAATATTTTAATTACCCAAAGAAATAATAATAATAATAATAATAATTTTTAAAAGAATATTAATTATTAAAAAGATCTATTTTACTAAGAAATAATATTTTAATAAGAAATAATCATTCTTTATTATAATTTTGAGAAGAAAATTAATTATTAAAATATGTAAACTGTAGCTAAAGTAAAAACCCTACGATGCATGCTCCTATTTTCTCGGAGAATGCTGGAATCCCTACGGCGGCAAAGTTTTGTGATTCGAGTGGGCAGCCACCGGGAGAAGTGATAGCCGGCTCTCTCCCAGCAACGGTGGAGACGCAAGGTCATGCTGGAGATATGGAGGTGGTGCCGGCTGAGAAGGAGGCGGGAGAAACTGTTGCCGCGGAAGGGCTGGACGTTGATATGGTTGCGGCTGGAGTGGAGCAACCGCCTCTGGGGGTGGTTGACGGAGGGGCTGGTGTCGGAGAAGGGAACAAGAAATCGTACGCCTCTATGGTGGCGGGATCGTCAACAGGTGGGGTGGGCACTATGGCTACAGTGGCCGATGATGGATTGGAAGTTTTGGATACCGACTTCGTGGTGGATCGAACTGGTTTGTTTCCTCGCATATCTTTTTCGGAGCGAACTCATGCTCGTATTGATGATAGCATGCAAAACACTATTATTGTGTGACCCCTTGGTCGATCGATCGGTTTCAAAACCTTGGCGACTCGTGTGCATGCAATTTGGAAGACGGCAAAGAATTTTCAGGTTATCGACTTGGACAATAATTATTTTTTGGTAAAATTTGAATCAGTAGAGGACTATACTAAGGTTTTGACGGGGGGACCGTGGACTTTGTTTGGATGTTATTTGACGGTACAACCGTGGAGTAGGAGTTTTTCGACTGCGGAAAAATATCCATCTCAGGTAGTTGTATGGATTCGATTGCCGGGTTTGCCTTATAGATATTATTCTCTGGCTTTGTTTACAAGAATTGCAGACGTAATTGGGCGTGTGATAAAGATTGACTATAGCACGGCTTTAGGCGAAAGAGGGCGTTTTGCGAGACTTGCGGTGGCGGTGGACTTGAGTAAGCCTCTTTTGTCTTGTATTGGGATTGATGGTTTCGTTCAAAAGCTTGAGTATGAGGGATTGCATTTGATTTGTTTTAAGTGTGGTCGATATGGACACTCTATGGCTTCGTGTGTTCATTCGGTTGGTGAGGGGGAGAGTATGGATGTGCCGTCGGATACAGTGGAAAATAGTAAGGCCGATGATTTGAATAAAGACATAACTAAGGATGATTTATTTGGCCCTTGGATGGTGGTTGAGAAGCCCCGACGCCGAACGAATCGGGGATATGGAGCTAATGAAAGTGGAAATTTGAGGGAGCGGAGGGGTTCTCGGTTTGAAGTCTTACACGAGTTGCATGGAGATGATAGTGGTATGGATGGGGGGAGGCCAACGGAAGTGGTAGGTGGCGCGGTGAGTACGGCGAAAAAGGATGTGCATGGGAAGCGGCCAATGGGCCATGATACGCCGCCTTTGCGACATATATCAAGACCGGTGGGGGGGTATTAAATTTCGTGAGGTTGGTTCTGGCAAGGTTGTCGAGAAAGTGGGCAATATTGGTGAAGCTACAGGGGCTGGGGTCACGAAATCTGTCGTGCATGACGAGCAGGGAGGTCCAGCCGTTAAAGGCAAAGAAACTACAGTGAGTGCGGCAGAGGCTATCTCGCCTGTTGCTGGGAAGGGAACTGATATACCGAGTACCGATTTAATGAGCAGTGGGGTGACGCCGTTGGTTGAGGTGGTGTCGTCCATGGAGGGAGTTGATTCACAAGCCGTCCCGTATACACCTGGGATTATATCGGGCTCACATAAGGCGTTATCAATAAAGGAAGGGCGTAACGATTTTAAGTCAACGTCAAGGTTTCGGCATGGTACTGGTTCTAGTAAAGTGGGGAGTTCGTTATCTGCAGTACAGCGTAAAAGTCTAAAGGTTTCAAAGAAGCAGGAAACTCGAGTACCTCCCCGCCCGATCCTTACAGAATGGGTATCGGAACTTTCTTCGAGACTTGATCAGGCGCAGGATACTGGACAACAAGGTAACCAGGGTGTTACTGATAGCTTGGGCGATCAGATGAGGAAGGTGAATCGGATTGATGCTGACGGGAATGGTGGGATCGGTGGGAAAGAAAATTGCCCGCCATCTCAGTAAGCTCTGGCTTTGTTTGAGTGTCTCTCTTTTAGTTTATTTTATTTTTACAATGAATATTATGTTCTGGAATACACAGGGTGCGGGAAGTGCTGAGTTCCGGCGCCACTTTAGAAATTTTGTATGTATTAATAATCCTCAGATTGTTGCTTTGTTTGAACCGCGGGTGAGCTACGGCAAAGCTGATAGAGTTATTCAGAGATTTGGGTTTCAGAACTCTTTTCGGATTGAGGCGCGAGGCTTTAGTGGTGGTGTCTGGTTATTATGGAGGGATGGGTTGGATGTGGAGATTATGTCTGTATCTAACCAGTTCATTCATAGAAGGGCACGGAAGGTTAGTTCTGAAAAGTGGTTCTTTTTCACTGCTATTTATGCTAGTCCTAATGCTTGTATTAGGCGACATCTGTGGGATAAGTTGAAACGTCTTGATCCGGGGTGTGTGGAACCTTGGGTGTTAGGTGGTGACTTTAATGCAATTCTCCGGAAAGAGGAACGTTGTGGTGGCTCTTGCGATGTTTTGGGGACTAGTCCTCTCTTTCAAGAGCTTATTGATACTTTAGAATTGACAGAATTGGAGTTTAAAGGGGATAAATTTACTTGGAGTCGTGGGGATTTGTATCAACGGTTGGATCGCTGTTTGGTGAATAATGCCTGGCTTATGGAATTTCCGGTTTCGATCGTTATACATTTAGATAGAGTGGGTAGTGATCATTGTCCGCTTCTAGTCAGACAGGATGGGGGTAGAATCCAGAATGGCGAGAGGCAATTTCGGTTTTTATCGGCGTGGCAGGAACACCCTGGGTTCCGTGAGGTTCTTGAGAAAACGTGGGATGGATCCTTACCTGTCACTACCAATGTTCGAAAATTCCAAGAGGTCATGAAGGATTGGAATATCGATGTGTTTGGGCATATAGGGAAGCAGAAGAAGAGATTATGTGCACGCCTTAGAGGTATCGATAGGGCTTTACAGCGTTCGTATTCAAACTTTTTGGTAGAGTTGAGGTGCACTTTGAGGGCTGAATTAGATATTGTGTTGGAACAAGAAGAATCGTTGTGGTTCCAGAAATCCAGGAGTCAGTGGATTTTGCATGGGGATAGGAACACTCGCTTCTTTCATGCATCCACGATGGCACGACGACGTGCTAACCTTATTTTGGGACTCAAATCAAGCAGCGGAAATTGGGAAACGGATCAGGGCGTGCTACGCGCGGGGGCGATTGATTTTTATAGGAGACTCTTCACGGCTGATCAGAATTGTCAGGGTTTATACCATATCCGGGGGGAAGTTCCCGCGAATGCGGGAAGCGGTGCGGAGATCGCTAAGTGCTCCGGTCATGAATGCTGAGATTAAGGCGGCAATTTTTGACATGGATCCGTGGAAGGCCCCGGGGATTAATGGTTTACATGCGGGATTCTATCAGATGAATTGGGATGTGGTGGGTGACAGTGTATGTCGATGTATACAGCGTATTTTTTCAGGGGAATCGTTTCCGGAAGAATTGAACAAGACGATTATGGTGTTGATTCCAAAAGTTGTTGCGCCCGAAAATATGAGCCAATTTCGACCTATTAGTTTGTGCTCCGTACTATATAAGGCTATTACGAAGGTGGTGGTTAATCGGATTAAACCCTTTTTATCAGATTGGATCTCTGAGTATCAAACTAGCTTTGTTCTGGGGCGTGCTATTACAGATAATATAGTGATTGCCCATAAAATCATTCATTCGATGTCCAGAAAAACAGGAAAGCGGGGTTGGATGGCTTTGAAGATTGATTTGGAAAAGGCGTATGATAGACTTGAGTGGAGTTTTATTGATGATACTCTCAGAGATGTTGGGTTCCCGGATTCTTTACGGCAGCTGATTTTGACTTGCGTTTCCAGTGTATCGACACAGGTTAGTTGGAATGGATCGTTAACTGATGCGTTTTTTCCGACCCGCGGTATCCGGCAAGGCGATCCCATATCTCCATACTTATTTGTGCTTTGTATGGAGAGACTGAGCCAGGCGATTCAGCAGAAAGTTAATTCAGGTAATTGGAAGGGATTTCGGTCTTTTCGTCAGAGCCCGGTTATTTCGCATTTGATGTTTGCCGACGATATGGTATTATTTGCCGAGGCATCGATGGAGCAGTTAGATGTGATAAGAGAGGTGCTGATTGAGTTTTGTAGGTTTTCCGGTCTTAGAGTGAATGTGCAAAAATCTAGTATATATTTTTCAAAAAATGTCACGCAGGAAGATCGGCATTCGTTGAGATCGGTGGCGGGTTTCTTGGAGGTATCGGACCTCGGACGGTATCTTGGTGTTCCCATTTTGCATAGGCGGGTAAAGCGAGGGACGTATGCCTATATTATTCAAAAGGTACGTGATCGTTTGTCAAATTGGAAGGCGAAGTATCTGTGGTTTGCCGGAAGGATCACTCTTGCCAAAGCTGTGCTGTCGGCGATTCCTTATTATGCCATGCAAACAACCAAGTTACCGGTGGGTGTGTGTGACGAAATTGAAGGGTTGATACGAAAGTTTGTTTGGGGGAGTTCATCTGATAAAATTGGTGTGCATCTGGTTAACTGGAATGATTTGTGTAAACCGATGGAGTTCGGTGGGTTGGGCTTCAAAAAGCTTCGCGATCAAAACGATGCGTTTCTAATAAAGATTGGTTTTAATTTAATTACAAAACGAGATCAGTTGTGGGTTCGTTTCTTGCGCGCTAAATATAAGTGTAGGGAGACTATACCATTGTCAATTACTAGAGGGGGTAGTTCGCATCTTTGGCGAGGGGTTTCGGCCGTATGGAATGAGGTGCGTGAGGGGATAATTTGGAAGGTTGGACATGGGAAGGACATCGATTTTTGGCGGGATGATTGGGTTAATGGTATTGGCCCGCTGGAGCATGTTGTCTCTCAATCCGGGATGTTACCGGATACTTTTACATCCCTCAGGGAGATGACGACGGATGATGGACAGTGGGATCGGCAACGGTTTCAGCACATGTTAGATGAGGAAGTTGTCGATAGGATTATGGCGGTGAAGGCACCTTTGGAGGGTGATGTGATCGATGGGCTTGGTTGGCGGTGGAATGCTAATCAGAGCTTCACGGTGAAGTCGGCGTATGCGGCGCACCAACAGCATGCGGGGGCGTTGACTGATATTTTGTGGCGGTTGGTGCACCACTGGCAAGGGCAACAACGAATCCGAATGTTCCTCTGGATAGTGAGGTATCAACCATATCTTCCGGGAATGTTGGATTGCAAGATCGGTTTGGTCGAAATTGATGCCGACCGTGCTTGGTAACTGGTTTTATACTGGTTCGATACAAGAATGGATGGTTCGGAATTTGAAGTGTGAGTCGGTCTTGTGGGATGGAAGCTCTCGATGGGACCTTCTGTTTGGGATAGTGCTGTGGAATCTATGGATAGCTCGAAACAATCTTGTTTTCACAGGAGAGTCTAGGGATAGTGAGGAGGTTGTTGCCTGCTGCCTTCAAATGTTGCTGACCACGGAACGGGCGCTGCAGACACGCCGGATCGTTGCACAGCAGCAGGTAGTAACGCGCCAGCAGCAGCGACGTTGGGAACCTCCAGCAGCCTCGGGGTGGAAGGTGAATGTTGATGGAGCCTGCGATGGTTCGACGGGAATGGCATCTTGCGGTAGCGTCATCCGCGATACAACAGGTCGTTGGAAAGGAGGTTTTACGAAGTTTATTGGGAGGTGCAGTGCGATGGATGCGGAGATGTGGGCGATTCATGAGGGGTTGCGTTATGCTTTAAGCTGTAGTGTAGAAAATGTTGTGCTTGAATCGGATTGCGCGGAGGTCGTTCGTGTGGTGACAAAGCAAGATGGTAGGGCGGATTCAAACTCTATGGTGAGGGCGATTCGAACCCTGTGTGGTTTATTTCGAGTTTGTGAGATTAGACATGTGCACAGAGAGGCAAATAGAGTTGCGGATGCTTTGGCGAAGTTAGGACCATGGCAGGATTATGAGGCGATCTATCTTGACTATCCGCCTGATGTGGTGTTGGGAATGTTGCATGCTGATTTGTCTAATTAGTTGGTTCATGTTGATCGAGTTATTTTGTTGTAATACTATGGTAAGTACTCTTTTCCTCTATTTAGGTTAGGGAGGTTTTTAACGAGGCTTGCCATAGTATTTTATTCCCTTGATTAATCAAAAAAAATATGTAAACTGTAAATATTTAAAAAATTAATAATATTTTAAACGAAATCTTATTATAAAATTATAATATTCAATAACACAATAATATATAAACTTTTGTATTATTATTTTAATAAGAAATAATATTCGCATAAATCAAAAATGTTGAAGTTAATACAATTTTTTATGTATATATGTTCGAATGATAATTATTTTTTAGCTGTAGAAATAGAAAATGGCATCTGAAGGAGTTTTGTTGTACCGTGACCATGAGTACATTTCGTCTCATATTCACGAAGAGCAAGTAAGTAAATGTTTTGTAATTTAAAATTTCATATTTACTATGTAATTGTTATAATACGAAATTATAATGAATTAATTATAAGGTGTAGAGCATATGATCCGCCGTCGAGGAATGAAGATAAAGGAACCTAATGAGCGTTTAGTGTATTACCTATAGCAAGCTGGTTTTTATAATGCTTCATTTCTACGTGGGTTTAATACAGTCCCCAAGTTTAATACAGTCCCCGGGTCGAAAATACAAACATGCAGCGTGTGCGTGAGAGCAAGGGTATCTAAATGCTTGGAATGCACCACAATCACACCATCTCTGATGAAGTTTGACAGTGAACATTCGTTGCTCGCCTCGAACTGTAGCTTCGACAGAAAATTCCCATCCATATGGGTCGAATGATCTTACTCCCATAGTGGAGGCTTTGGCTTGAAGTTCGATCATTTTATCCTGCATGGTTTTAGACCAATATTGTTCGTTGTTTATTCGGGAGTTGGCTTCTTGCCCTGTGTCGGACCACACTTTTCTCAATCTAAAGTAAGTCTCCCACACAATACATGCAATTGGGAGATGGTGTGTTCCTTTAAGAACCGGGTTTATAGCCTCTGTAAGGTTAGTTGTCATATGACCATAACGCCGACCTTCATCATAGGCTTGTGGTCATCTTTATATGTGGATGTCATTTACAAATTTTATTACATTTTCACCGTGTCGCCTCAACCTTCTGATCATTTCTTGGAATTTTGGTTGAACTAGTTCATACCCTATTTATAAAAAAGTTAAGTTAAATAAAACAACAAGATGAACTCAAAAAAATTTAAAATTTTTATAAACAACAAATAACAACTTACTCGTGCCTAAAATATCTTTCTGGACCTGATTGTTTTCAAACCACGTCTTCGCATTCGCTACAATTTGCCGTATACAATATACTGGATATGCATGTAGATGTTTTCATAAACTCTCATGTCTGTCAATTACTGATAAGAGCGCAGTTCCTCTATCAGAAATCATGCAAATCCCGTCTTCTTTTACAACATGATTGCGTAGGTGCTTCAAAAAAAATTCTCATCCATCCGCATCTTCCTTTTCAACTATGGCAAAGGCAATTGGGAATATATTACTGTTTCCATCTTGTGCAACGGCCACGAGTAATAAATGACCGTACTTCCATACAACCATGTACCATCCACTTGAATCATACGTTTGTAGAATGGAAACCCTTGAGTGCACGCATTGAACGCCCAAAATAACTTACTAAATACTCTTTTACCAGGAATTAATTCGCCTTGTAAGTTGAACGATGGCAAAGTCTTGTACTCTACCACGGTCCCCGGGATGAAATGTTGCATTGCTCGTAAAAGAGTTGGTAGCTCATTATACGATTTATCCCAATCACCATAGAGTTGTGCCATTGCCTTCTGTTTTGCCATCCACGCCTTGTAGTAAGACGAAATATAACCAAGTTGGGTTCGGATAGATGCTACTAACACTACAATCGAAATTATTGGTTCCTGTTCAACCAAAGCCCTGGTGTAAGCATATATTAGATTAGAGTTTAAATTAATATGGTTCTGTGATAAAGCCATATTGGTACATGTGTGCTGCTCAATAAATCGTGATGCCTCCCACATTTTAGTCCTCTTCATATATGAAATTCTTACCCACCACGCACAGTTGCTCTTCCAATGAAAACACCTTATACAATATTTACTTTTATTGGACTCAACAACAGAAAATGACGTATGGCGTTTGATACAGTGCTCATGAACTGCAAGCTTCGCGACATCTTTTGTTTCAAATTCAACCTTTAGTTTCAATTCTCCAAAGTTCGAAGATGATGAAGAACCAAATACGCGAGCTTGATATTCCTGATCTTGCATTGCAGTATAGTCAACTTCATACATGCTGGCCGCTAGAGCTTCATAGGCTGGATAAATAGGTTCTGGTTGTTAGGGCTCTGGTGCAACATAACCCCAAACAGCCGGTTGTTCATTTCTCAACTCGAGCCTAGAAACAGTCGTGGCCCAAGCATCATCTTTAAGATCAATACCATTGCCCTGAGACGCATTTTTCATAACAGCGTCAATATCAAATGATTATAGTAAACTATAGGGACCCTTGGTGGATCGTGTGTTGTGACGTGCCAGGTATGGGCATTTGTGTTAGTTGAGTCTTCTTATTTGATGGGATTCGAATACCTAGTTAGAGTTTGAGAAAGTGTTGCAACACCATGGTTAGAGATTCCAAATGTACGTTTTTGAAGCTGTGTGGCACCAGGTCTCATTTGAAGATGCTTGACGAGAGATTTCGAGAACGAGTGTACGTTCCCAAAGCTGTGTGGCACTAGGTTTCACCCAAAGAGTGAACGTTCCCAAAACTGTGTGGCACCGGGCCTCACTCAGAGTGTACGTTCCCGAAGCCGTGTGGCACCGAGTCTCACTCTAGGTTTGTGGTTATGGCTTTGTGTGTTTTAGCTCGGATGATCTGGTGAGATCTCGAATATTGTTGGTGTAACACCCTGAAATCCGGTCTAGTCAAAATTGGGTTCAGATGATCAGAAATTTCACATCGACAAAGCTTAAATATTGTATTAACTCAGATTGTGTAGTTAATTATATCGACATTGGACTCTAATTGAGTCAATTTATTAAATATAAACTTTATTAAATAGTATCGAAACCTGTTTAGTGGTTAAATTATGAAAAATTGAAAGTTTGGAGATAAAGGCTTAAGTAGCCAAAAGTCGAGGGACTAATCTTGCGATTAGCCCCTCCTCAAATGTAAATCCCATACGTGGGATGACCATGAGAGTGTCTTTCATAGGAAGGAAAGCTCTTCAATTAAAAACATAGTAAATAGAATTGAAAGAAGATACCCGAAACCTTGTCAAGCAAATACCTCTCTATTTTTTCATCTCCATCATCTTCCTCTAAGCACACACCTCTATTGGAGAGAAACCGAAGCTTGGTTTTCTTTGATTTATTGATATTGAATCGTTGTTATCGTTTGGGTAAGCAATATTCCTCAATCAATCATTAGATTCCATGGATGTATCAAGCTTAATCTCAAGCTAGGGTTTTGACCATCCATGGATAATCCATCGTTGTTGTTTATATTGAATTCGAATATCGATTTTGATATCGTTATATTGATTTTTATATTGTATTATCAATCCTAATAATCTCCCTATTGATTTTCTAGCTCAAGATGTGGAGAGACAAATTTCACCATCTCTTTCGTAAGCTAGAAATAAGGGTGTTGTAATCCGAGAGCCGTAAGAGCATCAGATATCAATGTGAGTGTAGTTGGAGTCTCGAGAATAGGCGAGGATCCTTCCTGAATCCATTATTGTTGATTTCGATTAAATAGCTAACATTTCTTTTAAGGAAGTTGCATCAAATTGTTAAACGAAACTATTGGTAAGCATCGGTAAGTTTAGTAAGGAACATCGGACATAGTCATTGTCATCATCATTGTGCATTTTTATCGATATAGTTATTGTTATTGAAATATTGTAAATGAACCATCGAATATTTATATTAACATTAACATTGAAATCATGGAATATTGATATTGAGACATGTTTACTATTAATGACATTAAAGACATTGGTCATTGGAGTTATCATTAAATATTGAATATGGATATTTTCATTGAAACCTTGGATTTGGACGGACATTGGATATAATTGGCATGCCATAGAATTTATGAGCTCAATGTACGGGTGGACTACAGTCCTAAGGCTATGGCCTATATTGATTTGGCGAGGCGGAGGGATGCGTATTGTACTTGGTCATTGTCGAGGCGGAGGGACTAGACCATTTATTAATTTGGCGAGGCGTAGGAATTCGCGTATCCACTATCTCGATTCAATCCAAGGGCTAGTAAAGAATATGATGTGTTAAACATTGCCTATTGATACATGATATTGATATTGATTAGCATGAGAATATGTATAGGCATCACTCATTGATATTTATATTGTATATGACTACCTCACTAGGCAATGTATGTCTAATGTGTCTCATTTCATGCATTTCATGTTAAGGAATCGACCTTTGTAGAAGATCGGATAAGTCGCAGCAAGACAAGTCACTACAAGCCAAAAGTAATGTATTTTGACCTTATGAAATCCTAGGAAGGTGGCAAAGTAGTTGAACTAGTCTTTTGTGTCCATTTTGGTATGCCTGTAATGTGTATAAGTTGTAATGTTATTAAAGGCCTTAAAAGGACTTTTGGTATGACTAAAAGACGGTAAAAATGGCATATTAGGCTCACATAGGTGAAAATCTAGTAAAAGTATTCAAATGATCATGAAATTTGGCATGCCCGTAGTTATAGCATTATAATATTGTGTGAAAAGTTCCATTGCATTTGAACATTGTTTGGTAGGTCAATTTGATTAAAAACCAGCAAAAATCTGTCATTACAAGTCAGGTTGTATCGATACGGTTAAACATAATTGAACTTAAGGAACGGGGCGTATCGATACGGTTTGGAGTTGTATCGAAACATTTTGCTACTGGAATCCCTTGTTTCGATACGGCTCTAACAAGTATCGGAACGGGTCAAAGACAATTAAAGTCAACTTGTACCAAAACAAGGCTTACCTGTATCGATACGGGTAATGGACAAAGTCAATTCAGATTGACCATTATATATCTGTATCGAAACAACATCAAGGTATTTCAATACATAGTTAGTTAAGTTGGTTAAAAGGCATAAGTTGAAAGTTTACAATGTTCACAGATTACTCATTATCCTACAAACATTTGACATTTTGAGCAATTACTAAAAAAGCTACTAGAATTAAATATTTTGTTATTGTCAGAACGGTTCTTAAGCCCCACATATTTAAAAAACGGATCACCATCAATATTTCATTGAGGTGAAATTTGATTACCTAAAAATCATGTTATTTTAATAAAAACTTAAGGGTATATGAAGTCCTTGAACTTTAGGAAAAAAATCAACTAATCTCATATTTTTTTGCACTAAGTTAAGTTATTGAACCAATTAATTGAATTTATTAAGACCTTTCATCAATATTGACTCTCGAATCTAACAAATTTTTTGGATCAGTTGGTGCAGTGTGTCTTTTCACAATATTGCCACTTGAAATTTACATATTTTTATTTTATTTTAAAAATCCTTTAAAAGTACAAAAAATTATTTTTTAATCAAAATATATAAAAAAAATTTAAAAGCTGTAAATGTCACATGGTAAAACTCTAGTGTATCATGTAGCAATAATATCTAAAGGGAAAAAACTATCAATATTTAATAGTCAAATTGGTGAAACGACTTAATTGATTAAATTTATTGGTTCAATGACTTAATTGGGTGCAAAAAAAGTCTATGAGCTTAATTGATTTTTTTTCTCTAAAATTTCAAGGATTTCTTATAACCTTAAGTCTTTAATAAAAAAATTATTAAAATAACAAATTTTTGTCCACGAAATTAGAAAATGAATTTGAGAGTCAGTTGCGTATGAGGAAAAATTATCACCCACAACCCTAAAATCGGTACCTATTTGATTATGTATTTTCTTAATATTCAAATTTGTGAGTTCGAGATAAATTTAAATTTCAATCGTTGCAATATGAATACAAATTTATTTTAAAGGAAACAAACTGTTTTTCAAAATAGTCTAATTTCAGACTTTTGAAATCTTAGTTCGCTCGACTTTGGAAAGGATGACCCTCTATTTCGAAATGTAAACGAAGGTTGCACTTCAACCAATTAGCAAAATATCTCATCGACCCTCTAATAAAGGAACATTATTACTACTTTTATTCGAAAAGTAAGACATGTGATGCAAACGAAATCAACAAGCAAATGCATATAATAACCATACACAGATATATATGCCATGCATGATACAAATAGTAATTAATAAAAGTTGAAAAAATTATGATGCACAAACTGTGTAAACTTTAATTTACACAAGTTTATTAAATTTAGAGTTTAAGTTTAAGGTTTAAAGTTTATGGGTTTAGATTATAGGGTTTAGAATTTAGGGTTAAAGTTTAGTATTTAGGATTTAGGTTGTTAGGGTTAAGTTTTTAGATTTTATATTTTTAAGAAGGGTTGTGTAAAAAAAATTACACATATAACTCATAAAAGTTAATACCTTTAAAGAATGTTTAAATCTTTTACAGGGGTGGTTCTGGACATGTTCAATAGGTTCGACCGCACAGGGTCTCGGAAAACAGGGGCCCTAATTAGTTCTCTAACACATGCACACTCACACCCATGCGCACACACGCACATGTATTCTCAAAAAAATGTTGTAAATATATATACCAATTTTAAAAAAAAAAATCTTAACCCGAACATTAATTGTGACTAGGTCCATTTAATTTCATTAACGTTCTGAATTTGATAATTGTATATAGAGTCTTATTGACTATTTCTTTTTTTTTAAATGTAAGGAACTCCTTAAAAAATCCCTATAATCCTAATTAGAGGAAAAGAGTGTCCGATTTATTATTCACGATTCAGCCACCAACAAGTCAATCTGGGTTTAAGTCCCTACCCACAAATTTTCAGCCATTACAATAACACCTGCAGCTAACATTTAAAAATTACATCACATACAGGCAAAGTTGTGCGCACACAGTAGGGGTGAGCGTTCGAGCGAGTCGAGTAAAAAAATATCGAGTTATTCGAGTTGACGCGTCATATTTTACGACTTGAACTTAATTTGAAATTTTTTTCGATTCGAGTCGAGTTTATGAAATTCGAGTCGAGTTCGAGTCGAGTCGAGTTTTCGAGTTTCTATACAAATTTAATTGTAATTATTTACCATGTTATAGTACGATTTGATTCCAATTTAAACGACTTTTTCTATTCATATATATATATATATATATATATATATATATATATATATATATATATTTCTTCATATTATTTTTCACATGCATAAGTAAGATTTGTAATGTTATTTAATAAAAAATATCATCTAAACTTCTAAAATATATTTATAATATTATTTTTAAATAAGGAAGTTTTAAGGATAAAGTACTGATGGGGTATAAATGAGTCAATGAATTGATGTAAAGAAAAAACTTACAAAAAATTCGGTTGAATGATCAAATTGAATAATATATAAAGTTAAAGGGCTAAATTAAAAAAAAGAATAAATTTGTTAAAAATATGAATTGAAGTTATATAGATATTATATAGTGTTAGTGAATCGTGTGGTTTAATTTTGGTAAAAAAATAGACTTAAAACGAAAGAGAAATTAAAGAAATGGGAAACATTCAAAGTTGATGGGCTAAATTACAAAAGTAAGAAATTTAATTTAAAAATATGAATTGAAGCTAAATAGGTATTCTAGTTTCTACAATGGTTTAGGAGCATGTGGTTCAATTTTGGTCAAAATTGACTTAAAACGAAGGAGATATTGAAGAAATGAGGAAATCATACAAAGTTAAGGGGCTGAATTGAAAAAATATGAAATTTATTTTCAAAAATATAAATTGAAGATAAATATGTATTCTACGTTGGTTTAGGAATACATGGTTCAAATTTGGTCAAAAATGGACTTAAAATAAAGGAGGAATTGAAGAAAAATGAAATCAGTGACTAAATTGCAAAACTGTAAAATTCGGTTTTTCGATTTTTCGAGTTGGAAAAATTCCAAACCGACTCGAAATCAAAATTTTTTCGAGTTGACTCGAATAACTCAAAATTAAAAAAAAAAATATCGAATTTTTTGAGTCGAGTCGAGTTTTGCTCACCCCTAGCACACATGCTACTGCTTACCATCCCTTCGCGCGCAAGCATGTGAGCAGTGCCATTTGCTTCCCTAAATGCAAAGGAGATGTGGCATAAGGGATTAACGAAGAACTCCCTACATTTCCTTATCAACTCTGCAAAAACACTCGGGAAAGGGCCCCTTTGACTTATCCACTGCACTGCCATACAACAATCAGATTCTATAATTAAAGGCGAATCCTTACACCATTTAGATGCATCGAGAACTTTACACGCTTCCAAGATAGCCACCAATTCGGCCCCGGTCGGATCCGTCAAACCAATACATTTAGAAAATCTAATCAAGCATTTCCTGCTGTGATCCCGTAGAATGCCGCCAATGCCCCCAACCTCGTAGCTACCTTTCACCGATGCATGAGCATTAAATTTATAGGAACCAAATGGGGGGCAACCCATGAACCATAGGGAGGTCGCGCGGGTTTAGATTTAGGTACCACACAAAGATTAGGATGTTGGGTGAAGTCAAGAATGGATGGTACGCTTGATGGCCATTTACATTTACACCAATGCCCAATTCTTGAAAGTACCATGTGAGACAAACAGTCTTCATTTACAGCTTTATTGTTGAAGACAATCTCATTTCTATATAGCCATATGGACCAGACAACCCAATAAAATGCGATGCTCCAGACATGCTTATTTGATGGTCTTATAGGTTGGTAATTGGTTCACCCACATTACCAGAAGTGATTTTACAGATTCTGGCATAACTAAGTGAATGTTCCATACCCCACAACACTTTTGCCATATTTTCCAAATAAACTCACTACGGCACAATAAGTGTACAACTGATTCAGGTACCTTGCCGCAAAACACACACAAACAATCACCAGTCCCCGGGACTCCTCGCTTTGCTAACTCCACCAAGGTTGGGATTCCATTTTGGACAGCTCGCCACACAAAAATCTCAACTTTTGGAGGTGCCAAATTTTGCCATACTAGCTTCTAGGTTTTATCAGCGTTGAGACCCTCCACCGAGACGTTGATACAGTAATCCTTGGGCCTATAGGATCCACATTGATTACCACTCCATTTCAGGCAACCAACTTCAAGATTTCCTTTCGAGGCGCGCTCGAGTATGCCCACGAATTCATCCCACAAATCGACTTCCCATGCAAATAACTCCCTCCGGAGCTCAATGTTCAAAGTCCAGTGATCATCAACTTTCACTCCAAATTCACAAACCATCCCGTGCTTCTTCACTGCAACATTAAATATTCTGGGGAAGGCCGATCTGAGTACAGGAACTTCAGTCCAATTATCCTCCCAAAACTTTATCGATTTGCCATCACCAAGAGCACAACAAATGTTTTTAGAAAAAATGTCATCAGGGTTCGAAGTCGGCTGTGTAATGTTCTTCCATAACCAATAACATTTTATACTCGGCGGGGGCGTGCGGCACCAAGCTATTGCCCGGATAGTCATATTTGGCATCAATAACCTGCCTCCACAAACTATCCGGCTCTTGGCTATATCCCCATACCTACTTATTTAGGAGTGCACGATTCTTTATCTTCATGTCGAAAAAGCCTAACCCACCGAACTCTTTAGGCCGAATTAAATTACTCTATTTAATCCAATGGATTGGTCGATAGACATTAGAGCCACAGATAAACTTGGCGATGCTTTTTTTAATTGTGTTGGCTACGGAGATAGGCATTTGAAATAACCCCAGAAAGTAAATAGGGAGGCTGCAAAGTACGGACTTTACCAAACATCTTCTCCCTGCCAAAGATAGCAACTTGCCTTTCCAACCCTCAAATTTCAGCAGAAATTTGTTAAAAATCGGCTTCCAGATTTCACCCGTGTTTCTCAAGGAACCAAGGGATAAACCTAGGTATGTCGATGGGAGGGACCCGATTTTACAATTGAAGGAAGTCGCCCAATCGCGAACCTGGTCCTCCTCAACGTTGATGCCATAGAGATTTGTTTTCTTCAGGTTAAAGGTTAATTCTGAAGCCACCTCGAATAGACTGAGTATTCTTTTCGTATTGATGATATTCTCCTTACTCGTCTTCACCGGTTGTTTTTGTAGAATAAAGTTTTTTAAAATTAAAGTGAGTGAAGTCATATTTACGGACAATTATGTTACGAGAAAGACTAAATAAACTTGTTTCTATGGTAATTGAGAGAGATCTTTTTAGAAGAAGTTGATATTGAAAGCGTTGTACACGATTTTACTTCAAAATATGTAATAAGAACAACACTTTTGAAATAAAAAATGTTAGAATTTTAGATGTTTGTAAATTATTTTATGTTGATTGTGAAAGTAATTTAATTTTTTAGTAGTAAGGGAACTTTATTTAAAAAATATTATAATTTTTTATATTAAAAATTAAAGGCCACAATTTAATAAATGGACACTTTTATAGAAATTTGTGACGTTTTATAAAAGTCTCGTCTTGAAAATATGAAAAACTTAACAAAATGATTCTTTTATTCGAATAATTTTACAGAATCACATTTCAATCATTTAGTAGACTATTTTAAAAAGTTATCTCATACGAAGTCATCTCGAAAACACCCACCATAAATATTTAGCAAAAAAAACTATATATCATAATAATATAATAATTTCATTATTATATTAATATAAATATTATGTATGTATAATACACAAATCATAAATAATACTAATATTAGAAATTACACAATCAAATTAAATATAATATATATTATGACATTGTTTGAAAATTAGCGAATAGCTGATAGTGAATAACGAATTATATTAGTTGATAGCTTATAGCATTAGTTGATTTGACAAGCAGATTGCATTAGTTGATTAAATAAAATTGTTTGGTATAATAAATGATAGCCGATAGCTGTTTGATTATTTGAACAAGCAAAATGACATTTAAGGACACTATTATATTCAATATTTTTTGAATAATTTATTAGATATTAATATTTTGTATCTATTACTATTAATTAGATTATAAAAATTATTTTGTTAATAATTACTAAGCATATACGAAGGATCTATATATTAATTTCTTATTTGTGAACTTATATTTTTAATACAATTTTAATAATTGTTAAATTTAGATGTATAAATTTCACAATTAAGAAATTATATTTTGAATATAATTTTATCAATTATTAAATTTACATCTATATATTAACTTATATATTAATTTCTTATTTATGAAATTATCTTTTAAATTTTATTAGTTATTCAAATTTATGTTATTTAAAGATTTTTTTTGTAATTATCAAGGACAAAAGAGTCTTTGCATTTTTTATCCAAACTTTTAACTCAAAAAGCTCTTGAAATGAGTTTTTTTTTTCAAATTAAAAGGTTTCACCCCCAATCCGCTATTACTCACACATCTAAATTAACAATCTTCTATTTATCACACAAAATATGTATACATATTAGAAAATAAATATGAAACAAAATAAATTTATATTTATATATACAATACATAATATACATATATATTAGTATAAAATAAATAAATAAATAAATAAATAAGGATTAGTAATATTAAATGTAAGGGACCAAAATGTATGAAATGGTGAATTAAATGGAATCAAATAAAAATACAAAAGAGTATATTAGAAGCAAGAAAAAATTGGAAGCAATAAATAGAAATAGAAATAAATGAGAGGAAACAAATGCAAGCAATTAAAATGTAACACACATTATCCGACCTAGACGGATAGACTCGAATAACGAATTTAAAATTATGAAAAAAGTCTTGGAAACAACATATTAATTAACAAAAACAAAATGGGCTTGAGTCCTAACATGTTTTGCAAACATCGAAGGAATTGAAAGTAAGCAAGGGCAAAATCAACATTTCACTTGCTTCATTAAAAATAAAATTATGAAATTCAAATCTAAAAGCATAGTTGAACCTACACACTCAAAACATTCAGCATACCAAGTTTTACCCTAAATTGACTCTTCTAACATGCTCAATTAAAAATATATATAAATTTAGAGACCAATTTGCAAATACAACAATTTCAGGGACTACTAAAAAGTCATTCGAGCATGTTTAGGGGTTAAATAGGTGATTAAAATATGAAAATCTACAATTTCTGCATGTATGTTTCGAGACCATCAATGAAAGGTTTCGAAACCATCCCCTGGTTTTGAAACCATGACAAAATTTTGATTCTAGAGAAAAGTTTTCGAGACCCTTTGGTAAAGGTTTTGAAACCTTGCGTGAGAATCAATTGGGATCATTCTGTTAAGTTGAAAAATAGTTTGTCTTATCATATTTTGGTCTCGTAACCTTTGTCAATTGAATGAGGTCTAAACGTCTGATTGGGCTGAAATTTGACACGTGAGCATGATATTGTTTGAATTGTATATTTGTGCATTCAAATAATAACTAGAACATGGTTTTAACTCTAAAGTGAAAATATGCATCTCATGCCACTTTTTGAGAACTTTAAAGGTCATTTTAATATATAAAAATTTCTAACCTATATGAAAAAGTCATGTATGGCCTAAGGTATCTATCAACTGGATCAAATCAGGAAAATAACATGTCAATCACAAATGAACCCAAAACTGGGAGTTGCATATTCAAAGTTACTATTCATGCTCAAGAAAGTTTATACTCGAAAGTCCATTCAAACCTCAACCAAATCATACCAAATGTAAATGTTTCAAACACATATCATCATGGCATCTAGTAAATCAAAAGAAACGACAAAACGATAAGTCCCGAGTAGATTTGGCCCACATTGCCTTATTACAAGTCTTTCAAAAGCTTTGGTAACATGCTCAAAAGATGTTTATAGGTCTTAGATGCACTTCTTATCTCTACAATAACCCCGAACTAACCTTGTTGGTCTGCATTGATGAAGAAAATCAAGTGTAAGCTTAAATAAACCTATTGAGTGCACTTAAATAGTAAGTATGTTGAGATTTTAGGGGCTCGATTCGATCAACCGTTCTTGCTCGCCAAGTGTGGAGAAGTTGGATAATTGGGTGTTTTAGTGGGAGGTGAAAATTTGGCAATTAGACACAAGGATTTATTGTGGTTCAACCTTCTAACCAAGGTCTACATCCACTACCTTAGCTCCCCACTAAGGATTTCCAACAAATTCACTAAGAATTTCGTCCCCTTTTCTAGGATTAGGAGGAAACTGTTACAACCCTCAAAGCTTTCTACCCAAAGCTTGAAGGAACACTCTCTTTACAAAGAAAGACTTAGCAAACTAGAAATCCCTCTAAAATGTGTTTGTTTGCAATTCTAAGCTCTCACCCAAAACCTAAACACTTGAGCAAATTTAACAATGTAAGCTCACAAGTGTTGTCTAAGCAAGAAATGAACAATTAAAGCTCTAGACAAATTTTGACATCATAATGTTGTAACAACTGAAGCATTAACCATTACAAGATTCTTGGAGGTCCCTTTTACACTCCCAATTGAGTTTGTAGCCGTTACTAGCCGTTGGGGATGAATTGGAGCCATTGAGGACTTTATTTCCCTTCATAAATGTTGTTTCGCAGCTATTCGTATCGATACGCGTGGAACCGTATCGGTACGACCTTCATCAAAAACTAGCCGTTGGGCTCTTGTTAGCCTGGGCGTATCGATACGCTTGAGGGCGTATCGGTACGGGTTCACTTTTAAAAGGCCGTTGGTAAATAGCCGTTGGGGTGGTTGAAAGGGGATCGGTACGCTTACCAGGCGTATCGAAACGATCCCAATCCGTATCGAAACGGCCAAGCCTGTTTCGATACGGGTTTTGGCAGTGACCAAACTTGGGCAAAAAGGTATCGGTACGGGTACAACCGTATCGATACGGGTACGTTGAAAATACAAGTTTGGCTATTAAAAACATGAAAAATCTTTGCCAAAAACCTCTTAAAATACCTCAAACATAAATTCAAGTTGTTTGGACTTAAAATCAAGTTTTAAATTCTTTTCAAATTAGTCCAAAATATTTTTCAATTATTATATCAAAACATTAGTTCTACAATCTCCCCCTTTTTGATATAATAAAACCAACTTGAAAAAACTGTTTGGGATTCTCCCCCTTTAACTTTAAAAATGTGAATAAGAGATTGAAGATGTGAAATCAAATAAAACTCCCCCTTATTCATTTGAAAATTCAAATTTTCAAACCATTCTCCCCTTTTTGTTATATCAAAAAGAATTTAAAACATTAAGTTTCAAAATAACAATAGAGGTAAAGAAAATTGACACACTTAAAATTTTGGTTTAAAATTGGCTCCCCCTTACTCAAAGCATCATAAGAATGTTAGTTCAGCATATATGATTATCTAGTTGACTTAAATGAAAAATAATCAAATAAAAACAAAAGCAACTAGATTTTACCACACTTAAACTCAAGGAAGGATGTGAAGTCTTCCTTCTTCAAGTGCTCTTCCTATGTGTGCATGGAGCTCCCCCCTCAATGTTTGACTTGTTGAACATCTCCATCACACCTAGCAAAAAAAAATCAAGTAATTTTTGGTATCCAAATTGCTTTGGATCCATAGACATTAGTAGCACAAAGTTTAGTCCCCTTAGGAATCTATTTTTCAATTTCATCCCTTTTTGTTGAAGTGGTTAGTCCTTTTGGGACCCAAACACTTCTAAAGCATTTGCCATTCATAAATCTAGGGGCACTAGATTGTCTTACATAAAGATTTGATTTTCCAAAATTATATTTCCTTTCAAGTTCATTGAAAATCAAATATTTTTCTTTTTTAACTTTAAGAAGCAAATTTTGTAAATCAAAATATTTTTGTTCAAAATCTTTCAATTTTGCTTCAAGTTCAAGATTTGTTTTGGAAAGCAAATCATTTTCAATTTTTATTTTTGAAATCAACTTTTTGTTCTTGGAAAATGATGCCTTGAATTCCAAAAGCAAATCATCATAGGCATCTTGTAACTCATCAAATGTATAAGAATTTGAAATAGATGAGTTAGAAGTTACCTCCCCCTCATTGAGGGCCATCAAGCATAGGTGGGCTACTTCATCATCGGTGGAGTCTTCATCACTCCATGTGGCCACATATGCTTGTTTTGAAGATGATCCCTTCTTTTTGGATTTGTTGGAGTCCTTCATCTTCTTTATCGATTCATGCTTGGATTTTTCAATTTTGCTCTTCATGAACCGGGCAAATTTGTTGAAGAGATAGATCATCTCTTCATCTTCACTTTCCTCCTCACTAGAATCTACATGATGGCATGTGGAGGATTGAGAGCTATGGCACTAACATTGATGCCTACCTCCATGATCTTATTCTTCCCCGTCGCTCTAATCTCTTCCTTCTTCTTCTCCTCTTCTTTGTTTTTCTTCATTATTTGATGAGTGAAAAGAGACCCCGTGAGTTCATCAAGCTTCAAGGTTTTGAGATTCTTGGCTTCGATGATGGCGGTCCTCTTTGAGTCTCATGACTCAAGAAGGGAGTAGATGAGCTTTCGGACAAGCTTCTCTTCTGGGATGGCTTCTCCATAACCTTTAAGACCATTTGTGATAGTGGAGAACCTATCAAACATCTTCTCGATTTTCTCTTCCGGATCCATCTTGAAGTTCTCATACTTTAAGGTTAGGAGCCCAATCTTGGTCTCCTTGACTTCATCGGTTCCCTCGTATGTGACTTCAAGCGTGTCCCATACCTCCTTGGCACTCTCACAAGAAGACATCTTCTCATAGATGGTTGGGCCAAAAGCACAAAAGAGCATGTGCAAGGCTTTGCAATTAAGCTTCATCTTATTGCGATCGTCGGCACTCCATTCCGCTTTGCTTCCTTGAGGCACGAACGGTCCATCTTCAACTATGTCCCATAGCTTGTAATCTCTTGACTTCAAGAAGAATTTCATCTTTATCTTCTAATGGGCATAGTGATTTCCGTCGAAGAAAGGCGGTTTGTCGATTGATTGTGCCATTGAGCCGGTTGGTGAAATATTGATCGAGCTTGACGGATCTTCTCAATAGGATGTGAATCCCCTTCGATTGAGCCAAGCTCTGATACCAATTGTTGAGATTTTAGGGGCTCGATTCGATCAACCGTTCTTGCTCTCCAAGTGTGGAGAAGTTAGATAATTGGGTGTTTTAGTGGGAGGTGAAAAATTAGGAATTAGACACAAGGATTTATAGTGGTTCAACCTTTTAACCAAGGTCTACATCCACTACCTTAGCTCCCCACTAAGGATTTCCAACAAATTCACTAAGAATTTCATCCCCTTTTCTAGGATTAGGAGGAAACCGTTACAACCCTCAAAGCTTTCTACCCAAAGCTTGAAGGAACACTCTCTTTACAAAGAAAGACTTAGCAAACTAGAAATCCCTCTAAAAGATGTTTGTTTGCAATTCTAAGCTCTCACCCAAAACCTAAACACTTGAGCAAATTTAACAATGTAAGCTCACAAGTGTTGTCTAAGCAAGAAATGAACAATGAAAGCTCTAGACAAATTTTGACATCATAATGTTGTAACAATTGAAGCATTAACCATTACAAGATGCTTGGAGGTCCCTTTTATACTCCCAATTGAGTTTATAGTCGTTACTAGCCGTTGGGGATGAATTGGAGCCGTTGAGGACTTTATTTCCCTTCGTAAATGCTGTTCTGCAGCTATTCGTATCGATACGCGTGGAACCGTATCGGTACGGCCTTCATCAGAAACTAGTCGTTCGGCTCTTGTCAGCCTGGGCGTATCGATACGCTTGAGGGCGTATCGGTACGGGTTCACTTTAAAAGGCCGTTGGGGTGGTTGAAAGGGGATCGGTACGCTTACCAGGCGTATCGAAACGATCCCGATCCGTATCGAAACGGCCACGCCTGTTTCGATACGGGTTTTGGCAGTGACCAAACTTGGACAAAAAGGTATCGGTACGGGTACAACCGTATCGATACGGGTACGTTGAAAATACAAGTTTGGCTATTAAAAACATGAAAAATCTTTGCCAAAAACCTCTTAAAATACCTCAAACATAAATTCAATTTGTTTGGACTTAAAACCAAGTTTTAAATTCTTTTCAAATTAGTCCAAAACATTTTTCAATTATTATATCAAAACATTAGTTCTACAAAGTAAAACATCATTACACTTAGAAAATGATTTTGTAAGAAATTATTGAGTGTAACAATCTATTGAATATAGCCAAGATTGTGTGAATTTGAATTTTAAAGAAATTTTGAAACTAATTGCAAAGATTGAAAATTGTAAAAAGATTTAGAGTGGATCAACTCCCTCAATCGAGTCTACATGCACTACCTTATCTCACCACTAAGGATTTCTAATTCAATAACAATGAATTTTAGGCTTTAAGGATAAGGCATAACCTTATAACTATTATCTTTTACAATGGCTAAGATAGAACCACTCTAGTTTTCTAAGGCTAAACTATAACATCTCCCTTTTTACAAGGTTTTTTTTGTGTAAACAATGAAGACCTTTCAAGGTAGGTGTTTACAAGAATTAAGCCCACAAAGAATGAGTACTAAAGATATAAAGCTCACTCAACAAATATTTACAAGAGAAATGAAGAAATAAAGTATTAAAAACTTTTTCTCTTGATCATTAAGCTTGGATGGTTGTAGTAACCTTCTTCAAGTGTCATTGGCTTGTATTTGTAATGTGGAATGATATGTGTTGTGTGTAAGGGTGTACTATAAATGATACACAAACGGTGCAAGTATACACATCGAACATGTAAGAATAGTGATAAGTAAGATCGTCTCTACGGGGATTGGAGGTAAATTAAGTCAAGTTCAAGCACTCAAAACAAAACTAAATATAAATAAAAGAGTTGATATGAGCAAATGAAGGATATGTTGTAGCAAAAGCAGTAATAAAAGCTGGGTTTATCAAAGATTCCTATGCTTAGTTCTCATGAATGTCTAACATCTTCCAGCTTATACTATGCTCGATAGAGTTTACTAAGGTGTTCCTAAACTATCTCTAGCAAGGAACCTGACAGGTAGAATGCTACGACAATACCTCTTAGCGTGAACCCTAGCAAGCTACTTATCGATGAAGTTATACTCATTTTAGTCATTGAAACTCTATCCTTATCTCTAAGGTGAGTTAGGGTTCTACCTTTCAGCATCAAACTCCATTGTCCACGTAGATCTAAGCTTAACTCTCTCGAATATTAAGCTATCCAACACCTAAGTAAAGGCTAACTCTCGAAAGCTCTTAACTACTTAAGGCAATAAAACAATGAACAAAGCATATAATGAACTGGAAAATGCATAAACATCCATTAAAAACTAAAACATAATAATCCAAAACAAACACAAGCCAGTTAAAGTTAGTTTCTGGCCGGGTAAACATCCATAATCATTCGTTTAAAACAACCTATTCAAGATAAAAAAAAATATATGCAAGAGCAAAGAGCTACGAAGAGTATAAGAAACTCCCAAGCCACCTTAGACTGTCGTGAACCACCCTAAGCTTGTTGCTTCTCTCAAAGGCCAACAAGACCAACCATTTAGAGCTTCAACAATGGAGGACACCAAGTTGAGGAAGAAGGAAAGCAACCGCCTTTTCTCCCCCCCTCTCTCTCTCTCTCTTAGCTCACAAAGCACCTTTTTAGCTCTCTATTTAATGTGGGTGTCTTGTCCTTTATATAGTGGGGGCTCCTAGGGTTTTGTGCCCTTAATTTCTTTTGTGCCCTAGAGAATATTCCCTTCACATGTGTGGCACAGCTGGCTGGTGGAATCACGTGTGGGGGTTGTAAAATATCTTTAACTTTTGTCTTCTTGTGCACCCAGATTGTCGCCCAAAATGCCGCAACATATTGCTCTTGCCCTGCACTGCACATCACCACACCAAAACAATCCTTCCTCAAGCAGCACCAATTTTATAAATATATAAAATAAACCAAGCAAACACCACTACATGCAATTATATGAAGTAAATGCAACTATATGCAATGAAATGGGCTTGAAACCAAACAATAACCTAAGTAAAAAGGCATGAAATGTATACTTTTTACAAGGTTATCAATATTCTATCCGTTTTATGGGAATTTGAGGTGTTTTGGAGCCGTTGAGAAGTCACAAAGTCGAGTTGTAAATGTTCACCTGCACAGAGGTATCTAAACCTTTGTAGAGGTTTCGAAACCTTTAGGGATTTTTAAAAGAAAAACTAATCGTTATGATCCAGAGGAATGAAAATCTTTCTAGGGGTATGGAAACCATTCTGGAGAGGTATCGAAACTTTTGCCCAAAATTTTGTCAAACCTTTATGCCTGAAAGGTTTCGAAACCATCAAATCGAGGTATCAAAATTTTCTTTAAAAATATGAAAAATTGGCTATCTTTTGACTCTTTAAATTTTGAGGATTTTCGAGTCAAAACATATTGAAAACATTTAAAACATGTTTTTTAAGTTTTGAAGATTTTTGAATTCTTTAAACAAGTCAAAAACATTATGAAAACATTACATAGTAGGATATTAAGTCAAAACATTATGAAAATATTTAAAACATATTTTTTAAGTTTTGAGAATTTTTGATATTTTTAAACAAATCTAAAACATTTTCACATAATTTGTTATATCAAAATATTTCTACAGCAAAAATAAAATTGGATTCTGAAAATCTCATTTAATTTTCGAAAATCAAGGAGAAAAAGATTTTAGAAAAGATAGAAAAATGAAGAACTCTTGTTCTTCCTTTGATAACCGTCGGGCATAAGAAACAGATTGGTAGGAAATATTGATAAAAACACTTAGGGGTAATTTCATTTCTTAAAATATTCATATTTTGCATCCTTTATAAATCAATCCTTTTTTTCTTTATAAAAAGGTCACTGCAAATTTTAATTAAAACCGGACAGTAATAATTATAGCTATACATATTAAAATAGCATATAATAAATTCACTTGCTCAACTTAGAAAATATTTGAACACATAAGTATTACCAAAATAATACTATAATGCCCTTTTAAAAATCTCGAAATTTATCTTTTCATATTAATCCTAAACGAATCTCGGCCCGGATTAACACTAACTTACCGAAAACTCTTAGTCCATATTTTGGGATGTTACACAAAAGTTTGGGACCAATTTAGAATTAGAGATATAGTTTGGGGATGAAATTAAAAATGTTCAATAGTTTAGAGACCAATTTGAAATGTGAATCATAGTTGGGGATGAAAATGAAATATTCAAAAATTTAAGAACTAATTTAGAACGAGGTTTAATTTAAGGATGAAATCGAAATATTTAAAAATTTAAAAATCAAGTTGAAGTAAAGATCATAGTTTAGGGACATATAGCACAATAACTCTGTCTTTATCCTTTACAAAATCTCAAACTACCAAATACATTAGCCCGAATTAATTACATCACAGATGAAAATTAATTAGAGGAAAACATTGTTGTGATAACAATCAATTATTTACCTATCTAATTGTGATAATTATGTGTCAATCTTGTAGAATAATTTCTAGATGTTTAACTGTTACCTGTAATAAATAAAGGGGCCATAAACACATCTAAAAGTTGTAGCCCGAATTAATTAATGAATGTCACTTAAAGTTGTTCAATTTCTTAATCTTATTCAATAGGTTTAAATAATTTAACCATCCACATTGATTTCTTTGTGGGCGCCAAATTACAATATCTCAAAAGAAGCTGCAGCAATTTCTACACCTAATTAGAAAGGCATTATGTCAAAAAAAAAAAACATCTTCTAGCGTTTAATTGAATAGTAATTTAGGTTTATATTTTTTTAAATCAATTTAACCCTCAATATTTTATTTTGGATCAAAATAATACATCTGTGAATGAAAATGTTAATCAACTGACGATAAACAGCTTGAAATGATGTGACAAACTTACATGGTAGTACACGACGCAATAGCTGTGTCATATAAACTAATATGTTGACTTTAGATAATGACACATCAGTTAAAAAATATTTTTATAAAATTATATAAAATGTAAAATATTTTTTCTTCTGATGTGTCATTCTGTCAAGTCATTTCAAGTTGTTTATCGTCCGTTAACTAACAGTTTTCATCCGCAAAGGGGTCATTTTGCCCCAAAATAAAACGTTGAGGGTTAAATTGGTTCAAAAAAAGAATAAAGGGCAAAATGACTATTCAGTCAAACGTTATGGCCATTTGGCTTTATGACTATTAGAAATTTCTAGACTTCGCACAATGAATTAAATTTTTACTAGTAAAATATTTTATCAATCTATTTCAAGTATAATTTTTTATTAAGTTGAGAAATATTTACAGTTTCGAGATAAATGTTGAGATTTGAATTTATACAAGATGGAACAACATGAATATTAGGGTGAGAATTGAGTGTGAATATCTGAAAACCTTGAGTATCCGAACCGACATGGATGTAGAATAACCAAAACCTTCACTCACGGGGGCGGGGATGAAGAAGTTTTATCATCGAAGCTCAAATGGGGGTAGGGACGCGAATTGCTATATCCTAACCGTAACTGTATAAATAAATGCGGGGATCTCCGAAAAATATCCGTAAGCATCCTGATATTTTACAAAAAGTTTAAAAATATATATAGTTAACTCTCATTTACCGGTATACCTACCTACATATCTTATTATCAATATTCCAGTTCATCAAAATATTTGTGTCTTTTGTTTAAAACTTATTAAGTTTGGGTGACCTCTATAGTAATTTACCATTTTTTGTTAATTAAGAGTATATAATATATTTATCTCTCTATTTATGTAGTTCATGTTAGGCAAAAACTTTGTTCCCCTTCAATCAATTGTTTAAGTGTATTGAGTATATGACTTGTAAATTGAAATCGACCATGTATTTTGGTTAGTAAAGCAGTAACTTTTGTTCAACTTTTTGTGGATGAGGATTCCTCGAAACTCGTGGGAATCTGATGGGTATGGAGACGAAAAAATCATCGAATCATGTAATGAGGCTTACCCGAAATAGTACCACAAGTGTTGGAGACAGAGTGGAGAATGCAAAACCGTCCTCCCACCGAACGATTCTCACCCCTAATAAACATTATTAACCATTCAATCAATTTTTGAATCTCTATTTCAAATATAATTTTTTATTGTTAAATACACATGAATTCGGAATAGAAATGAATTAGTATAATAAAACTACACATGTTATTGAGAATAGCAAATTCGATAGGGAAAACTGATTTGGGAATTTGGGAGTTTACAAAGTAAACAATACGACACCGGATGAGTAAGTGGAAGAATAGAAACGGTAACGTTTCACTATATAAACAAAGTAAAAAAAGCTTTATTATGTAAAACTGAATCAAATAGTTTGGGATACAAAATGCCTTTATATAGGCTTAAAGAACCAAGAAACTAAAGCTAACAAACTTAACTAACTGCCAGCTAACATCCTCTAATAGCCCCCCTCAAGTTGGAGCATATATGTTATGTATGCCCAACTTGAAGATAAGTGTTTGAAAAACAGAAGGATGCAAAGGTTTGGCGAAACAGTCTGCAAGCTGGTTGTGAGTGGATATAGGAAGGATTCTGATCAACTGCTGCTGCAACTTTTCACGAACAATGTGACAGTCAATCTCTATATGTTTTGTTCTCTCATGCTGCACCGGATTCTCTGCAATTTTAATAGCAGACAAATTGTCACAAAAAAATGTTTGCAGGTTGTAAAGAAAAGTGAAGATCAGAAAGCAAATAAACGAGCCATTGTATTTCACAGGTGACTGCAGCTAATGCTCGGTACTCTGCCTCACTGGATGATCTCGAAATGGTTTGCTGCTTTTTAGACTTCCAGGAAATCAGTACAGTGCCTAAGAAGACACAATACCCTCTGGTGGATTTCCTAGAATCAAGACATGATGCCCAATCTGAGTCAGAAAAGACATTAAGTTGAATAGGGTTATCAGTTGGAAAATATAAGCCTTGTCCAATGGTTCCTTTCAAATATCTGAGCACCCTATGTAATGCTGATAGATGTACATCAGTAGGGGCTGAAATATATTGAGAAAGCTGTTGGACAGCATAAGAGATGTCAGGCCTTGTATTGGTGAGATAAAGTAATTTTCCTATAATCTTCCTATACAAGGTAATATCATCTAGCAAAGAACCACTGAATTTTGAAATTTTAGTCTTTGGAACCATAGGTGTTGGAACAGGTTTGGAATCTATAAAGCCAGTTTCTTCTAGAAGCTCAATAGTGTATTTTCTTTGACACAAGTTAATACCTTTAGAGGATCTAGCTACCTCAAAGCCTAGAAAATACTTCAAGTCCCCTAGGTCTTTAATTCTAAAAGTATCATGTAAGAAGGCCTTTATTTTAGAAATTTCATCTAAATTAGGGCTTGCCAAGATAATATCATCTACATAGACAGCTAAAACAAGAAAAGAGGAATTAGTACCCTTAGTGAACAAGGAAGAATCAGCAGATGATTGTTTAAAACCCTGAGCTAAAAGAACAGTGGTCAATCTTTCATTCCACTGCCTGCTAGCTTGCCTTAGGCCATATAAACTTTTGTTTAGTTTACAAACTAATTTAGAATTAGCAGAAGTAAAACCAGGGGGATGTACCATATAGACTTCTTCAGTAAGAAAACCATGCAAACAAGCATTATTTATGTCAAGTTGCTGTAAAAACCAGTTTTTAGAAGCAGCAATGGCAATTAAAGTTCTAACAGTGGTCAATTTTGCAACAGGACTGAAAGTATTAAGAAAATCAACCCCATTTTGCTGAGTATAGCCTTTTGCCACTAACCTAGCTTTATAACGTTCTAAAGTTCCATCAGATTTCAGCTTAGTCTTATACACCCATTTACACCCTATTGTTTTCTTATTAGGAGGAAGATCAACTAGAGTCCAAGTATTATTCTTCTCTAAGGCAGAAATTTCTTCTTCCATAGCTTGTTGCCATTCTTTATGCAAAACAACTTCCTTATAGTTCTTAGGCTCTTTTAGAATGGTTATACTATTTATATAACTCAGATGACTATCAGAAACATGCTTATAAGATATAACATTTGCAAGAGAATGAGGTGTCTTCTGTTTTGAAACAACTTTAGAAGATTGCTTTGGTAAGGAAACCTGATAATCATTGAATTTTTGAGGAAGTTTAGAAACTCTAGATGGCCTAGTGACTAAGGGAATATCAACAGTATGAGACTTAGGAGAATTCTGATTACTTGGTTCAGCAGACATAACATCATCAGCACTTAAGACATTATCAGTAGTATCATCAGAAATAACATCAAGAGTAGGAGACACAGATTCAATGCTATCACCAAAGCTTGGAGTAACAGAATTATCAGTATTTATAGAACCATGAGACACAGGAGATAAATCAAAATCTTGAACTTTATCAGTATAATCATCACTGTCATTTAAAACAGGCTTTGAAAAATCTTGAAGAAGTTTATTTTCATAGCTTGGTAAAACAATATTATCCAAGGATTGAATTTTAGATTTTTCTTGAAAAGGAAAAGAATTTTCAACAAACTTAACATCCCTTGAGATAAAAAAACTCTTAGATTGAAGATTAAACAATATGTAGCCCTTAACATTCTTAGGAAATCCAACAAACACACATCTAATAGCTCTAGGATGTAACTTAGTAGTAGCCTTAGGAAGGACACTAGCATAAGCTAAACAACCAAACACCTTTAGATTAGAAATCAAGAGTTTTGAATTAAACAAAATTTCAAAAGGAGATTTCTGTTTTAAAAGAGGAGTGGGAGTTAAGTTTATCAAATAAGCATTATGAACAACACAATCCAGCTAGAAATTCAAGGGTAAAGATGCATGAATTCTTAAAGATCTAGCTACCATTAAAAGGTGTTGATGTTTCCTCTCAACTACACTGTTCTGTTGAGGTGTGTAGTTGCAAGAATTCTGGTAAATAATTCCAGTGGAGTTATAAAAGTCTAACATCTCAAACTCCCTAGCATTATTAGTTCTAATGCACTTAGGTGTTTTAGAAAATTGTGTCTTGACCATGGAACAAAAATTACTAATGTGATTCTCAACTTCTGATTTGAATTGCATAGGAAAAATCCATGTATACCTACTCTTATCATCAACCACAGTTAAAAAAATAAGAGTATCCATGTATAGATTTAACAGGGAAGGGCCCCCAAACATCCATGTGAACGAGATCAAAAATTTCATCACTAACAGAATTACTTGTGGGAAAAGCTATCCTTTTTTGTTTAGCTAAATGACAAACTTCACAATTAGAAATCACACTACTAGGTATATCATCATAAGTATCAGAAAAAACACTCATTCTACCCTGAGAAGGGTGCCCTAATCTAGCATGCCACTTAAGAAAAGAAACATTAGAGTTAACAGAAGAACATACAGCATTTGCAAAACTGCATTTATCCATTTCCAGAAAATATAGACCATTTGCTTGTTTAGCTAAACCAATCATCCTCCATTGGATGATATCCTGTATAACACAAAAATTAGTGTTAAAAATAACAGAAATATTACCAGATTTAACAAGTTGGGAAACAGATACTAGATTGAAACCAAAATCAGGTATATAAAAAACATTAAGTAATTGTAAAGATTCATTGTATTGAACTGTACCAACATGTTTAACTTGAACTAAATGATTATTAGGCAGTCTCACAAACTTACCAAAAACTTCTTTATATTTAATAAAACAATCTAAAGCATTCACAATATGATCCGTGGCCCCTGAATCTAAAATCCAGGGGGTCAAAACACTATTATCAGAAGAACAAGTAGAAAAAATGGAAGGAACCATACCTGAGTTACCTGAGTTCAAAGCAGTATGGTCTTGAGTACCATCAGAAGATAAAATCATGTTCACATTCGAGTCTTTATTGAACTGACCATAAGAACTAGCCATTCTACCTTTGTCATTGATCAAACTCAAAATGCTGTCATACTGCTCCTTAGTGAACTTTACAAGACTGTCATCTTTAGGACTATCCTTGACCAGATTACCAGTATCAAGAAGATCACCAGTAGAAGAGACACTATTTGTCCTATTAGAACTAGAATTTCTAGCCTTATAACTTGGTGGATATCCATGTTTCTTGTAGCACTTGTCTACACTATGTCCATACAAGCCACAAAAAAAGCATAAAGGTTTCCTACTTTCAGGATATCTCTTTTTAAAACCAACAGAACGATCTTGCCTAGCATCTTGCCTAGTGTCTTGCCTAGTAGAATACCTATCAACCAAGAAGGCACTGGATTCAACAGAAACATTGGAATTAAAAGACCTTTCTTGTTGAACAACAATAGAAAAGACCTCATTTATTTTAGGCAGAGGCTTCATCATGAGAATCTGTGACTTTTGCACAGAGTAATTATCATTCAATCCCCTCAAGAAACGAATAAGAAAATCTTGTTTCCTATACTCTAATGCAGAACAATCACATGCCATTAGAGGACGCAAATTGCAAATTTCATCCCAGACGGTTTTCAATTGGGTATGAAAAGCAGTAACAGATAAAGAACCTTGCTGAAGAGAATAAAATTCTTGAATTAAATCTGAAATTCGGAGAACATCACCTTGATTAAAACGATCAAACAAATCTGTCCAAAGCTCCGATGCACTATCGAACCATATCACGCTTTGCGTAATTTCTGGGCTTAGGGCTCTTTGAATCCAAGATAGCACCAGATTGTTGCATTTTGTCCAGGCATCAAAACGGGAAGCATCAGATCGCGGCTGCGCAATTGATCCGTCGACGAACCCTAATTTGTTCTTCGATATCAAACTCATCTTCATGGAACGCGCCCAGGGATGATAGTTGGAGCCGGTCAACAGCGTCGAGGTTAAAACTAGTGCCGGATTCTCACCGGGATGAATGTAATAAGGATCGGTCGGATCGTCGTTCTTGAAGCCTCTCGATCCTTCAAGCGCGGAAGAGTCATCTCTCAAATCTATTGATACCATATTGAGAATAGCAAATTCGATAGGGAAAACTGATTTGGGAATTTGGGAGTTTACAAAGTAAACAATACGACACCGGATGAGTAAGTGGAAGAATAGAAACGGTAACGTTTCACTATAGAAACAAAGTAAAAGAAGCTTTATTATGTAAAACTGAATCAAATAGTTTGGGATACAAAATGCCTTTATATAGGCTTAAAGAACCAAAAAACTAAAGCTAACAAACTTAACTAACTGCCAGCTAACATCCTTTAATACATGTTATAGAATAAATTGATACATGGCATAAAAATGTCGAAAAAAATATCCTACCATTAAATCAAATCAATACAATTACAAATGTATTAGCGTGTTAAAATCTATTAATGTGTAAAAAATATATAAACATAGAAACAATTTAGAAATAAGAAAGGATAACATACCACCAAAATATTTTTTTTTGAAAAAACCAGTCTTTGCTAGGGATAGACATTTTACTTGATCTGGTTGGGTTCCGACTCGACCCGATCGGGTTGGATTTTTTAACGAAAAAATTGGGTTCGAGTCAAGTCGAATTTTTATTAAGGATGAGTTCGGGTCGGGTTCAAGTTTAGGGTGGAAATATTCGACTCGACCCGAGAGTAATTGTGTAATTTTTTTAAATTTTTTTAGGAATATTTATAATAATACCCCTTATATATATTTTATAATTAGGTCCTTAAAATTGATTTTTTATATATAATTTAGTCCTTCAAATTATATTTTTTACAATTAAGTCCCCTAAAATTATTTTTTATAATTAGGTCCCTAAAATTATTTTTTTTATATTTCATGTCGGGGTCGAGTTTAGTATATTTATTTTTGGGTCGGGTTGAATCAGATTTTTTTAAATATTCGGGTCGGATCGAATGCGAATTTAGAATATTTATCTTCGGGTTGTGTTCGAATAAACCAAAAACCCGACCCGTCAGGGACGGAGCTAGAATTTGAAGTTGAGGGGCAAAATATAAATTTTAAAAGGTGAGGGGGAGGAAATTTATAATTATCCTAATTTTTTCAAGAAAAATATAAAGAATCAAAAGGTAAAAAAAAAACAAATTTCCCACACATATGAAAAATTCTTGATTTACACTATTCAATCTTTATAGTTGTGATCTCACGCGCGTGAGTTCAATCTTTTAGTTGTGATCCCATGCGCGTGAGTTCAATCTTTCAAGTTAACTCTTACAAGCTCAATCTAATAAAATGACTTGTAAACAAACAATGGTTTTCTCGGAGCATGTGAGATTCTAATTCTTTTAAAATAACTTTTGGACTTAACTAGAACTAGAAAAAAATGAAACATAAGCTGTGGATTAATTGATAAAGTCTCTATGAACCAATTTTTTTATGTAAATTAGAGATCTCACCAATTACATTATATCTTTTTCAGGGGCGGAACATAGGAGAGAATTTTTAGGTCATGGGTCTTTGTCAATTTTGTATCCAATGGTAACAGAATAATTTTTTTTACGAAAAAATATATTAGTTATATTATCTCTTCAATCTTTTTAAAATTTTATTATAGTCCCCTCAACATTTTAAATCTCATTATGGTCCTCAAAACCTTTGTAATCTTTTCATATGTTTGTTTAATTTGATAAAAAAAAAGTTTTGAGGGCCAAAAAAAATCATTAAAACCTATACTTTATAGCAATAAAAAAGCAGCTAGTGCTAGAGGTTGGTTTCATAATTTTCGTATAATACTTCCATAATTCATATCACTCTTCACTCACCACAAATATCATATCCCAACCCTCCTAATCTCTTCTCTCCCTCTCATCTTTCCAATGCCATAATCATCCATTAAACCATGCCCAAAAAATTCAATCAACCAATGTTCCTCTCAATCCTGTTCATTCTCCTACTCATGTTTCAAGGTTCATCCTTTTCATCAAATCCCACAATAATTTCTTCCCAAAGCAAAACATATGCATGCCCTTACCCTTGTCTACCCCCACCTATCCCTTTTAACTGCCCGCCCCCACCGGGGCCACCTTTGCCGCCACCATTGCCGCCATCACCACCTTTTCCACTAACTCCACCATTTCCACTAACCCCACCATTTCCTCAGATGTATGCACCTCCACCTCCTAACCCCATTTTGCCATACTTTCCATGGTACTACAAGAATCCTCCGCCACCACCAGATTATTCATCAGCAATGCCAGTTGACGTTTTCTCTAATATTATGTCTACTTCCATGATTTTCCTAGCATTATTCTCTTTCTTCTTCTAATTTGGTTCTTATTTAAGGTACATTTTTTTCTCTTATGTAATTTTTACAGCCATTAAATAAGGTTTTTTTGTTGTCGAATATTATTCTATCTAGTTACAATTTATAATACTTTCTTTTGGAAGAATACTATTTATAATACTTATGACAATAACACTGTATTGAATGTAAAAATAATAATAATAATTTAATCGTTATTTATAATCTTTTGCTGAAAATATTATCGTATATAATACAAAAATTTAAAAAGGTAAAAGTAAACATAGACTGAAAATGAAATCTAATATATGATTAGTAATTCACAGTCACAATTACATACAAAATTTAACTTCTTAGTTAAATTGTAATTTTTGATATATTTCATTCCTTGGAAGATTATTATGATTTAACTTTAGCATGCTTGTATCTTATTCGAAGATCGTACACTATGGATTTGATGATGATCAGGGTGGATCAACATCGCGAACAGTTGTATTCTTAACTTTTAAAAAAAAAATTAATATTTTAATGTGTAAAGATAAAAAAATTACGTGCTAATTTAAAAAAAAAAATTTAAACCTCTATTCTTGGCGATGAAGAAAAATATTTTAATGCCATGGCATGGTGTGAAGTAGATGGTGGTTAACTTTTTGGAAGAATGCAATTGCCAATTTGGATCCTTTCAACTCAACGCTGATGCTGCCAATCACAGTGGTCACCAAAAGATTCCTTTGTTTTGGGCAATAAACCCTTAGCCAAGAATGATATGAGTTATAGTCTTTGAATGATTTACACCTCATTCGTGGGTATTACATTCAAATCAATTTTTAATTTTTTATTTCACTTATAATTAATTTTAATTTTTATGTAAAAATAAATATAACTTAAGAATATTATATACTTATTATTGATTATTTTTATTTACTTGAATTTTTAAAAAAAATTCTAAAAATACTTTAAAACTTCATCAAATAATATAAAAAAACATAAAACCTAACTATGAGTTGTGATGTGCCGGTTCTTCAGTTCATCCCTTAATCATGAGGTAAGAGCTTCGATTTTTATCCATAAGAATATAGTAAATTTCATTGATAGCCGTTTACCTCTTAGAAAGAGTATTTGCGACGAAAAGATTAATTATTATTATTGACAGTAGATACTTTGGCCCGAACCAAAAGAATAAAATCTAATATTTTATCAAAATAAAAATTTAAAATTAGTATATAAATTTACCCAAAAATGCTTTGGTGAAGATATTAAAATTGCGAATCGGGAGTAGCCAACGCTTAGACACCATTTCTAGGCCTAGCTGTCATCGACTAACTACAGATCATTACGTGTGGAACCTAAATTCGTCGGGTAAAATACACAGGTCATTTAAAACAAATTTAGTAATAAAAAGTCATTTTTTTTAAAACTAACAATTTAGTTATCTAATTAAAATGTTGTGACAAACAAATTATTTTTTAAAAAAACAATTTAGCCACTTAATTAAAATTTTATAACAATTAGGTCACTCAAAAAATAAAAATTTAAAAATATTTATAAAGTATTAAAAAATCGAATACTTTCATCGAAAAAGTCTTCAACTTTATCATTCTGAGTATTATCAATCGTTAGACGAATTTTCAATGAAATCATCATTCTATCAGAGTTGTAATAAAATCAAAATTTGTCTTTATTTTTCTACATCAAATATTAATGAGCATCAATTTGATGTAGAAAAATAAAATAAATTTTGAATTTTATTGTTACTCTAATACAAGGTTAATTTTATTGAAAATTTGTTTAAAAAATGATAATACTTAGAATGATGAAGTTGAATACTTTTTTGTTCAATTTTTAATACTTTATAAACATTTTTTTAATTTTTATTTTATAATTTATAATACATTTTAATTTTTATATTATATTTTATTTTCAATAACTTTTTGAATGTTTTATTTATTTTTATTAAGTTTATGGATAATGTTAAAAAATTGAAGAATATTTTGGTTTTTTTAGAGTTCTCACTTTGCTTATTTTTAAAATTATTAGGGACTCAACTGATATTTACACCAATTTGTTAATCGATTTTTCATATATTCTATTTGTAAAAGTTCAACTCGAAAAACTAAATTATTTATCTAATTTTATTCAAAAACTAAATAAATCGATTAAATTAACTTGAATTTTAAACAAATTATTTATCTAGTTTAATATTTTTAAAATTTTAATAAATTTTAAATTCTTATTTTTTTAGTTAAAATATTAAATAAGTTGTTGAACTTTCAATTAAAACCAATGATTCCCCTAAACTCGAAAAATAATCAATTATGCCTTCGAAGTCTGTTGAAAAATTCAATTCAACCTCTATGCCACATCATCATCGCAAAATGTACTACCATGTCAGCATTGTGGATCATCGCGTCAGTACAGTGGACTGCCATGACAATATTGTTAACTGCCACATTAACACTGTAACATTTAACGCCTGTCAAAGGATAAAATTGATGCAATTGAATGACTGAAAACAAAATTGATGTAAAAAAGTATGACAACATTAATGATTTGAGTTCACTACAGGGGCAAGTTTATCCCTTTAGCTAAAAAAACCACCTTATAAAGTACTAGAATTGTAACGAACTGAATTTTCGAGTCAATAATTTGGCGTTGACTCGAATTATGGACCTTCATGTTGGTTTGAATAATTAGACCCCTTGGGCCAAGTTTGGGCCTTATTGAATGATGAATTGGTTACTTGGGATAGAGTGGTGACCTTTTTGTATCAAAGGTGAAAGTTAGAGGTTTGGTGTGGTAAATATACCATTTTGTAATGGGAAAGTGGTTGGTCACTCCTTTTCTCCTTTGTCTCACGTGACTTTAAGGGGGAGGGGACAAAGTGTGGGTGGATGATATCACTCTTTTTATATTCACCCTTTTCCCATCATCTTTAACTTGTATTCTTCTTGAAGATCATAAAGTGATTGCTTTGCATGATTTTATTGTTTAATGTTAGCAAATATCTGACTTATACTCTTCTTGAAGATCATAAAGTGATTGCTTTGCTTGATTTTATGGTTTATGATTGATAGTTGGTGTTTTGGTAGTTTAAAACTTTGTTAATGGTAAATCCTGAATTAAGTGTTAATAAGGTGTAAAAAGGGTAGCAAACCACCCTAATCAACTCCTATAAGATGTAGGATTTAGTTAAAGGGTTAAAGATTATGTTTTGAGGGCTTGAGAAGTGATTTCCCGACCTTTGGAAGCCATTTCTGGGCTTCGGTATTAATACACGGGGAGCCCGTACCAATAACTTGTGGTTTGAATGATGAACACGAGAAAAATTTAAAGGGAGTATCGAAACAGGCTCAAGCCGTATCGGTACCCCTGTTCCATTGATTTTTTTAAATAGTGAAAATGGTATTGGTACGCTTGGGGTGTATCGATACCAAGGGAGTATCGGTACACGGTGTCCGTGTATCGGTACGAGATTAACGGTCAACCCCCTTCCCTAAGAAGCTTAGTATCAGTATGCATAGGATGGGCATTGGTTACCAGAGAGGCGTATCAGTACTCGATGTTGGGTATCGATACCCACTAGGCAATCTACCCGTAAATGTTAAAAATGAATTTGAGGGGTTGATAATTCGAGGACTATGGTCCAAGGGACTTTTAAGATAGTAAAATGAATTGTAAAACTGAGAAAGCGAGATTTAACCCTCATGGATGATTGTATCGTATGATAACTTGGTAAGTGATAAATCGAGGTAACCATGTTGGTCACTGTCATTGAAAGGCTCGATGTCTTCAACCGAAATTAGCGTCGATGAAGGGTGTAGAGGTTTCTTTTGAAATTAGAAAAAAAAAACCGAAAAAGAAATAACAATTTGACACGATAGATTTTAGAGTGGTTCGACCTTGTCACAAAGGTCTACATCCACTACCTTAGCATCCACACTAAGGATTTCCCAATTCACTAACAATGAATTCTTCCCTTTTTACGGGTTCAAGGGGTAACCTTACATCCCTATCTTTTCAAAGGTTAAGATAGAACATGTTAGGCTTGATAGGCTCGATTTCCTTCAACCGTTATATATTGCCAAGTTTTGGAGAAGTTGAATTTTTGGGAGTTTGAGTTGGTGGCTAAAATTGAGAATTAAACACGAGGATTTAGAGTGGTTCGACTTTCTAACCCAAAGCCTACATCTACTACCTTGGAACGCCACCAAGGATTTCCCAAATTCACTAAGAATTTCGTCCCCTTTTCTCGACTTAGAAGGAAACCGTTACAACGATTAAGCTATCTACCCTTAGCTTAATCAAACACTCATTTACAAGTGAAATTCAAAGCAAACAAGAAATCCCTCTAATATGTATGTGTTTGCAACTCTAAGCACTCACCCAAAACCTATACACTTGAGCAAATTTAACAATTTTGGCTCACAAGTGTTTTGTCTATACTAGAGGGTGACAATTAAGCTCTAAAGACAATTTGACATCATAATGTTGTTACAATTGAAGCATTAGTCTTCCCTTGATGCTTGGAGGTCCCTTTTATACTCCCAATTGAGTTTGTAGCCGTTGAGTACCGTTGGGATTGAATTAGAGCCGTTGGAGACTTTATTTCCCACCATAAATACAATTCTGGTGATGTTTGTTTCGATACACGCGTAGCTATACCGAAATGCCCTTATTCAGAACTAGCCGTTGGAGTCTGATGTAGTGGCCCGTATCGAAACACCTTTGGGCCGTATCGGAACACTCGTACTGAAACGCCTAGTGTCGTATCGAAACAACTTGCAATTCAAATAGTCATTGGGAAATAACTGTTAGGGTTATAGTCGTTGGGGTGTATGCCACGTAGGCGTATCGAAACACCAAAGGGTGTTTCGAAACCATACCTATCCGTATCGAAACAGGTAAGCCTTGTATCAAAAAGGGTTCTAGCAGTTTCGAAACGTATCGATACAAATTATGCCTGTATCGAAACGGGTACATTAAAAACACTAGTTTGGCTACTTAAACACGTTTCAAACATTGCCAAAACCTTTTGAAAACACCTCAAACTTATTTTCAAGTTGTTTTTTGACTAAAATAGTATTTTAAATTTTTTTCAATTAAGTCCAAAACATTTTCAATTATTATATCAAAACACATATTTCTACAGAACCCTTTCCGTAGATTTTATAATGATCGACTAGAACATATCTCTCAACAATGAGTTATTAACATTGTTAACAATTTACTTCTCTAGGTAGGTGTTTACACAATTTAGCTCACTAGGATTGGACTAAAGAATTTACAAGAGAGTATAAAATAAACATTGAAAAACACAATTCTCTTTAAGCTTGTATGCCCATCCTCTTCTTCTTATGGATGGTTTGAAGCCGCTGGGAAACTTTAAAACAGAGCATTCAAATCTCACATGCATATAAGTTTCGAAACTACTCAAAGAGTTTTGGAACTCTTCGAGTCGGATTTGAAAATTTGACCGTTGTAGCCCAAAGTTTTGAAACTTACACTATAGTTTTTAAACTTGAAAACTGTCTGAAATTAGAAGTTTAGAAACTTCTGTAGAAGTATGAAAACTTTCGTACAGAAGTTTGGAAACTCTTTTAAGAGGGAGTTTTGAAACATCTAATAAAGTTTTGAAACTTTGTTCCAGGATTTTCAAGAATTAAGTTGTTTTGACTTTATGAAAACATTTTAAGTTGAGGAATGAGTCAAAACACTTAGAAAATATTTTTAAACATATTTTTCAAGTTTTATGGACTTTGAATTAATTTTGCAATATTTGTTCAAGTCTAAAAACATTTTTCATTGAGTTATATCAAAATAAATATCTCAACAGTCATGCCTTGGGGCATTTCCTTGATGGCTTAACGTGGTGCCACTTACCTCTTGGTGAGGTGTATGAATGCTCGAGGAGCATGTATTATCTTATGATTGTTGTAAAGGAATCTAGATGTCCTAGAGTCAGTACTATGATACTTGTATAAGGGGATGCATACTTCGGGCTGAGTGAACAAGTACATCCGACGTACCCATGGGATAAGTGATCCGAGTTCAGTTAGAAACCTATCTATGGCTATGGTGATCCAGATAATGTAATTAACTCGATAGGCTGAGTGAGCTCGAGTAACATGATAGGCTGAGTGACCTTAGGTAAGGACTACTTGTGGCTAATGCGATCCAAGTATGTCTAGGTCGTATCCGTGGCTATGGTGATCCAAATATGGTCCATTTAACCCAACGACTGCGTGACCACGAGTAACCCGATGGTTGTGTAAGCACGGGTAAAATAGGGCTTCATTGGCCATTATGTAGATGATGTATAAATGTATATATGTACGTTGTGTGGATGCTATAGATAATAGCTTATGAATGTATTAACTCGATGGACTGAGTGAGCTCGAGTAACTCAATGGGTTGAGTGAGCTCGAGTAACTCGATAGGGTATGTGACCTCAAGTATGGCAAAGCTTTGTGGAACATGTAAGACTTCTCGTAGACTTGTTGATGCCTTGAGATAGGTGATCTAAAAACTCTAGCTAGTGAAGGCTAGATGATAACTCATAGATAGTGAAACCTTATCTATGCTCTCTAAATTATATTTATCTTGCATGCTTATTTTATGATAATCATGATTTGTGGTAGACTAGGAATATACCACTGAGCTTTGTAAGCTCAGTGTTCGGAATCGTTGTTTTCATTCGTAGGTTTGTAGGTTGATCGTGATGGAAGAGCACTTCGAGAAGGGATTTCCCAACACTACTTCGCTTCAGAGTACAATGCTTAGTATTTAGTTTTGGGCTCATGTATTCATAGGACCTTACGAGTTATTGAGTCTGTAAAGTCTATTGAAATGTTATTTTAATTTAAGATGTTTTAACTTGGAGCTCATGTTTTGTAAACTTATTTGTAATGCTTATTTAATTACATAGATTTATGGATGATTTGATATTTTGAAAATGGCTAAACTTATGGTTTTTAATTAAAATTTTAATGGGTCATTTTGGGTGACTCAAATTTAATACTTCGAATCTAAATCTGGATCGGGGTGTTACACGAAGTGTGGTATTAAATTTCACTTTGTATTACTAAATTGAATAAATTAGTATTTTTTTAATTATTTTCTATTTTTTAAAAAATAATATGAAAAAAACTAAAAGATACATTAAACCATGTTGAGTTAAGATTAAGTTTCTCTTTAAAATTTTGAATCAAATTTAAAATAAATAAAATTATGTTTAAACTCAAATCAAATTTAAATTTTATTTTATTTATTAAATAGTCACAATGTGATTATGATTACAAGGTAGTATACATTTTATGAAAAATACTTTGATACACGAGCTTTTGTGTAAACTTTAGTTTATACAAACCTTTCAATTTTAGAATTTAGAGATTTAGGTTGTGGTTTAGGCTTTATGGTTTAGGTTGTAGGGTGTAGAATTTAGAGTTTAGGATTTAGGGTTTAAGGTTTAGGTGTTAGGGCTAGGAATATAGGTTTTAGATTTTATACCTTCAATATGAAGAGTTGTATAAATTTCTTTTACACAGTTTATGTATCAAAATATAACACATATTTTATTTTTAAAAAAATTGATTATAAAGTAAATTAGGATCAAATTGATAGAATAGGCAACTAGTATAGACCAAATGTGTAGTTATTCAAATTTTTATTAACAGCCACATCACCCCTCCGTTAGATTTGAACGGTTGGTGGTCAAAATATGACCAATTAGAGTAAACTACATGGGTGACAACCTAACTATTGGGGTCTGACTTATTTTGACCACCAAACTACAAAAATTGAAAATTCGACCACCATCCTATTTTGACCACCAACAGTTAAAATCTGGAGGGGTGACGTGGTTGTCAATGAAAATTTGAATAACTACATATTTGGTTTATATTAATTACCTATTCTATCAATTTGATCCTCATTTTAATTTAATCAAAATTATTAGCTTCGATGGTTTTGAGATTGGGTATCAGTTCTTGGATGGAAAGCAAGAGCAATTGGGTTTATTGAGCTTTACCCAAACTATGGCAGATGAGGAAATTGAAGTAGAAATGACAGAAAATGCTAACATGGGACCCAGGGTTTCAAATAGCGGAGCACAACTGTGATAGCGACCGCGAAATTGCGGTTGCGCCGCCGTCCGAAACCGTAATCGAAAGAAATCACGGTGGGCAACGAAATCACGACGATAGCGGGCTGTCTCGGACGCGAAGTAACGAGATAGCAGCTGTCGCGACGATAGCGGGACGCTATCCTCGTTTTCAGCTCAATCGCGGATGGTAGCAGAGGAGGAGGAAAAAGTTGCAGAGAAAAGAAAAGAGAATCGGGGGTTGAAGAAGATGTTATAACATTAAAAGGGTAAATGCGGGAAGAAGGGTTCTAATTTTAATGCATTTTTGGAGAGGCTTAAAAGTTTTAGTTCTCTTATAATTTAGTCCTTTAAGGCAGTTTTTTAGTTTAATTAAGATGTTTTATTTTATTCCATTTTCAATTAAGTCATCAAATCCATAACAAAACTTCCAATTGAGTCTCTAAGTCTTATTTTCTTTTAATTAAATCCATTTCTAAGTGTTGGAAATTTTTTTATAATTATAATTTAAATTTCCCAATTTTGATATTTACCTTGATATTTTTTTAATTTAGGTATTGACCTAGAACAATATATATATATATATATATATATATATATATATATATATATATATATTTATAATAGATATTTTTTAATCCATTTTAATTTATGTTTATTTTTGTTTAGAAAATACTATAAATATCATTAAAAATGACTTTTTATAGTTATAATTATAATTATTATATTTTACAATAAGTTGTGCAAATTCAAAAAAATTCACGACCGCACAACCGCAATGACCGCAATAGCCTCCGTTATGTCCGCAACCGCGATAACCGCGACGCGACCGAAAACGCGACCGCGAACGCTATTTAAATCCCTGATGGGACCTATAGTTGAACCTGAAGAGATGGTTGAAGAAGAATCGATTATGATGGGAGAAGCTTATTGAGAAGAGAAGGAAGAAACCGAGGGAAAATTGAAGTCGGGAAGGCCGGAAAATTAAAGAAAGATGGAGAAGGTGAAAATGTAATTGAAGATGAATCGATGAAAACCGAGTTGCAGGAGATTAAAGAAACTGAGGAGCAGATAGAGGAAAGCCAAGATGTAATTGAAGAAGAAATGGTTGAGGACATTGAACAACAGAGGTCACAAACTGATGTTGAATTCGTACAAGTTAATCATCAGACAAGGCTTTTGCCTGAAGGAACAGAATCTTTATAGGAAATAAAAGATGTTCCAATGGAAACCAATGATACTGACATGGTTCAAGTCCTAATTATTCGAATCAGAAGTGCAGTGAGTATGCTGGAGAAGTGGGGCAATTCCCTTGCTCTCAAATCTCAAGAACTGGATCCATTGAAAGGGTTAACTAGCACATGGAAACTGAAATGTTTCTCAAATTTGTGTTTGGGTTTTTAGCATTTCTTACCATTGTTGCACCTTTTGTATTTGACTGTAAAATTAGGAGAAAGGGAATTGCATCAAAGAAGGAGAAGCCAAGTTTGCCGCTTCCTGTTGAAAGAGATGAGCCAAAAAAGCTTGCCATTTCCATCACCATGCCATTGACTACCACCTCGGCGATGGAGAGCCGAGCACCTTCAGTTGAGTTGTTGGCTAAGTTTGAGATCAGTGGAATAAGTCGATCACTTAAGAGTTCTGCTACAAACAATAGAATGAAAGATGAAGTGATTACCGAATTGAATGATTAATTTATTTAATTAAATTAAATTTAGGATCAAATTGATAGAATAAGTAACTAATAAGGACCAAATGTATAATTATGCAAATTTTATTAATAGTCATGTTACCCTCCTTTAGATTTTAACAGCTGGTGGTCAAAATAAGACTAATTAAATCATTTGGTGGTCGAATTTTCAGTTTTTGTAGTTCGATGGTCAAAATAGATCAGACCTAATAGTTGGGTGGTCACCCAAGTAGTTTACACTATTTTAAAAAATTGATTATAAAATGATTCATTCTTGTAGTTTTTCGTAACTATGTGATAAAGTAGACACACCTTATAAACAAAACTACTCAAACCCAAATCTCTTAAGTCGAAATATATCCTCTTTTCAGCCTACTATTCTTTGGATTCCAAAATCATATTTGTTTACCCTTTATTAAAGGGTAATTTTTACTAATGGTCCATTTTGTTTAAGTTTTGTTCTATTTTGGTCACTTAAATTTAAAAAAAGATTATTCTTGTCACTTACGTTTGAAAATGTTTCTGTTTTGGTCACTGGACTATTAGTCTCCGTTATTTTTATTTTCGGTATGTTTCATTTTGGTCACCGATTTTATTTTTTTTTTGTTTAAACCACTTACGTTATCGTTTTGTTCTATTTTGGTCATCGGGCCATTAACCCCCATTAATTTGATGATGTATCATATTAATAAAAATGAGTAATTTTTAATTTAATCCTTAAACTTTTAAATATTTATTTTTTTCACCATCTTCAAACAAGCTCAAACACAGTTAGTTTGGGAGCCTTTTTGATAGGTAATATGAAATTTCCAACATAATGCTTCTTTCATTAAATAGTTCAAAAAACATTAGCTTGAAAATATATAAGTTTTTCACAAGTTCAACCCCTTCGACGAAAATTAGAGTTTCCAACATAATGTTTCTTTTTTTAAATGGTTCAAAATACACAATAACTATGTTAACTCTAATCTTGTTTTCAATAATTCTGTTTATGTTTCAAGAAACCATTAATCAATATTAAAGACTATTTGAAAAAGAGAATAAGTTTCCTTAGTGAATTTATGGTGGCTTTCAAAGAAAAAATCCACACTGATATCAAGCTTATGCCTAACAATGTACCCTCCATTTCAACACACAAATCTGTACTGGTAAAATCTCCCTAACTATGCTTCAATTACATATTTTCTTTCTGTCTGTTGCTTTGACAAAATATTAATTGCACGTTTACTTATACGTAGGCAGCAAGATCAGAAACCTTTAAAAATATATTAAGCTCGTACAACTACTGTAGGTAGGCATATGACAAAATATTGATTGCACGTTTACTGTACGTAAGTATATGAGATACTATTATAAAAAAACGCATTACTTTTTGGTGATAGTCAAAGGCTTGAGTATTGATCGTGATTTCTTTAGTAGTGCTTCTGTCAAAAATCATCCGTTGTTGTATCTTGGGAGACTGACGACTAAAGAACTCAAACACTGAGGAGTGATCGAATCTGTCTTAAGGAAACTGTGTTCGTGCAGGACTCAACAATTTTTTTGGTTATTCAAGATCTGCTAATTTCAGTATTTCGTTTATTTAAATTAATTTATTTTATTTATTTCGAATTTAACCCTATTTGTCCAACAATCTTAAGACATAGCATATCCAAGGCGATTCAGAATAAATATAGTTGTGAGAAAGCAAACAAATTTGTTTCAGGAATTATCTTGTCGTTTTAACGGGTTTGCTTAAATCTCAATTATAAACGGGACAAATCTGTCATACATAAATTGTCAATAGAAGTAACCGAGGTTACAAGGAATAAACGAAATTTAATTTTTAGTTTATCAGAATTATTAGTATTTCCAGGATTTGTGTTTCTTTTGAACAGAAACAATGACTACTCAGGGGAAAACGTGATTTGTTTTGAAAACAAAGATCTCGTAAATAATTCATTTCGGAAATTAATTCTCACCGTTTTAACGGATTTACGTGATTTTTCCAAACAAGAATCAACAAAATTAATGATTATTTCCTTTTAATTTTTGTTGCGTTGATATATCTGATTTGGGTTTTAGTGCTACTAATCTCAATGTTTAACAGAAGATATGATAGAAATAAATTACTAAATTTATTTCTTCATTGAACTCTTGCGTTGATTCTAATTTTGGAAAAGAAGATAAACCATTGGATTTATTTTTAAGAGAATTTTGTATGATTCTAACGTAGCGAAAAAAATAAATCATCGAATTTATTTCCGTATGAATCTTGTATGATTCTAGTTTTTGTAAGGAAAATAAATCGTCGAATTTATTTCGTGAGAATCAAGTATGATTCAATTTTGTAAAAGGAATAAATCATAACATTTATTTCTATGCTAGAATCATGTGTTGATTCTAATTTGTTAAGGAAAATAAATCGATGGATTTAATTTCGTGAGAATATATAATGATTCAATCTTGGAATAAATTGGTGAATTTATTTTGGAAATAGGAATAACTTAAAGTTATTATTTCTTAAAGAATAAATTATGATTCTATTTTGAAAATAAATTGGTGAATTTATTTCGAGAAATAACATTGGTTACCAAATTCAAAGCATAAAAGAACTTGGTTCTCTATGTAGAACTAAATGTTTTGATATAATAATTGAAAAATATTTTGGACTAAATTAAAAAGAATTTAAAATATGCTTTTAGTCAAAACAACTTAAAAATATGTTTAAGGGTTTTTACAAGGCTTTAGAATAACTTAAAATGATTTTAATGTAGCCAAACTAGTGTTTCTCAAGTAACCGTACCGATACGATATAAAACTGTATCGATACGCTTTAGTGTTTTAACTACAGTGAAATTCTAGTAGCCAAAACTCGTACCGATATGCTTTGTCCGTATCGATACGGTTTGCTTTAAATACCCAACGACTAGTTAGCGTACCGATACGCCCAACTACCCCAACATTCTTTTAAATTGCAGGACCATATCGATACGCTTGCCATGCGTATCGATACGCACCAACTGGAAGTGCTCAACGAATATTTCCTTATCGGGACTGTATCGGTACAGATTTAACGGGTATCATTACGCTAAGCTATAGAACTGCATTTATGGTGGAAAATAAAGGCTCCAACAGCTCCAATTAAACCCCAACAATCTACAACGACTATGAACTCAATTAGGAGCATCAAAGGGACCTACAAGCATCAAGGAAAGGATAATGCTTCAATTGTAACAACATTATGGTGTCAAATTGTCTTTAGAGCTTAATTGTTATTCTCTTGTATAGACAAAACACTTATGAGCTAAAATGTTTATGTACGCTCAAGTGTATAGGTTTTGGGTGAGTGCTTAGAGTTGCAAACACATACCTATTAGAGGGATTTCTTGTTTGCTTTGAATTTCACTTGTAAGAGGGTGTTTGATTAAGCTAAGGGTAGGTAGCTTAATAGTTGTAACGGTTTCCTCCTCATCTGAGAAAAGGGGACGAAATTCTTAGTGAATTTGAGAAATCCTTGGTGGCGTTCCAAGGTAGTGGTTGTAGGCTTTGGGTTAGAAAGCTGAACCACTCTAGATCTTTGTGTTTAATTCTTAATTTTTGCCACCAACTCAAACACCCAAAAATTTAACTTCTCCACCACTGGGCTAGTTAAATCGGTTGAAGGAAATCGAGCCTATCAAACCTAACACTCTATGTCAAAATTAAATTCTTAAAGCCTATTCTGATTCATGCTATGAAGTGCACAGTGTTTAAAAATGGCTAAAAAATTATGAGAGTCGTTGGGCCATAAATACAAATTAGAAAAATCAGTGAAATTTATTGGAAATAATTCCAAACGAGGCAACAAATAATGTTGCATATTTGACCATGACAAACTCGGTCAAAGATCTGAAGAATGATTCTACTATTATTTAGAGAGGATAAGGTAAATTTTTGTTACAACCTTCAAATATTATTAAGGTAAATATTACTAAGACAAATATTACCATGGTAAACAAGTATTTGAAGGAAATTTATTACCTTCACGATAAAACAAACTAGTATTTTACTTAAAAGCAAAGATGTTATAGAGGAATTATTCTCTATAAGTAGGATGTTCAACCCAATTTTAATAAATTGATTAAAATGGGGAGAAAAATCTACATGAGTAACTCTGCGACATCCAAGGGAACAATGGTTTTAAAGATAACTTCTGAAAAGAATTGGATCTTCAAAATGCGCCTGATTTGAGGGAAGTTGTTCTATCAACTAATTACCTCTTTCTAAAGAGACAAGACACCATATGAGTTGTGGAAGGAGATAAAACCTTCCTACAACTACATAAAAATGTGAGGGTATCTTACAAAGGTAATATTTCTATTACCGAAGTAAATGAAAATAGGTGAATTATATTTTCATTGACTATGTAGAACATAGTAAAGGATATCAATCTCTTGTGTACAAATAGATTCACAAGAATGTGATAATGAAATAAAAAAATGACTCATTCTTTGAAAGAATATTTTCCTATATAGGGAAGTTGATCCAAGTTCAAAGAAACGAACCTTGGAGACTATCAATGGATAATAGTCCATAAGTTCAACAAAAGATTGAAACTAATATATTGTCATGATGACAAATAAAGTGTAACAAATGTGTATATGTCAAAACTATAGATATTAGATATGTCATCTGTTGCGTGTAAAAGAGTCTATCGCAATTGTAGTGCAAGTGTACACGACGCAAGTAGTAAAGTGATACGAAGTATCGGATATCGTCTTCACAGGGATTGGGCTAATGACTTCACCTTAGTTTACTGCACGAAGTAAAGGAAATAGTTTAGAAGATTGTCACGAGAATAATAAGAAAAACGTAAATAAAAAGATTGAGATATCAAGATAGAGAGAATGGGCTGGTATTGAGTTGCTCGGTAGTGCAGGTATTGAATTGCTTAGGAACTCCAGTTCTGTCGTCGCTCCCGTCGTCGACAGCACCTGTCGCGGCGGCTGTCCGTTAGCTGTCGCGGCAGCAGACACACCAACTCCGTACTTCAAGCTTGGCAAGAATCCTAGATCTGCCTTAGCCTATCCCTAGGTCCAAGTCTGTCGATGATCACGTCTTTGATGATACCTCCCGGCGTGAATCGAAGGACGAACAACGATGTGTATGAATTCTTCCTTAGCCACTTAACCTTGCCATATCCCTAGGCACAAGATAGTTCAACTATAAACTAGAGAACTTGCTCTTATTTCTTTCGTATACTTAACTCTCCCGATGCTAAGTAAATGGATAACCTCACAATGCTCTCCCGATGCTCTTGCAAGATGTTAAAACCAAAATAAGAGAACTTGAAGTTTATTTTATTGAACTTGGAAAATCCTAAAACAAAACAATCCTTGCAACTACTTTACAAAACAACCCGTGGCCCTAGGGGGAATTTAGAACATGTCGGTGACGGGTAAACGGCATGGGTTTTTGGTTTCGGTTATGGGGTAATCGGTTATGCCTAATAGGTTAAATCTATGCCCTTATATAAGTTTTGGGCTCAAGTCTTCTAAGGTAACAAGGATTACAACTTTAATGAAAAGTAAGATTCTAATAAATGCTTAATCTCTAATGATTCCTACTTTGCAGCCGCCATCCTTGTTTCTAGGAATTTCCTCTCCTTGAGCTTTGGCTTGACATATCTTTTGATCCGGGGCTTGGAAAAATATGTGGCTTTCACACGACAGACGAGCAGATTTTTCTCTATCTATCGAGGTCCACTTTACTTTTCCTCTTCATAAGTCTGTTGTCACCATGCTGTCACGACAGGTCCATGGCAGCTTCGTCTTCTTTGTCTACTTGTCCAGTCCAACTCTCCTGCTTCTCTGCCCTGCGCCTGCCTTCGACGTCTATTATGGCAGATACCTGCAAAAATAGCCATCTTTTAGTAGAATTCGTGCTTTTAATCCATTTGTGATGTTTTACTGAAAACTAACCTAAATGAAATGCAATGATGCTTGAATGTAGCAGAAATATGGGTTAAAAAGGGTGTAAATAATAGAACTTTTACACACTCAACACACCCCCAAACTCAAGTTTTTGCTTGCCCTCAAGCAATTAAGACTAAAAGAAAAATGAAAATTTTTGTGTTGGCCTTCACACAGTGAACTGTCCCTTACCCGTCGCTCATTCTCTATGGTGGCAGCAACCTGTCGGAAGGGTTAGGATCTGTCCGGAATCTCCCTATAGCTCTCGTGCAGTGTGTGCATGCTTGTGAACAGTTATATGCTAAGACTCTCTTAGTTTCACTAGAATATTCAACTTCTTAACTCGAATTTTTATGCCAAAGTTTATTTTTTTGGAAGGCACATTTTCATGCTTCTTTTTCTTCTATTTTCCAAGCTAAATTTTTCTAGAGCCAGTTTTTGGCACCTCTAGTTAGCTTCCTAGAGCCGGTTTCGGGCACCTCTAGGTTTTTGAGTTTCTTTTGCTAAACTTCTCTCCTAGAGCCAGTGTTTAGGCACCTCTAGGGGCTATCCAAGTTCTAAGCTTCCTATTTTAGTTTGGCTAAAAGAAATCTAAGCAATATAACAGTCACAAAGGTGTTTAAGTTTTCAGAACTATAGAAAGGCTCTAAACTTCTCCTTAAACTGTCCTAAAGATGCTGCCACGACAGAGCCGTCATGACAGGTAAGTTAACATCACAGTTTTAAGCCAACAGTTTTATATATATATTTTTAAGAGAATTTAAATAAAAAATGAGACACAAAAATTAATAATAAAAATGTACTTAAGACTCCATTTAATGATGGAGGGTTGCCACCCCCAAACTCAAGGGTTGCATTGCCCTCAATGCAAAATGACAGAAAAATAAAAACATGAAAAATACATCACAAAAGATAAAAACAGGCAGCAATAAGAGGAAAATAAGAACTTAAATTTTCAGTCGCTGTCCTCGCTGCTGCTGCTGACACGAATCTGACGGCGGCGTCTGGGCTGTGGAGGAGGTTGGGCAGGTTCAGGGGCAGGTTCCGGGGCAGGTTTCTCCACAAGCTGAACATCGGAACTGCTGCCACTGTCCCAAGAGCTGCTGGTGGTGGTGCTACCCTTGGGCAGTCGTTTCTTATCTGCCACATGCTTTATCCTCTTGACTGGGGTAAATTCCCTTTCCAAATTTCTCCGGATCAGAGGGCTGTCATCAGAGGCAGGCCGCTTTGTTCCTCTAGGAGAGGTGTCTGCCGGTGGGCTGCCTGCTGCCGTCGGGGCAGGTGAAGTGGTGGAGGCAGTCGAGTGGGAATGCGGGGAGGCAGGTGGGGTGTGTGTGTGAACAGGGGTGTGGGAAAGAGTGGGGATACGGAAATAATGGGCAGAAAAAGTAGGGAATTGAACATCGGGAAGATTTAAAGTTTGGGTAATAAAATTTACCGTCGAGTTTGCGAAGTCCCGTATGAACGTCATCAATCCCATTTGTCGCTCCTCTACCCGTTGTAACGTAGCAAGGAGGAGGGCAGACTGGCCTGTCGGAGTGGTGGCGGCAGCGGGTTCCGGGGCAGGCTCCTCTGATGATTCTGCGGGGGAGCCGGCAGGGTTGAAGGAGGAGACAGGTGTAGCCACGATCAGCTCCATGAGGCCATTGAGGTTGTTGTCTGTCCAGCCTCTGCCCTTCCTTATTTTGTCGGATGGTTCCTCGGGAACAGTAGCACATCGGCAGAGGGAAGTTATGGTGAACGGCAGGCAGAGGCGTGAGTCGGAGCGGTAGGCACAGTCCAAGATACTGTCCCTCATATATCTGCCCACATTGATGGGCCTGTCGTGCATGATGGAGTGAATAAGGGCAAGCCGCTGCCGGTTGACTGTCGTGTGGTGGGAAGAAGGCAGGATACGCTTTTTGATGAAAGCGTTCCAAAGTTTTGCTTCGGGGAGGAGCTGCCCCCTGTTGACGGAGTGGGGGTTCTTCTTGCTGGTTGTCCATGATGTTCCCTCCTCTGTCAATTCCACCATGACAGCATCATAAGCGGCAGCATCGAGGGTGTCGAGAAATTTCTGGTGAGCATCATCATCGGGGCCAAAGAAGAGGCCAAACATGTGATTGATGCTTTCGGCAGTGAAGGGCACTAGCACTCCTCGAACGGTGACGGATGTCGCCGTTCTGCTGTCTATGGCTACGTAGAATTCCTGGACTAATGTGTCGTTTTGCTCTGCCGGTTGTTCCGCAAAGTGCTCCCATAGCAAATTCTGGATTGCTCGAGCAATGAAGGGTCGGGGTCCCATGTTAGGTGCTTTGCGGATGTAAACGAAACCACGTTCTTCCCATAACTCCTTGTTGGCAAAGGGCGTCGCTGCTGCTGAGGAGGATGCTGAGGCAGCACTACGGCGGGTCTGTCTAGTAGACATGTTGGTTGCAAGGGTTGTGAAATCTGAAGAAAGCAAATAAAACTAGAGGAGAAAGCAAAGAAGAATAAGCAGAAGTGAGAAAAAATGAAAATGAAAGTGGGGTTTTATAGCGGTCGAGTAGCTGCCCATTTAATGCCGCAACGGTAGGCGGGAATAACGGGGCGGCAGATTGGATTTAGCGTGTCTGACGCGTCTGACACGCATTTATGCGTCTGTTACGCGTCTGCCGCACGCTTCTGCGTCTGCTATGTCAGTCTGTTGACAGCCTGTCATATTCGTCCGCGGCGGCAGCCGAAACGACAGGTTTCAATAAATGAGCTCTGTTGGGCTGGTGGATGGATGGTGGGCTTGGGCCACTTCTTCTTTTCTTCTTGACTTCTTTATTTCCTAAAAACAGAAAATAGAAAAACATTATTCAAATAAAATAACCTAATTTCCTAATAAATAATAATAATAATAAAATAAATAAAAATAAAAAATTAGGTTAAATTAGGGATGCCTTGTGGGGCATCTCCTAAAGTAACCACTTCCTGTATTCCTGGGGCTTCAGTCCCCTGATAGTGCTTGAGGCGTTGTCCATTGACTTTAAATTGGTGCCCGTCTTTTAATGATTGAATTGTGATGGCACCATGGGGAAAACTTGTATCACTTGGAATGGGCCAGACCATCTAGACTTTAGCTTTCCTGGGAAGAGTTTAAGTCTAGAATTAAACAACAACACAAGCTGCCCTGAGCAGAACTGTCGTGGCAGCAGTTTCTTGTCGTGCCACTTCTTAGTCTTTTCCTTATAGATCCTTGCGTTGTCGTAGGCCATTGTCCGTAATTCTTCAATCTCGTTCAGATCTAATAACCTTTTCTGGCCGGCCTTGTCCAAGTCCATATTCACTGCCTTGATTGCCCAATATGCCTTGTGCTCGATCTCGACAGGCAAGTGACAGGTTTTCCCATAAATCAGTCGGTATGGAGACATGCCCAATGGAGTCTTGAAAGCTGTTATGTATGCCCATAATGCATCATTTAGAAGTAAAGACCAATCTTTCCTAGTTGGCTTAACCATCTTTTCAAGAATGTTCTTCACTTCCCTATTGGATATCTCAGCCTGTCCATTGGTCTGTGGGTGGTATGCTGTCGCGATCCTGTGCTTGACACCATATTTCTTCAAGGCGGCAGCAATTACCCTATTATCAAAATGTCTCCCTTCATCACTGATAATCGCCCTAGGGATGCCAAATCTAGAAAAAATGTTTTTGTGCAAAAACTTTTGGACCGTCTTGGCATCATTCTTTTGAGTGGCGATGGCTTCAACCCACTTGGAGACATAATCCACTGCTAGGAGGATGTAAAGATTTCTACATGAAGATGGAAAAGGTCCCATAAAATCAATCCCCCAAACGTCGAAGATCTCGACTTCTAAAATGTTCTGCAGTGGCATCTCGTTTCTCTTCGAGATGTTGCATGTCCGCTGGCACCTATCACAGTTCTTATAAAAGTCCTGTGCATCCTTATATAGTGTCGGCCAGTAGAACCCTGACTGCAGCACCTTGGCAGCAGTTTTATTGCCTCCTAAGTGACCTCCATATTGTGAAGCATGGCAGTGATGGAGAATGTCTTCTTATTCTTCTTGTGGTACACACCTTCTTATAACCTGATCTGCGCACATTTTGAAAAGAAGAGGTTCGTCCCAATAATAATGCTTAACATCATTTTGGAACCTCTTCCTGACTTGATAATTAAGATCAGAAGGTAATATTCCGCTAACTATAAAATTAACGAAATCAGCATACCAGGGTAGGTCAGAAGACTTACCTGCTGCCATGGCTGTCGCGACAGCGATTGCGGCAGCAAAGAGCTGCTCATCAGGGAAGGTCTCCAGTATGTTTGTCTCGTCGATTGGTAGACTCTGTCCCTTCTCCAACCTCGACAAGTGGTCTGCCACCTGATTTTCTGTCCCCCTTTTGTCCTTGATCTCAAGGTCGAATTCTTGTAGTAGCAAGATCCACCGTATCAATCTAGGCTTTGCATCCTTCTTTGCGAACAAATACTTTAGGGCAGAATGGTCGGTGTGTATTATTACTTTCGTTCCAAGTATGTAAGAACGAAACTTGTCGATGGAGAACACCACAGCTAACAGCTCCTTTTCTGTGGTGGTGTAGTTCACTTGGGCTTCATTCAACGTCTTGCTGGCATAGTATATGACGTGAAACAGCTTATCCCTGCGCTGCCCAAGTGCTGCCCCGACAGCATAGTCACTAGCATCACACATGATCTCAAACGGTTGTGTCCAGTCTGGTGGCTGCACTATGGGGGCTATTACTAGCTTTTCCTTCAGAACCTGGAATGCTTCAGTACATTCCTCATTAAAGTCAAAGGGTCGGTTCTGCTCTAAGAGATGGCATAGGGGCTTCGTGATTTTTGAGAAATTTGTAATGAATCTCCGATAAAAACCCGCATGCCCTAAAAAACTTCTAATGCCCTTGACTGTGGTTGGCGGCGGCAGCTTCTCTATGACTTCAATTTTAGCCCTGTCGACTTCTATCCCACGGCAGCTAATCTTATGGCCTAGGACTATCCCTTCATCGACCATAAAATGGCATTTTTCCCAATTGAGAACAAGATTAGCTTTTTCACATCTTTCAAGTACCTTTTGAAGGTTGCCGAGGCAGCTCTCAAAATCGTCTCCAAAGACGAAAAAATCATCCATGAAAATTTCTAGGAAGTCCTCTACCATGTTGGAGAATATAGCCATCATGCACCTTTGAAAGGTGGCAGGTGCGTTGCAGAGGCCGAACGGCATCCTCCTAAATGCGTATGTTCCGTAGGGGCATGTGAAAGTCGTCTTTTCTTGATCCTCTGGTGCAATAGCAATTTGGTTATAACCTGAGTAACCATCAAGAAAACAATAGTAAGGCTTACCCGCTAATCTATCAAGCATTTGATCAATAAAGGGTAAAGGAAAGTGGTCCTTTCGGGTAGCTTTGTTAAGCTTCCGATAGTCCATACAAACCCTCCAACCGGTCACAGTCCTGGTTGGGATTAACTCATTGTTCTCGTTGGTTATCACGGTCATGCCTCCTTTCTTGGGAACACATTGCACCGGGCTTACCCATTTGCTGTCGGAGATAGCGTAAATAATACCAGCATCTAACCATTTGATTATCTCTTTACGCACTACCTCCTTCATCGCAAGGTTTAACCGCCTTTGGGCATCAATAGTCGGCTTATGATCTTCCTCTAGGAGGATTTTGTGTATGCATATCGCCGGACTAATGCCTTGAATGTCTGCTATCGTCCATCCAATCGCCTTTTTGTGCTGCCTTAACATGTCGATCAGCTGCCGTTCCTGTTCCTGCGGCAGCTTAGCAGAGATGATTACGGGCAGTGTGTCATTGCAACCAAGATAAGCATATTTAAGCTGCCCGGGCAGGGGCTTAAGTTCTAAAGCAGGTGGTTCAACAATAGATGGCTTTTGGATTAAATGGTTATCCGAAGTGTAATTCAAGGGTTCGAATAACTTACCTGGACGATTGCCTAACCAGTTTACCTCCTCCTGACCTTCAGTATCAGATGTATTAGATTCAGAGGAGTCACTGTCGTCGATGCTGTCGTCGTCACTGTCGTGACAGGCCTATAAGTGGCTATCGCAGCAGTGACCAAATTTTGTATCCTGGCAGCCCGATCTGATGCAGGGTTGATCAAAGGTCACCTCAATGATGACCTTGCATTCCTCGTCCACATCGGCTTGTTTCATTGCTTGGAGAACATTCAACTTAATCTCTTGATCGTTCACGCGCATGGTGAGTTCTCCTTTCTCCACATCAATCAATGATCTTTCCATGGCTAAGAAGGGTCGCCCTAGGATGACTGGTGCGTTTTCGTCTGCCTCACAATCTAAGATAAGAAAGTCAGCAGGAAAAAATAAGCTTATCCACTCTTACCAGAATATCTTCAATTTTTCCCTCGGGATGAACGTAAGAGCGGTTGGCCAGCTGCAGGGTAACTGTCGTGGGTCGTGCCTTGCCAATACCTAGTTTCTGAAAAACAGATTTGGGCATTAGATTAACACTGGCACCAAGATCACAAAGTGCCTTACCCACAAATTTGTCGCCGATTACGCAAGGTATGATGAAGCTCCCCGGATCCTTCTTTTTCTGGGGCGGCTGCCTATGAAGAATACTCATGCAACCTTCTTGCATCCTTACCGTTTCAAATTCCCCAAGTTTAGATTTTTTCAACATAACATCCTTGAGAAATTTAGCATAACCGGGCATCTCCCTAACAGCATCTAACAACGGAATATTAATATGAACCTGCTTAAAAATATCATAAATCTTTTTAAGTTGAGATTCATGCTTAGCTTGCTGTATCCGTTGCGGAAAATGTGGTGGAGGACGATAATCAGCAATGCGTCCTTCCCACTGCATGCGAATCTGAGGACGGTAATCATCTTTTTTCTCCTCTGTCGCTTCTGCTGTCGTGACAGGCTCATCGGCAGCAGTCTGTTTATCACCTGTCGGGGCAACTTCTTTGGCAGGTTTATCCAAGGCAGGTTCCTTGTCTGTTTTAGCTTCTTTTTCCGGCCCTGGTAGCTTTTTCCCACTCCTAGTAGTAATCGCCTTACATTGCTCATGTGGGGGCGGTCTAGCATTTTCAGTATTGCTAGGGAATCCTCCATTCTGCCTTGGTTTAATATGTTGCGACACCTGACCCATTTGTGTCTCTAGAGATTTCAACGTAGCCTCATGATTTGTCATTCTCATCTCGGTTTTATCTATAAAGTTTTCCATCTTCTTGACAAACTGATTTATATTGTCCATATACGTACTGGTCTAAGACATAAAAGTGGCCAGAGTCTGCTCCAATATACTACTCGTGGCAGGTGGTGGCTGCTGTTGCTGCTGCGGCTGTTGCTACGGCAGTTGTTGTCTCGTCAGCAATCTAGGACCTCCCTGATTCTGATTATGTGCTTGCAGATTCAGGGCGTTGTTGGGGTTACTCCAGGAAAATTTGGGATCCTTCCTCCAATTGGGATTATAGTTGTTGGAGTTATAATTCGGCTTGTAATTTCCAACATATTTTCCCTCTTCTATATTTATTGGGCACTCATCCCTACTATGATTTCCCTCACAAATAGCACAAACTTCCTCGACAGCAAATCCTCGTAATTCTTCTTCATTTAATAAGTGTTTCATTGCTTTAGTGAGGAATGCTACCTGTGATTTCATAGTGTTGTCGGCCTCATAGTCCTTGACAGCAAGTACCCGTTTACCCCCTCTTCTAGCTGTCGGAAACTGCTCCTCATTCTTAGCTAGATTTTTCAAAACTTGCAATGCCTCGTCCGGATCTTTATCCAATAATAGTCCATTTGCTGCAGAATCAATCCGAATGCGAGTTTGTAAGTTAGCAGCATTATAGAACTTAGTTACCTGATTCCAGACGGGAAATTCATGCATTGGGCAGTTCCGTAGTAGAGTAGTAAATCTGTCCCAGGCCTCGTGCATCGGCTCGTCATCTTCCTGTTGAAAAGTAGCAATTTCATTACGTAATCGCTCAGATAAATGCGAAGGATTAAATCGAGATAAAAATTCACGAGTTAGATCTGCCCAAGTCATAATGGAACCCGGTGTAAGTTTATTCCACCAAGTTTTAGCTCTGTCCCTCAATGAATGGGGGAATAACCGAAGCCTCAGTATCTCCGGACTAACTCCTGGCAGTCTAAACGAACCACAGATCTCCTGGAACGTTTTGAGATGCTCCCTAGCATCGTCTGTCGCAGAACCACTGAACTGCCCGGCGTTGTTGATCATACTAAACATGACAAGTTTAAGTTCGAAGTTGTCAACATCAATATCCGGCAGCGTGGTCTCCAGCTCTACATGATCGTTCAACATGTAGTCACGACATGACCGTCGTCCATCTGCCCCATGCGGGTCGCCGACAAGCGGTATAATTCCACCAGCGGGCTGATTACGGGCCATCTGCTCTAGCTGTTCCTCGAGGTATTCGTTTCTGTCTAAAAGGCGGCGAAGTTGTTTCTTGATATTGAAGGAACGTTCGATTTCCGGATCTAAGGGATACTCAGGATCTTCACCTCTTTTGGATCTGTGCATAAACAAGAAAACCTCGTGAAAAGCGAGAGTTGAAAGCACAAAAGAAAAATTAAAGAAAAATAAAAACGAAAACAAAAATAAAAACAAAAACAAAAACGAAAAGTGCAATAAAGGAAAGATGTAGTTATGTTGCCAATCCCCGGCAACGACGCCAAAAACTTGTTGCGTGTAAAAGAGTCTATCGCAATTGTAGTGCAAGTGTACACGATGCAAGTAGTAAAGTGATACGAAGTATCGGATATCGTCTCCACAGGGATTGGGCTAATGACTTCACCTTAGTTTACTGCACGAAGTAAAGGAAATAGTTTAGAAGATTGTCACGAGAATAATAAGAAAAACGTAAATAAAAAGATTGAGATATCAAGATAGAGAGAATGGGCTGGTATTGAGTTGCTCGGTAGTGCAGGTATTGAATTGCTTAGGAACTCCAGTTCTGTCGTCACTCCCGTCGTCGACAGCACCTGTCGCGGTGGCTGTCCATTAGCTGTCGCGGCAGCAGACACACCAACTCCGTACTTCAAGCTTGGCAAGAATCCCAGATCTGCCTTGGCCTATCCCTAGGTCCAAGTCTATCGATGATCACGTCTTTGATGATACCTCCCGGCGTGAATCAAAGGATGAACACCGATGTGTATGAATTCTTCCTTAGCCACTTAACCTTGCCCTATCCCTAGGCACAAGATAGTTCAACTATAAACTAGAGAACTTGCTCTTATTTCTTTCGTATACTTAACTCTCCCGATGCTAAGTAAATGGATAACCTCACAATGCTCTCCCGATGCTCTTGCAAGATGTTAAAACCAAAATAAGAGAACTTGAAGTTTATTTTATTGAACTTGGAAAATCCTAAAACAAAACAATCCTTGCAACTACTTTACAAAACAACCCGTGGCCCTAGGGGGAATTTAGAACATGTCGGTGACAGGTAAACGGCAGGGGTTTTTGGTTTCGGTTATGGGGTAATCGGTTATGCCTCCTAGGTTAAATCTATGCCCTTATATAAGCTTTGGGCTCAAGTCTTCTAAGGTAACAAGGATTACAACTTTAATGAAAAGTAAGATTCTAATAAATGCTTAATCTCTAATGATTCCTACTTTGCAGCCGCCATCCTTGTTTCTAGGAATTTCCTCTCCTTGAGCTTTGGCTTGACATATCTTTTGATCCGGGGCTTGGAAAAATATGTGGCTTTCACACGACAGACGAGCAGATTTTTCTCTATCTATCGAGGTCCACTTTACTTTTCCTCTTCATAAGTCTGCTGTCACCATGCTGTCACGACAGGTCCATGGCAGCTTCGTCTTCTTCGTCTACTTGTCCAGTCCAGCTCTCCTGCTTCTCTGCCCTGCGCCTGCCTTCAACGTCTACTATGGCAGATACCTGCAAAAATAGCCATCTTTTAGTAGAATCCGTGCTTTTAATCCATTTGTGATGTTTTACTGAAAACTAACCTAAATGCAATGCAATGATGCTTGAATGCAGCAGAAATATGGGTTAAAAAGGGTGTAAATAATAGAACTTTTACACACTCAACATCATCCTATGTTTATATGTTGATGACATACTCATTGTTAGAAGCAACAATGAAATGGTAAAACGTACCAAAGACATGTTAAATTCAAGATTTGACATGAAGGATATGGGACCAGCCGATACGATTTTAGGCATCCAAATCAAACGGTCAAAAAAAGGTCTCATATTAACTCAGTCACACTATGTGGACAAGATTCTTGAGAAATTTGACAATGATGATTATGGTATAGCCAAAACTCCTATAGACATATGCTAACATTTGTCCAAGAATAAAAACTAAAGTGTTGACCAGGTGGAATATGCAAGGGTCATAGGCAGTCTTATGTACCTCATGAGTTGCACTAGACCGAATATTGCCTTTACTGTGAGCAGTTTAAGCAGATTTACAAGCAATCCAAGTGAAAATCACTGGAAAGCAATTGTGAGGATATTAAGATATCTCAGATATACTCGAGACTATGTATTGCATTATTTTAGAGATCCTGCAGTTTTAAAAGGATGCACTAGTGCTAGTTGGATATTTGACATTCAAGGGAAAAGTGGATATGTCTTCACTTTGGGGGGAGGAACTGTGTCATGGAAATCCTCAAGAAAAATGGTTATAACCAGATCCGTATTGGAATCTGAGTTTGTAGTTTTAAACAAGTCTAGAGAAGAAGTTGAATGACTTCAAGCAATTTCTTGAGAATATTCCTGAATGGCCAAAATCCGTGCCCATAATATGCATATACTGCGATAACCAAGCAACGATTTATATGGCACAAAATTGTATGTACAACGGTAAGTCGAGACATATACGTCACCGACATAACATTGTTAGATAATTGATCTCAAATGGAGTTATCTCTGTTGATTATGTCAAATCAAAGGATAACATTGCGAATCCACTAAACAAAGGATTAAACTGAGATCAAGTTGAGAAAACATCGAAAGGAATGAGACTAAAGCCCATGGAAATTTAAGATGCTATGAGAAGGAAAACCCTACCTAGTTGACTGGAGATCCCAAGATCTAAGTTCAAAGGGACAACCTAATCACATAGACCTTGTGCGGTCACTGTGGGAGGTTACTCTCCCAAGTTCATTCCTATGATGTAAACAGTGACTAAAAATGGAACAGGCTAAGCAATGCTTTTAATGACCATTGTGTGCATCAGTGAACCGAGCAACATAAGTCACCTATGTAAGAGTGAAGTGGGGTCGCTTCAAGGAGACTATTTGGGCATAGTTCTCTCAAACTCTCCCAGAACCAAGTGATGTCCACGGCTATATGGACATAACCATGAGAACTAAACTCGTGCCAGAAAGGTAGTTTTGTTGAGTATATCATCGTTTACACAAACGACAGAATAGTTCAAGGACATCACGTCTACTGGGCAGCCAGTAAAGTAAATATACTTTCACAAAGGAAGGTTCAAGGTTGGACACCTACCTATCCTATGCAACTATCAATCGTAGAAAATATCACCACATCGAGTCAAACTGTTTTGATAAAATGCATCAATTTCATTCATGTGGGTGATTGTTAGAAAAATGTGAGAAAATGGTAACTTTGAGCCATAATTCGAATGATTAAAGGTGGAGATTCGAATAAAGATTCGATTGGATCATATTCTACTTCGTGAGACCTTTACGATGGTATCTCATATGCTCAAAATGGTTGAGTAATGAATAAGAAATTGATGGTCAAAGTAAGGAGGTTGGGTGTAACCCCCTCGACCCGGCCTGGGCGATAGACCAAACCGAACGAGCCACACAAAGATTATAGAAGTAAACCGGGAAGTTTACCTCAATAAAAGACCCTTTTTTTCTTTTTATCTTGTCTAGATGCACATTGTTACCCTAAGTGTTTAGACTTGCTGTGGAAGAAACATCAACTCAAACGGACATCGATTTGGCATTCAATTGATTACAAACATGCGTTAGGGACCAATATGTAATTTTAGCAAATTACATGGGCTTCTTAAAATTTTAAGTTATCATCCTTTAATTAGTCACATTACATGCCACTGTGTCAAATCTCAGCTCAATTCGATCATTCAAACATGTTTAATTGCATCCACAACATTCAAGGACTAAAACATAAAGAAACAGAACTTCAAAAGAATCTGACCAACTAACTTAATAGCTTCGTGTATCGATACACTTAGCCCTGTGTCGATACACCCTATTTTGGAACAGCTCTGGGTGTTTCGGAACACGAGCCCGTTTCGATACGATCTCCAAAACGTATTGGTACACAAAATTCCAGTAGCTAACTTAACCGAGCCTATTTCGATACACCCTTCCCTGTTTTGAAACCCCATGCCCATTTCAAGCTCACCGTTTCGATACAGCCTTAGGCGTATCGAAACATTTGGGCATGTAATGTCACATTTTGCTGATTTTTCACACTTTAGTGCACCCATAACCAATCAAGCATGCTTCCAAAATATATATAACATTTCCAAACATCAAACATCAATCATTCATGGCATAATCAACATCATATCATGGCAAATTGCATCAAAGGTAAACTCTAGGCATGCAACCTAGTAAACAAGCCAAGCAAGATACCAAAATGCAAAGCAAAGCACAAACAAATAACCAAAGGCCATTTACAAGTCTAAAATAACACTAAACACTTACTCAAATATGGAGTTTTCACAAATCTTTCAAAAACACAACGGAGCCCCCATTGCCCTTATTACTTATAGTCTAAACCGAAACATACATTCTCAAATGAAGTCTCTTGTGATCCCTTGCTCCAAGTTGCCTCCAAAACCTCAATTCTCTGCATTGACGGACAAATTAGAGCGTAAACACACAAGGCTTAGTGAGGAGTGCTAAAAAACAAAACACTATCAATGTGTTAAAACCATTTTCCATGTCCACATTGAAATCTCGTTTCAATTAACTTAAATCATCAATTGAAAACCATCATGCCTTTAAAACCATGCACTTTTCTTAATAAAAAATCAGCATAATAAACCTTATGCAACATGTATCATGAACCAACAACAAGTCTCATTGCTAACACTCAATTTAAGCCTTCCCATGCATAACTACCATATGCAAAACTTAAAGAGTAAAACATGTATAAATCACAATATACAACATAAACCATATCATGATACATCATCAATTATATTGGCTTACAAGTGATCATTAGGCAAGTTCATTTCTCAAAACAACATATCGGATACACAGATTCCCAAGTGTTGTCCCAACACTTCATACATTCTCATCGACATCTCAAGGTTCACACACGGGAGCTACCCTCCACCGTTGTGACACCCGTGGTGGAGTATTCGGTACACCATATAAACCTCTCAACACCACTCATCGATAGATGTATAACCCCACTAACGAGAGACGGGACACCACACATACATACCTCAATCGTTAGGGTACTCAGATGGAGTATTCGGTACACCGTATAAAGCCCTCAACATCCAAGGCGACTTGTTTACAGTGCACTCAATCCTATAGCTGATTACCTATATCCGATAACATTTATAAACCAATTTCGTAACATCACTTGCCAATATAATTCTCATTTCACCACATACCTCATTGTTTTCAAAGCATCATCATTAAATCATTTTCCAAAGCATTAAACCATGCTTTAAATCACAAGTATAAAACATATACTTACAAGGATCACTTACCATGTGCATCCTTCATCAACACATCAATAACAACAGCAAGCCACATGCTTTAACAGTAGGTAACATGAATTCAAACCAAGTGCATAAAAACCATTTCATAATAGCACAACCGAGAGAGAAATTCCTTATACTTACTTCCGAACTTATAAAAGTGTTTCAAGCTTACATCCAAGTTCCCAAAACCACCTTTAAAACATTTCAAAGCTGAAATCCATGTTCTCACTCACTGACACGCGAAACCTTGATTAGCCGCCGCGAAACTAAGCGTCTGAAGCTCCCAAAACCTCACTGGTTGCTTCCGAAACATTCTCCCATGTTTAAACTACATAAGAACTGAGGATTAGTGCATCTTAATGCATTAAAAGCTCCAGCAAGAAATCCTACCATGTTGCTCTGCCCAAAACCACAAAAATGTTTATCCGAAACAACCGAAAATACCATCGATTACTCTTCAAACTCAACCCAGCCAAAACCTAACACTTCCAACCATTTATTATCATTGGTTAACATCCAAAATCATCCTATTATCAACCGTATACCTCCAGCATTCACAAAATCACATTAACACCACAAACACCCAATCCTAATAACCTAAACAACTAGAGATCCAAATAGTTTCGGGATTACCATGCTTAAACCTCAATCTTAATAGTAATAAACTTCCAAAACATGATTAAAACCAATCATAAATCAGCCAAAATCGATCCATTTCGAAAATTACAAAAAATCATCATTTAAAGCTTGATTTAGCCATTTTCTTCAAATCAATCATAAAACCTTGTTAATAAACATAATTAAAGAGCCAAATTGTAACCCCCTCGTCTCGGTCCGGACGCTTGACCAGTCCGAGTGGGCTACACGGGGATAACCGAGGCGAAACCCGTTAAGGCTCCACTTCGGTTAACAATCCGAGAAAACTTTTTCATTTATTATTATCTTGTCTAGATGCATTAATATATCCTATGTGAAAAGACAACAGCGGAAGCAACAAGCGAGACGAACAAACAAACAACAACTCAAAACTGCCCAATTTTAACTTAGACTGCATGCTATATCGAAACGCCCAGAGGGTGTATCGATACGCCTTGACTAGGTTAACCGGCCAAAGTCAACGCGAGGAGACCGTATCGAAACGGTGGTGGACTGTATTGATACGCCCTCAACAGTCAACTTCTCGTGGTCAACGCTACGAAGACCGTTCCGAAACGCCTAGGACCGTTTCGATACCCTCAATTTCTCGTCAAAATCTCAAATTTCCAGTAGCAAAAACGTATCGAAACGCCCCCCTTTGCGTGCCGAAATGCCTGGCTTGAAACAAGAGGTCGTATCAAAATGGGACCAACCATTTCGATACACCTGCTGCGAACAGACATGTTTTAGCTGGTTTATGGCACAAGGCTACCTCAAACACCAACTAAAACCTCCCACAACCAAGCATACATTAACTCTAGATGCAAGGCACCCTATAACAAGCATGCTCAACCCCAAACATACATATAAAAGCCATTCATTCAAAGGATCAACAAAACAACATATGATTCATACATAGCATCCAAGATAACATGCTTAGACAAGAACATACATTTAAGCATTCATGAAGGGCACAAGGCCAACATACTAGGCAAACAAACCTTAAACATAACATCCACATAACAAGGAGTCTAAACATGCTCCTAAAACAAAATAACCACATAAGTCCCCATTGCTTGACTATTACATCATTAACTTAAAATAGTTCATACTTGAGGATAGCAAAAGCTCAACTAACACACTTGGAGGCCCTCTCCTTGCACAAGCAACCCACGAACTACGGATATGCATTGTCGAACAAAAGAGAGCGTAAGCATAAAGCTTAATGAGGGTAAGCTCATAAAACAAACCTCGACAATGCAGGGTCCAAGCACGAGCATGCAACCAAGGTAGAATGCATGAGTTCTTACCTTCGAACCACATGAGTCAAGATAATAATGATGCATGAACACAATTATCCACATCATGCCATGCTCAACAACTCGTAAGCTCAACACATGGAAATACATATAACAATGTTTTAACAAACACATTCCACAATCTGTATTGGCACCTAGCTATGACCCAAATACGCGGATAACTGTTGGAACTCACATCCAACAACTCACATTTACCTTACGGTGGGATTACACTCATCACCGTTTCACGCGGAGGGGATTCCACTCATCCCCACGCCCCGTCATGGGATTCCACTCATCACCGACTAACATATATATAAGAAGATTTTCGGGCGAACCCGTACTCCATCTTGATGACTACCATTGTAACGCCCCAATTTTGGGCTTAGAAGTTTTGGGTTTGGACCGGTTTGGTCGGAGTGCGGTTCGAATATAAAAGGGTGAAATTAGGAAAGCCTAGTTCGGATTGCATTAAAAATATGGAAAAATGTCTTAAAATCCTCTTTTATTATATATAAGAGTGTGGTGAAATCAATTTTACAAAATGAGCTTTGGAAGAGTGACATTTTGGTTAGTGACCAAAATGTAATTTTCGAAAACTGTGTGATTGTTTTAAAAAGGATTGAAACTTTGAATCTTTAAGGAGCTATTTACCCAATGGGAGTTTCTCCAGATTTTTCCTAAATAATAAAGATTTAATTAATGGTTTTAAAATAAAAGAAAAAGGGAGGGACGATATTTTGGCATTTTCCAACTAACTTTTCCTAAATTCCAGTTTCATTTCCTCTCATCTTTTCTCTCAAACCAAACACATTTCTCCAGAGCTTTTCCCTCTGATTTTGTCATCTAAATAACTCATTTCAATCCTCTTTTGATCTTCAATCATCTCTTCAACAAAACCTTTGCATTTGCTAAGTGGATTTTCAAGAATTTGGTTCCAAAAAGGGAGAAAACTCAAGTTTAGAGGTATGAACGTCCTTCTCCTCTAAATTCTCAGTTCTTTACTGAAATTCTCAAGTTCTCAATCCTTAATTTGTGTTTTATAAAAGGTTTTAAGGTTGTGTTCTTGATCTTGGCTTTAAAATGCAAGATTTGGTTGATTTTTGATAAAATTCGTATGATCTGTTTGAGCAGTGATTTGAGGAGTCTTTTTGATGTTAAATGAATATTAAATTGATGAGGAATTGAGGTTTAATCAATGCAATCCCGGATAGGTTGATTTTCTTAAGTTTAGCTTGAGTTCTTGGTTGTTTTTGGAGTGATCTTGATGATCTGTTATAGCTGGAGGTATAAGGGCGTGGTTAGATCCTTTTTGGATGTTAATTGAGGTTTATGAATGTTTAGAATTGATGGATCATGGCTGGGTAGTGTTGTGGAGTTCTTTGGATGCATTTTCGGTTGTGTTTGGTAGCCGAAAATGGAGTGTGGATGAGAGCAGCGAGTTTAGGTGCTTTCATTGAAGATATTAATGCATGATGATGCATTAATCCTCTGCTTTGATGTGTTTAAAACAGGGGAGTCATCTTTGGATCTTAGTGGTGGTGATCCGGAAGCTTGATTGGTGTTTCGGCAAGTGGCGAAACGGAATCGGTGAGTGGATTTTGGTTTTCAGCTTTGAAACCAATGTTTTGAAGGTTTGGGAGCTTAGTTCAAGTCTAAGCAACTTAGCTAAGCTCAAGAGTAAGTTTTCGGAAAAACTCTCTTGATGATGAACCATGGATTGGTTGTATGCAATGTGGTGTGTTTGCATGTTTTAAATCCTTTTTTGAAAGCATATTTAGCATGTTTATTTGCTGAGATTATAAGCCATGTGTTGAAGGATGCTCAAGGTAAGAGATCCTTGTTTTTGAACATTGTTTAAATGTGGATTGATGCTTAAAGATGCATGATGTTTATGGCTTTGTTAAATGCTTTAAAACAGTGGAAAATTGTTGTTAATGATGCATATTGGCAAGTGATGGTTAAGGTCACAAAGGTGGTTAAAAGTCCTTGTGTGAGCCTTGTTTATTTAAGACCAACATGGTGGTTAAAAGTCCATGGTTGGTTCTTGGTTAAGATCACCAAGGTGGTTAAAATTCCTTGGGTGAGTCTTGTGTATTTAAGAACAACATGGTGGTTAAAAGTCCATGGTTGGTTCTTGGTTGAGGTTACAAAGGTGGTTAAAATTCCTTGTGTAAGCCTTGTTATTTAAGAACACCAAGGTGTTTAAAAGTCCTTGGGTGATTCTTGTTAAGGACACAAAGGTGTTTAAAAGTCCTTGTGTGGTCCTTGTCATGGTGTTTAAAAGTCCATGGATGATTCTTGTTAAGAACACAATGGTGTTTAAAAGTCCATGTGTGGTCCTTGGAAATTGTAAGACCACAATGGTGTTTAAAAGTCCATGTGTGGATCTTATGTTGATTGTATCACTTGTGGCCAATATGACATGTTATGAACTTGAAGCATGAATTGCTTGTTTTAAATGCTTAAGTGCATGTGTAAATGATGATTGATTTAAGGTTTATAAAGGTGTTTTATAAATGCATTATTGCGTGGTTTTAAATGAGCATTCCTCACTAAGCTTTTGCTTACGCTCTCTCTTTTCTTAAACCAATAATGCAGAGCATTGAAGTGCATTTTGGGGCAGCAAGGAAGCCAAGCAACCAAGTGAAGATTTAAGCTCATGTATGGTGAACATTTTCCTAAAACTATTAGCTTTTGGGTATTTGGAAATGGGGGACCTATGTTGTTGTTTTGGGAGATGTTTTGAACTCCCTAAGTTGGATTTATGATGTTAATAATGTTGAAACTTGTAATTGGCCTTTGTGAGGTGGTTTTGGTATGATGATGCTTGAATGGTTTTCTAAGTAGGATGCATGCCTATAGAATTGGGGATTTTCATAATTGATGCCATGTTGATGTTTGGCTGATGCAATTATGTTCCTTGAATGTTAAATGACTTGCTGGTATAATTTGGTTGTATTTGGAGCATGTTTGATAGGTCAATTGTGTGTTTATTCAGCTAATTTTTTGCAATCTGGGCAGGCCGTATTGGAACGGGTGCTACCGTTTCGGAACAGGGGCCTGAAATGGCCTAGGCGTTCCGAAACGGGAGGAACCGTTCCGGAACGGAAATACCACTGCCAAGCCTCGTTTCGGAACCAGTTTCGGAACGGTCCCGCGTTTCGGAACAGGTCCTTCCTGTTTCGGAACACTCGACCGTTGGGCTCTGAATTTGATGGTTATATGTTTTGAAATGTTTGCGTTTTGGTCCCGAACCTTGTTATTGCAATTGGATGAGTCTGAGATGTCCGTTTTAGCTGAAATTTGGCAGAGAAGCATGAAAGATGATTAATTTCATATTGGTAACTTTAATTTGGATTAAGTCCTTATAATTTTCAGAATTTACAATTTGGTCCCTAAAGTTGTAATTTGTGCAATTGAGTCCCTGAATGATCTTTGATTGTTGTGATCTCTGAGTATGTTGTTCATGTGAACATGTCTAGGGATAATGTGCATCTAGATAAGTTTTAAAAAGAAAAAAAAGGGTCGTTAATCAAGGTTGACTTTCGGGTTTACTTTGATTTTCCCCGTGTAATCTTCTTAATTCGGGTCAACCGTCTAGGCCGGGTTAAGGGGGTTACATTTGGTGGTATCAGAGCTGAGTTCTCGAGTAATTGGGAATGATTATGTGGATGATTTAAGCATGTATGCTTTGTATGCTTGTTGAGTGAAAGCATGTTGAGTGAATTGTATATATGTTACAATTGTGGTGTATGTTGGGGTGAAGCATGTTGTGGGTACCCATTGCCAAATAAAAGCTAATGTAATGATGTTGTTTTTAAGTGAAAATGAGCTTGAGTACTTGGATTGCTTACCTTGCTGAGCCTGACTTGTTTATTGCATTGTGATTGTATTGTTAGAGTATGGCACCTCGTAGAGAAGTAAGGGTTAATACGCGAGCTATGACTCAAAACGAAAATGAAGAGAATGTTGGGAATGCTATGGATTTACCTCCTCCGCCGGGTGGTGGTGGTGCTGAGGGTGAAAGAGTTGATGTTGCAGCTGGTGCTGGGGTCGCTGGACCTGAAGCTGGTCAGGGGCAAGCTGTTCCTGATATGTCAATGTTAGTGCAAGCTATTGTTGGTGCTTTTCGAGCAGAAGTAGCTGGAGCTCAAGGAGCTGGGCATCAGGGAGATGCTGGAGTTAGACTACCCTTGGAACGTCTGCGCAGTCTGGGAGGGACTGAGTTCAGGGGTTTGTCAGCTGAAGGTTCGGAGTCCTGGTTAGAGAGTACCAAGAGAATCTTGGGGCAAATGAGTTGCACTGATGTGCAAAAGCTGGGTTGTGTAGTATCATTGCTGCAAGATGATGCGTACACGTGGTAGACAACCACTATCGCTGAGATGGCGGAAGCTGATGTAACTTGGACGTTCTTTCAGAACGCGTTCAAGAGAAGGTATTTGGGTGTGAGGTACCTAGATGAAAAGAAGAGGGAATTCATGTCTCTTACCCAGGGGAACATGTCGGTGGCTGAGTATGAGGTCCAGTTTGTTCGACTCAGTCAATACGCACCTGAGCTGGTTCCGGATGAGCGGGAAAGGTGTGAAAGGTTCCGTTATGGTTTGGTGACGGATGTAAAGATGTATTTGCTGGCTACCGAGTATAGTGATTTTGATGTGCTGGTGGGCCGAGCAAAGGATATTGAGATGAACTTGGGCTTATCTTCTAGAAGTGCTGGGTCAAGTGCTGGAAAGCGAGCTGCTGACTATAGTTCCGATGGTGGACGGAACAAGAAGGGACGTGATCAGAAGTATCAGTCCTCAGCTAAGCGAGGTGGTGGTGCGCCTGCTCGGGGAGGCAATGCTAGAGTTGATCCGAGTGCGTGTTGGACATGTGGTTCGCGTGGCCATATGAAACGTGATTGTCCTCGAGCTGTGAGGGAGGTGCAGGCTCCTGTTGTGGCAGCTGGTAATGCGTGCTGGAACTGTGGATCTACGGATCACATGAGGAGAGAGTGTCCTATGTTGGCTGGTAGCCAAGTGCGTGCTCCTGTTGTTGTTGCACCACATAGAGGTCGTGGGCGCGGCCGTGGTAACTTTCAGCGGAGAGAGGGAGGTGGTCGGGGTGTGGCCCATGTTGTGGCTATTCAGCCTGAGGGTGGCGGCCAAGCCAGGGTGTATGCTCAGCGGGAGGGGAGAAATGACGCGGATGTGATCGCAGGTACTTTTACTTTGCAATCCTTGTCATTAATTTCCTTGATTGATTCTAGATCTACGCACTCATACATATTGCGTGAGCATGCTGAATTGTTGGGTTTGCCTGTTGAGTCTTTGGATGTTGGTGTGCGTGTCACTAGTTCTTTTGGTGAGACTGTTGTGACTCGAAAGCTTTTTAGAAGATGTCCTTTGGTTGTTCAAGATCATGTTTTTCATGTTGACCTTATGGAGTTACCTTTCTATGGTTTTGATGTAATCCTTGGTATGGATTGGCTTGTTGAGCATCGAGATGTAGTGGATTGTGAAAATAAGCGAGTTTCGTTGAAGCTGGCGGATGATTATGAGGTTGTTGTGGTTGGTGAGAATGTGAAGTTTCTTGCCAATGTGGTGTCTACATTGGAGGCGAGCCGGATGCTGAGGCAAGGTTGTGAAGCTTACATAGCTTTTGTGATGAATCCTAGCTCTAAGGAGTTGCGTGTGCAAGATATCAGGATTGTGAAAGAGTTTCCTGGTGTGTTTCCTGAGGAGTTGCCTGGATTACCTCCTAATCGTGAAGTGAAGTTTGGGATTGAGCTGTATGAGAATACAACCCCTGTGTCCATTACCCCTTATAGAATGGCACCTAAAGAGTTGAAGGAGCTGAAGACGCAGTTGCAAGAGTTGCTTGATCGTGGTTTCATTCGGCCGAGTGTGTCACCTTGGGGTGAACCGGTCTTGTTTGTGAAGAAGAAGGATGGCACTATGAGAATGTGCATTGATTATCGTCAGCTGAACAAGTTGACTATCAAGAATCGGTATCCTTTGCTGAGAATTGATGATCTCTTTGATCAATTTCGGGGAGCAGCTGTGTTCTCTAAGATTGACTTGAGGTCAGGGTATTACCAGTTGAAGGTGAAGGATGTGGATGTGCCTAAGACAGCTTTCAGGACAAGGTATGGGCATTATGAGTTCCTTGTGATGCCGTTTGGTTTAACAAATGCTCCTGCGGCTTTCATGGACATGATGAATCGTGTGTTTCATGAATACCTGGATAAGTTCGTTGTGGTATTCATTGATGATATCCTCGTGTACTCACGTACTGAGGAGGAGCATGAAGAGCATTTGAGGATTGTATTGCAAGCTTTGTTGGAAAATCAGCTTTATGCTAAGCTGAGCAAGTGTGAGTTCTGGCTAAGTGAAGTGGTGTTTCTTGGGCATGTGGTATCTGCTGAGGGGATTCGTGTTGATCCTCAGAAGATTGAGGCGGTGATGAATTGGAAGGTTCCTAAGTCTGTTCATGAGGTTTGTAGTTTCCTGGGTTTGGCGGGATACTACCGGAGGTTTGTGGATGGGTTTTCTAAGATTGTTGCACCTTTGACAAAGTTGTTGCAGAAGGATGTTAAGTATGAGTGGACGGAAGCGAGACAGCAGGCTTTTGAGAAGCTTAAGGCAGCTTTGACGCAAGCTCCTATCTTGATTCAACCTGAATCAGGGAAAGAGTTTGTGGTGTACAGTGATGCGTCCTATGTTGGTTTGGGATGTGTGTTGATGCAAGAGGGTAAGGTAGTGGCTTATGCTTCACGGCAGTTGAAGGTGCATGAGCGCTATTATCCTACGCATGACATTGAGTTGGCTGCGGTGGTTTTTGCTTTGAAGATCTGGAGACATTACCTGTATGGTGAGAAGTGTACTGTGTACACGGATCACAAGAGTTTGAAGTATCTGATGTCTCAGAAGGAGTTGAATCTTAGACAGCGACGTTGGGTGGAGTTGCTCAAGGATTATGATTTGACGATTGAGTATCACCCTGGAAAAGCTAATGTTGTAGCGGATGCCTTGAGTAGGAAAGTAGTTGTTGAGCTGAGGGCTATGTTTGCCAGTTTGAGTATTTCGCGTGATGGTGGTCTTGTGGCTGAGTTGCAAGTGAAACCATCTTTGGTTCAGTTGATCAAGGAAAAGCAGTTGCTGGATGATTCCTTGGTACCTCATGTTCAGGATATTGCGGAGGGTAGGCCTTCGGATTTCAGCTTTAATGATGATGGAGTGTTGTGTTTTGGGAGTTGGATAGTAGTGCCCAATGATGCTGAATTGAGGCGTACTATTCTGACTGAAGGTCATAGTAGTCCTTTTGCTATGCACCCTGGTAGTACTAAGATGTATCGTGATCTTCGTGATGAGTACTATTGGGTGGGTTTAAAGAAGGATGTTGCGGAGTTTGTGAGCAAGTGCATGGTGTGTCAGCGAGTTAAGGCTGAGCATCAGGTTCCTTCAGGGTTGTTGCAACCGTTGAGAATCCCTGAATGGAAGTGGGAAAGGATTACCATGGATTTTGTATCTGGTTTACCTTTGTCGCCATCGAAGAAGAATTCAGTGTGGGTGATTGTGGATCGCCTGACGAAGTGTGCGCATTTCTTGCCTGTGCATACTACGTATTCTTTGGATAAGCTTGCGGAGCTGTACATTGCTGAGATTGTGCGGCTGCATGGTGTGCCTAAGTCGATTGTGTCGAATAGGGATCCGAGGTTTACATCGTGTTTCTGGCAGTGTTTGCATCAAGCTTTGGGTACACGATTGAATTTCAGTACATCTTATCATCCTCAGTCGGATGGTCAGTCCGAGCGTGTTCTCCAGATTTTGGAGGATATGTTGAGGTGCTGTGTGATTGAGTTCCAAGGCTCTTGGGAGAAACATTTGCCTTTGGTGGAGTTTGCCTATAACAATAGTTATCAGGCAAGTATTCAAATGGCACCTTATGAAGCTTTGTACGGGAGGAAGTGTAGGACTCCTCTTTGTTGGGCTGAAATGGGTCAGAAGTTGGTTTCGATGTCGGCTTTGTTGAAAGGAACCACCGAGAAGGTGAAGCTCATTTGTGGGCGTTTGAAGGCAGCTTCTGATCGGCAAAAGTCTTACGCGGATTTGAAGCGTAAGGAGATTGAGTATGCGTGGGTGACCGTGTGTTTTTGAAGGTTTCGCCTTGGAAAAAGGTGATGAGGTTTGGCCGAAAGGGTAAGTTGAGCCCTAGGTACATTGGACCATACGAGGTGATTGAGCGTGTGGGTCCTGTTGCGTACAAGTTGAGGCTACCTCAAGAGTTGGAAAAGATTCATGATGTGTTTCATGTTTCTATGCTTCGGAAGTATAGATCAGATCCTTCGCATGTGATGCCTATGGAAGAAGTGGAATTGAATCCGGATTTGACCTATGATGAGGAACCGGTGAAGATTCTGGATTCGGATAGTAAAGTTCTTCGAGGCAAGACCATTGAGTTGGTAAAGGTGTTGTGGAAGCATCGTGGTGTTGAAGAAGCCACGTGGGAACAGAAGGATGACATGCTGAAGCAGTTTCTGTATCTCTTTCCTTCAGGTAAATTTCGAGGACGAAATTTCTTAAGGGGGGGGGGGAGAGTTGTAACGCCCCAATTTTGGGCTTAGAAGTTTTGGGTTTGGACCGGTTCGGTCGGAGTGCGGTTCGAATATAAAAGGGTGAAATTAGGAAAGCCTAGTTCGGGTTGCATTAAAAATATAGAAAAATGTCTTAAAATCCTCTTTTATTATATATAAGAGTGTGGTGAAATCAATTTTACAAAATGAGCTTTGGAAGAGTGACATTTTGGTTAGTGACCAAAATGTAATTTTCGAAAACTGTGTGATAGTTTTAAAAAGGATTGAAACTTTGAATCTTTAAGGAGCTATTTATCCAATGGGAGTTTCTCCAGATTTTTCCTAAATAATAAAGATTTAATTAATGGTTTTAAAATAAAAGAAAAAGGGAGGGACGATATTTTGGCATTTTCCAACTAACTTTTCCTAAATTCCATTTTCATTTTCTCTCATCTTTTCTCTCAAACCAAACACATTTCTCCAGAGCTTTTCCCTCTGATTTTGTCATCTAAATAACTCATTTCAATCCTCTTTTGATCTTCAATCATCTCTTCAACAAAACCTTTGCATTTGCTAAGTGGATTTTCAAGAATTTGGTTCCAAAAAGGGAGAAAACTCAAGTTTAGAGGTATGAACGTCCTTCTCCTCTAAATTCTCAGTTCTTTACTGAAATTCCCAAGTTCTCAATCCTTAATTTGTGTTTTATAAAAGGTTTTAAGGTTGAGTTCTTGATCTTGGCTTTAAAATGCAAGATTTGGTTGGTTTTTGATAAAATTCGTATGATCTGTTTGAGCAGTGATTTGAGGTGTCTTTTTGATGTTAAATGAATATTAAATTGATGAGGAATTGAGGTTTAATCAATGCAATCCCGGATAGGTTGATTTTCTTAAGTTTAGCTTGAGTTCTTGGTTGTTTTTGGAGTGATCTTGATGATCTGTTATAGCTGGAGGTATAAGGGCGTGGTTAGATCCTTTTTGGATGTTAATTGAGGTTTATGAATGTTTAGAATTGATGGATCATGGCTGGGTAGTGTTGTGGAGTTGTTTGGATGCATTTTCGGTTTTGTTTGGTAGCCGAAAATGGAGTGTGGATGAGAGCAGCGAGTTTAGGTGCTTTCATTGAAGATATTAATGCATGATGATGCATTAATCCTCTGCTTTGATGTGTTTAAAACAGGGGAGTCATCTTTGGATCTTAGTGGTGGTGATCCGGAAGCTTGATTGGTGTTTCGGCAAGTGGCGAAACGGAATCGGTGAGTGGATTTTGGTTTTCAGCTTTGAAACCAATGTTTTGAAGGTTTGGGAGCTTAGTTTAAGTCTAAGCAACTTAGCTAAGCTCAAGAGTAAGTTTTCGGAAAAACTCTCTTGATGATGAACCATGGATTGGTTGTATGCAATGTGGTTTGTTTGCATGTTTTAAATCCTGTTTTGAAAGCATATTTAGCATGTTTATTTGCTGAGATTATAAGCCATGTGTTGAAGGATGCTCAAGGTAAGAGATCCTTGTTTTTGAACATTGTTTAAATGTGGATTGATGCTTAAAGATGCATGATGTTTATGGCTTTGTTAAATGCTTTAAAACAGTGGAAAATTGTTGTTAATGATGCATATTGGCAAGTGATGGTTAAGGTCACAAAGGTGGTTAAAAGTCCTTGTGTGAGCCTTGTTTATTTAAGACCAACATGGTGGTTAAAAGTCCATGGTTGGTTCTTGGTTAAGATCACCAAGGTGGTTAAAATTCCTTGGGTGATTCTTGTGTATTTAAGAACAACATGGTGGTTAAAAGTCCATGGTTGGTTCTTGGTTGAGGTTACAAAGGTGGTTAAAATTCCTTGTGTAAGCCTTGTTATTTAAGAACACTAAGGTGTTTAAAAGTCCTTGGGTGATTCTTGTTAAGGACACAAAGGTGTTTAAAAGTCCTTGTGTGGTCCTTGTCATGGTGTTTAAAAGTCCATGGATGATTCTTGTTAAGGACACAATGGTGTTTAAAAGTCCATGTGTGGTCCTTGGAAATTGTAAGACCACAATGGTGTTTAAAAGTCCATGTGTGGATCTTATGTTGATTGTATCGCTTGTGGCCAATATGACATGTTATGAACTTGAAGCATGAATTGCTTGTTTTAAATGCTTAAGTGCATGTGTAAATGATGATTGATTTAAGGTTTATAAAGGTGTTTTATAAATGCATTATTGCGTGGTTTTAAATGAGCATTCCTCACTAAGCTTTTGCTTACGCTCTCTCTTTTCTTAAACCAATAATGCAGAGCATTGAAGTGCATTTTGGGGCAGCAAGGAAGCCAAGCAACCAAGTGAAGATTTAAGCTCATGTATGGTGAACATTTTCCTAAAACTATTAGCTTTTGGGTATTTGGCAATGGGGGACCTATGTTGTTGTTTTGGGAGATGTTTTGAACTCCCTAAGTTGGATTTATGATGTTAATAATGTTGGAACTTGTAATTGGCCTTTGTGAGGTGGTTTTGGTATGATGATGCTTGAATGGTTTTCTAAGTAGGATGCATGCCTATAGAATTGGGGATTTTCATAATTGATGCCATGTTGATGTTTGGCTGATGCAATTATGTTCCTTGAATGTTAAATGACTTGCTGGTATAATTTGGTTGCATTTGGAGCATGTTTGATAGGTCAATTGTGTGTTTATTCAGCTAATTTTCTGCAATCTGGGCAGGCCGTATCGGAACGGGTGCTACCGTTTCGGAACAGGGGCCTGAAATGGCCTAGGCGTTCCGAAACGGGAGGAACCGTTCCGGAACGGAAATACCACTGCCAAGCCTCGTTTCGGAACTAGTTTCGGAACCGTCCCGCGTTTCGGAACAGGTCCTTCCTGTTTCGGAACACTCGACCGTTGGGCTCTGAATTTGATGGTTATATGTTTTGAAATGTTTGTGTTTTGGTCCCGAACCTTGTTATTGCAATTGGATGAGTCTGAGATGTCCGTTTGAGCTGAAATTTGGTAGAGAAGCATGAAAGATGATTAATTTCATATTGGTAACTTTAATTTGGATTAAGTCCTTATAATTTTCAGAATTTACAATTTGGTCCCTAAAGTTGTAATTTGTGCAATTGAGTCCCTGAATGATCTTTGATTGTTGTAATCTCTGAGTATGTTGTTCATGTGAACATGTCTAGGGATAATGTGCATCTAGATAAGTTTTAAAAAGAAAAAAAAGGGTCGTTAATCAAGGTTGACTTTCAGGTTGACTTTGATTTTCCCCATGTAATCTTCTTAATTCGGGTCAACCGTCTAGGCCGGGTTAAGGGGGTTACAACCATCACCAAGACCACGCGCGCATTTTGACTCACGTGTGCACACTAAACATCCTAATGATCGATCATTGTACCCAAGCATACTAGTGCCAATACTAAAACATCTCATAACCTTTCACAACATCATGTCATATCAACTTCCGTGCTTAGCACGTACTCACCATGATTCACCATCATGCACAAACCACATGCATATAACAATGCATCAATACTATGCCTCAACACACCTGTATAACACAATATACATAACCATATTAATCACACTTAATATGAAGCAAGAGGCATACTCAACATATAAAGTTTAACCAAAGTCTCTAACTAAAGCTTGGGATTAGGCTACCAATCTAATCCCAACTCTAGGTGGGTCTACCAAGCCCAACCTAGTCCACATGCTTGAACCAACACTTGAAAACCATTTAAAAACATTTAACCACTCACCGACTATTCCAAGCTCCACAACACTAGCCGATCAAGCTTCAACGGTTCCGGATTCGTTCCCGAGGCTTCACCAACACAATTTCGTGCTTCTAAACATCCCAACACAATCAAAACAATCATAAATCAGTCCACAAATTAATGTAGCAAACCTGGAACACAAACCAAGTACAAAACACATATTTTCAAGCTAAAGACAACCCCAAAACCTTCATTCCCGAGCAGCCATGAAGCACAGCCCAAAACCATTGATTTCAACACTTATATTACTCTCAAAAGCTTCCAAAACAACCCTTACACATAACCTAACCATCGGCCAACAAATTCCCACACAAAACACCCCCAAAACTCAACCTAAAACCCTTCAAAAACCTCCATAAAATCCAATTTCGGGAAACATCATAAAACCATGTAAAAATCGAGTATGTTGGACCTTTTTGATTGCAAACATCTTATCTAACATCAACAAACCGAAAACTTAAGTTAAAGCTAATAAAGTTCACATTTTTAATCCAAACTTTCAAAACTCCAAAAATGAGAAATCATGGGTTTTAATGAAAAATAAAGCTATAGACTTGTAGAGAACGATGAGGACAAGTAAAAAATGAGTTTACCTTGAAAGATCTCCAACAACAAGCAAGTAGGACGATGGAATAGTAACTCAAGGGAAAATGGAGTTTTGTCGTGGAAAATGGAAAGGAAGAGGGAATAAGATGATGAAAAAGCTCTTTTAAAATAAAATGGTTTTTTATTTCTCAAGTCCATTTATTTACAAGAATGCCATTAATGAGGTGGCTATCTCAAATTTCTAAAATCCATGGAATTGGGTTTTAAATCAAAACAAGTCCAACATAAAATCATTTGTTTTGAAAACACGAGGCCCAAAATAATATTTTATTATTTTAATTCACCCGACCCCCAAACCCGGGTGTTACACAAATACTTAGGAATTTTATTAAATAACCTTGATTAGAGGAGAAGCACGAAAATTACCTATAATCCCTTGCTATTTCTTCAATTGACAAGATTTTATTGAAAATCTTCAAGAATCCATTAAAACAAGTTGAGGAAACTCCAAGGAAATCGTTTGGAAATCAAAGTAAAATGAAAAGAAAAAATCTCTAGAAATTTTGAAAGAAAATGGGTGGTTGGCTGATGAGAAAAGAGAGAAATGGAAGTTACGTCAAATGTGCTTAAAACATTAATTCTCTTTTTAATCAAAACCCTTTTTTAATTGAACACATTTAAAACATGTCAAATTAAAGGAATAGTTGATTACAATTACTTTATCTCCCTAAAGATTTTAAGTTTTGGCTCTTTTACAAAATATTCATTAAAAACAGTTTTTTCCATTTTTACGATTTAGTCACCAAACCAAAATGTTCACCTTCCAAATGTCATTTTCCAAAATTGACTTCACCAAATCCTTATATACATTTAAAAAGGATTTTAGAAATTTTTTTCATAATTTTATCACTTTCCAAACTATATTTTCCCCGAACCAATCTCGAACTAACCCAAATCTCTAGTCTCGGTCCTACAGACCCCGAACCCAACCTAAAAACTTCTAAACCCAAAACTGGGGCGTTACATTAAGAATTAGGAAAAAAGGAAATGGAACCCCATATCCCACATAGATGAGATAAATGGATTGGGAAGTGTTTATATACACTTACCCTACTTGTGGTCATTGAATGACTTGAGATGAACTTGTGCCTCGCGCGCAAGGGGGTGCGAATCCAATCCCATTCAGGTTGGGGTGCACCCGCACGACGTGGGCAACGCGAATGTCCGAACCGTTCGGGACCTACGTGGACCTGTGGATATTTTACCACGTTCGAAATAATTTTTTTTCTTTTGAATAACATATTATCCCGAAAATTAAGGGATATTTTCGGATTTAAAATTTGAATTTTTGCTTGCAACCCACTCAATTATCTGATTAGGGGTGAAATCGAAATAATGTTTCTCATGTTTAACCTAATTTTCTCCTATAAATACATGGATTATTTTTAGTTTTAAACACTATTCGAAAGTCTCTTCTGTTAAACAATATAGTTACAGACGTTCAAAAGTCTGTTAGGGTTTGTTACAACCATTTTTTTGTAATTGTATGGCTATCCTCTTGAACCTTCTTTTGTGTATAAATAGCCATGCAACCCTCTGTATTCAATAAAGCAAGTAGTTTGGAATCATTTGTATAATTGTTGAGTGAAATTCTAACATGGTATCAGTTGCCAAACGATCTCACGCTTGCTGAGAAATTCTTTCTTTCTCTGAAACTTCTTGCTTTCTCTTCGTGTTTGTTCTTTCTTGAGAACGATCTTTTCTTTCTTCTTCTTTCATGGCACCACTGGACGTTTCTCTTGATCTAGTTGATGATGATCTAGTTACTGACACCCAAGTTTTCTCCAACAAACGAGTAAATGTCTGCCTTACTCGGACGAACTTTCTTCTTTGGAAACAACAAGTGGTTCTTACCATTCGAGGGCTGGGTTTAGAAGGTTATCTTGACGGTTCCATCACTACTCCAACAAAAACTGTTCGCAACAGAGCAAATGAACAAATTGCCAATCCTCTTTACATTCAGTTCTTGAAGCAAGATAGCTCGTTGGCTTCTTGGCTATTGTCAACCGTGAGTGCTGATATTCTCCCTGAGTTAGTTGGATCTGAGACGACGACAACAATTTGGAGTGCTGTTACTAAGCTTTACTCTAGTCTCTCGACAACAAAATTGATGAATCTTCACTGCCGACTTCGATCATCTAAGAAAGGTACGCAATCTATGCGTGAATATACGATGGTTATTAAAGAAATTTGTGATTTGTTGGCTACTTGTGGTAGTTCCATATCGGATGTTGAGCATATAGCTACCATCCTCAATGGATTACCATCTGAATTTGAGCCCACTATAGCTGCCATCACTGCCAGCAAAGAACCTCATACTGTTGACAGTGTGGTGTCCATTTTGATTGATGCTGAGATGCGTATGGAGGACACATCTCGATTTCTTGTTGGTGTTCATTATACAAGGTATAATGCTAGGCAAAATTCAGAATCTGCCTCAGAAGAATCGGTTAGACGTGATAATGCTCAAGAATCCTCAAGAACTAGTAACAATTCTGTCAACAAGTTTAAGAGAAGGCCCAAGATTCAGTGTCAGTTGTGTGGTAAGTTGAGGCATCTTGTAGATAGATGCTGGCACAGGTTCGATCAAAATTTCAAGGGTGTATCTGCTCAACAATCCAGGCCACCCTCGAGGGCTCAAGCCAACACATGTTCCTGTTGCCATCACACCTCTGAAGGTTCTTATAGCCCTTATGTGTCTCACACAACTGGTGATTCTACTACCGAGACATGTGAAGAAAATATTCAGGTCAATGCTTTGACAGCTGATGGTCCAGCATCTTTTGTCAAATGGTTCCCAGACTCTGGAGCCACACATCACGTAACAAGTGATGGTTCTGCACTTCAACACAAGATGACCTACAATGGGAAAGGTATGGTACATTTAGGAGATGGCACTGCTTTAAATATAGCTCATGTTGGCAATACTGTTGTGCATGCTTCCTCCAGAAATTTAGAACTTGATCAAATATTATATGCACCTCAAAAATAACAAAGGATCTCTTATATGTTGCTCGATTTGCAAAAGACAATAATGTATTCTTCGAATTTCATGCTAATGCCTGCTATGTTAAGGATTACAGAACTAAAGAAATCATGCTGAAGGGAGGCTTAGATGAAGGATTATACAGCTTTGTGTGTGCACCTGCTGATGTAGATGTTTCGCTCTATCATACACTGGCAAGTGGAGACTCTGAGTACTGGCTGTGGCACAGGAGATTGGGACATCCTGCTCTTGATGTTGTTAAGCATGTTGTTAATAAAAAATTTCTTTAAGCAATATTGTATGCATGGTTTGCCAGATGGGTAAAAGTCATGTTCTTCCTTTTTCGCAGTCGAGTACAATATATACAAAACCGTTTGAGTTAGTTGAGATCGATGTATGGGGTCCTGCACCAATTGTATCCAATGGATTCAAATATTTTGTTCAATTTGTTGATATGTACATCCGCAACTCTTGGCTTTATCTTCTAAGAAATAAAAGTGAAGTCTCGTTAGCATTCGATTTATTTGTTACATTTGTTCAAAATCAGTTTAAGACTACCGTGTTATCTGTTCAAACAGATGGTGGGGGAGAATTTAAATTCCTCGATGCAGCAGCAGCTAGGTTGGGCATAAATCTCAGAAAAACATGTCCTCACACCTCCCAACAGAATGGGGTGGTGGAGCGTATACACAGGCATGTGGTCGAGATAGCTCTTACACTTCTTGCTCAAGCATCACTACCCTTGAAGTTTTGGTCCTATGCTATGCTCAGTTCAGTGTTCTTAATCAATCGAATGCCATCTAAAAGCTTGGAAGGTTTGTCACCGTTTCAGAAGTTAACTGGGGAGGCTCCTGATTACTCATTGCTCAAGGTGTTTGGTTGTCTGTGCTATCCGCATCTTAGGCCGTTCAACAGGCATAAAATGGACTTTTGTTCTCAACCATGTACGTTTCTTGGGTATTCTCCTGCACACCGAGGTTATCAGTGCCTTGACAAATCTGGTAGAGTGTTTATCTCAAGGAATGTTGTTTTTGAAGAGGGTACATTTCCATTTGCAACTTCTCAGTGTGCCTCCAGTCCCACATCGTTTGTCGATCATCAATCTGGTGATGTTCCTGTGGTTCCTGTAACAGAACCATCAGTGCTGCCTACAGCTCCTCAAGACAATCCATCTTCAGGCACTTCTCCCATGAGTCACGAATATGCTTCTCGTACGTGTTCAGAACCTTGTGAGACAATGGTTGAGAATTCAATAGTTGAAGACACTGCAGCTCCTGTTGTGGTTGAAGATGCTGCAGCTCCTGTTATGGAGCCTACTATTGAACATTGTCCTGTGGATTCAGTAACTGTGGCTGATGCACCACCAGCTCCCATTCCAGCTCCCATCAATGATCATCATCCTCAATAAGGTAATACACATTCCATGGTTACCAGACGCAAAATGGAATTGTTAAACCTAAAGTCTATGCTGCACAACTCATGAAAGTTCCTGAAAATGTTCATGAGGCTCTAGTTGATTCAGGGTGGAAAGATGCGGTACTTGCAGAATATGAGGCTCTTATTGGTAATGATACATGGGAGATAGTAGAATTGCCTACTGGAAGGAAGGCCATTGGATGCAAATGGTTGTTTCGGAATAAGCTCAAAGCAGATGGTTCAGTGGATAGGTTGAAAGCCCGTTTGGTGGCTAAAGGAGATTCTCAGATTCCAGGATTTGATTTCATGGATACCTTTAGCCCGGTTGTTCGTTTTTCTACAGTTAATATTCTCTTGTTTGTTGCAGTTTCATGTCAATGGAAGATTCGTCAGGTGGATGTCAACAACGCCTTCCTCAAGGGTGACTTGACTGAGGACGTATACATGCAGCAAGCTCCTGGCTTTGAGCAGCAATCCAAGGATGGCAAAGCTCTTGTTTGCAAGCTGAAGAGGGCTTTATATGGCCTTAGACAGGCTCCAAGAAACTGGTATCTCAAGTTGCGTGATTTCTTGTGGCACCTTGGGTTTGTTAGCTCAAAAGCAGATACCTCTCTTTTCATTTTGCGAGATGATTCGTGTGTCACATACCTGGTGGTGTATGTTGACGACATTCTCATTACTGGGAGCTCTCAGCAGTAGATAGATCATATTATAAAGGAGCTGCATGGTAAGTTTTCCCTCAAAGATTTGGGGCACCTGCATTTTTTCTTAGGGATTGAGGTCTGTCGATCGGAGAAGGGCTTGTTCCTTAGTCAAAAGAAATTTGCCACTGAATTGCTTCACAAAGTCCAAATGAAGGACTCCAATGCTGCCTCGACACCTATATCCTCCTCGACTAAACTGAGCAAAGATAATGGTGAAGCACTTGTTGATGCTTAGTTTTATCGCAGTGTTGTTGGTGCACTGCAATACATCTCCCACACGAGGCCTGATATATCATTTGCAGTAAACAAGACTGCTCAATATCTACATCGGCCTACCTCTACTCACTGGCTTGCAGTCAAAAGGGTGTTGAGATATCTTCGAGGAACTACTGATTTTGGGCTATGGTTTCCTGCTCAGACTCGTGCAAAAATGGCTATCTCAGCGTTCTCCGATGCTGACTAGGAGGAGATCTTGATGACCGTCGTTCTATCTCCGGTTTCTGTGTGTTCCATGGAGATCATCTACTCAGCTGGGGGTCTAAGAAGCAACGAGCTGTGTCCAGGTCCACTGTCGAGGCTGAGTATCGCAGCCTTGCTGATGTTACAGCTGAACTTACATGGATCAAGGCGGTTTTAAAGGAAATGGACGTTGGCAACCATGAAATTCCAAGAGTCTAGTGCGATAATTCAAGTACAGTAGCAATGGCAGCTAACCCTATTTTGCATGCTAAAACCAAACACATTGAGCTAGACCTTCATTTTGTGCGTGAGAAGGTTGCTGCTAATGAGTTCCAGGTAAATCACATCCCTGCAGATAGCCAAATCGCAGACGTACTCACAAAGCCTCTTGCGGTTGGGAAGTTTGAAGCATTCAGGGACAAGCTTTCAGTGGTAGCAGAACGTGAAGTTTTCCAGAGATGAGAAAGCAAGGCCAATGTTAAACAATATAGTTACAGACGTTCAAAAGTCTGTTAGGGTTTGTTACAACCATTTCTTTGTAACTGCATGGCTATCCTCTTGAACCTTCTTTTGTGTATAAATAGCCATGCAACCCTCTGTATTCAATAAAGCAAGTAGTTTGGAATCATTTGTATAATTGTTGAGTGAAATTCTAACATCTTCTTCTCCCAAAAATTACATTATTTTTTGGTAATAGTCAAAGGCCCGAGTACTATTCGTGATTTCAGTAGTGCTTCTGTCGAAAATCACCGATGTTGTATCCTGGGAGACTGGCGACTAAAGAACTCAAGCACCGAGGAGTGGTCGTGCAAGAATCAACAATTATTTTCGGTTATTCCAGATCTGTTAATTTCGTAATTTCCTTTATTTAAATTAATTTATTTTATTTCAAATTTAACCCTATTTGTCCAACAACTACAAGGCTCCACCGAGTGATACTGACACGATCAGTCTATCAGAGTTAAACACCGAAGAGCTCAAGTCCCTCCTAGAGTTTCTTTACACTGGGGATTTTCCCGTAGATAAGTTTAAGAAGCAAGAAGCATGTTTTGGCATTATATATTGCAGCTGATAGGTATGAGATCCTGTATTTATAAGAGTCATGCGAGCGTTACATGCTGAATTCTTTGAATGTTTCGAACGCTCTCGATATTTTAGAGATATCAAATTCATATTCGAATAAGAAGCTGAAGGAAACAACTCTAAGCTTCATCATGCAAAACATGAAGAACATAATTTCATCAAAGAAATATGAAGATTTCGCTTCCAGCAATCCACATCTTTGTGTTCAGATTACAAGGGCGTTTGTTGATGCCAAAATTTGAGCTTCTTTTGAAATGGGGATGGTGATTAATGGTAAGGAAATCTTTTGGAACAAATTATAGTTTAATCCAAAGTCTAGTATAATAATACAAAAATTCTATACGTTGAAATTCAAATTTAAATGTACAAATGTTAAGTACAACAAATGATAAAGAAATTGGACCGTTTGAATGTTCCTCAACATTTGCATCCACTAGTCTCGACTAGTTCAAAAGCCTCAAAAACAATTTAACCCTACTCTTCACCATAACTTCATTTGTTTTCATAAAACAGATATCAAATTTAGAATCATAAAGCTGAAAATTTTAGTTTTCTCCGACAACCTAGTAGTTGGACTTGTTAAAAACTTATATATTTTCAAACTAAATGTTTTTTTTTTTGAATCATTTAAGGAAAGAAACACTATGTTGAAAATTTCGGATTACCTATCAAAAAGCTCCCAAATCAACTGTGTTTGAGTTTGTTTGAAGATGGTGAGAAAAATAAAATTTTGAAAGTTTAAGAATTAAATTAGAAATTACTTATTTTTATTAACGTGAAACATTATTAAAATAATAGGGATTAATGGCCTAGTGACTAAAATAGAACAAAATGATAAAGTAAGTGGCTTAAACAAAAATAAAATAAAATCGGTGACCAAAATAAAACTAACCGAAAACAAAAGTAACAGAAATTATCGGTCCAGTGACTAAAACAGAAACTTTTTCAAACGCAAAAGGCAAGAATAGTCTCTTTTAAACTTAAGTGACTAAAATAGAACAAACTTAAATAAAAAGGACCACGAATAAAGATTACCACAAATACATTAATCGAGTTTGGATCGGTCTAAAACCCGCTATAGTTCATCCGAAGAGAAAATGGTTGTTGTATCGTACTAACATTTTCATCTCAACTCTCAAACAAGTCCGAGGTGTAAAAATCCTTATCCAAGCCTAATTTGTTTGGTCTGGTTTTGGTTTATAAGTTTTTTTTTTCTTCGGCAACAAAACCTATAATCACGGTGGTTATTATAATTTTTTATTTAATTTTTAATTAGATTTTATTTTCTATAATACAAAGGAAAAAAAAAGGGGGGTTGAGCTTTGAGATGGAAGCTGCAGAAGTAGAGGAAGCTTTGAAGGTGTTGGACGCCTCTCTAACACACATCAAATGGCGTCTTAAATCTTCTTCTAAGCGTCGACTCCAGATAGGTCCTTTTCCTTTAGTTGAAACTTTTCTGGGTTTCTCCCAATTTTCGCTTTCTGCCTTTTCCTTTCTTTTTATTTTAGCTCTGTTTTCTTTCTGGGTATTTTGTTTTCTTAAATGAACGTAGATTGAAATAATGTAAAGTTCAAAATTTGATGTTACTGAAAGGCATGGAGGATTTAGTTTTTTTTTTTTTTTGACACCTTCAGTTTCTGGGTGAAAAGCATGGATTGTTTTGTTCTTTGGTTCATTTTCTTTGCAATATCAAGTTCTAACGTTTTATTTTACTATGAGTGGAAGTATCAGATATTGGTTTGTGTTCACATGAATATACTAATTTTTCGAATGTATATTTGATACGCTTCAGGAAAAAAAAGAAGTTAGAGTTACATAGTTTATTCTGCCTTTACTGCTTATATTCTGCCTCTAAAACTAAAATGAAGAAAAAAGAGTTGGTTTTGGGACAAATTCAAATTTGAATAATTAAAAAACAAAATAAGTTCGGTGAAGAACATTGCTTGATTTTACTTTTATATTGATCGATTGGATTAAATGTGTGCTAAACTCTTTGTTCAATTTTTATAAAGCATGATTTTGATTCATGTTGTTGCCTATATGCAAAAGCAACAATCAAAAGGAATTTGTGGTAGCTTGGCAATGTTGGCATGTACTGCCTAAACTAGGATGTCCTTACCCATCTACTGTATCCGTGAACCACCATTGTTGAGTATTGAAATCGGAAGAAGTATGATATTTCTAAAAGTTGATCCTTTGTTTCGGGAAATTTAAATATTTCAATTTCATCTTGGCTCTAATGCTTTGGCAGATGTTCTAGCTGTGAGCACCGAAATGAGGCCAGTTGTGATGATTGACTACGGTGGGAAGATGCCTGAATTGCAAGAAAATCTCTGTGCATTTCTTGAGCACAGTCAAAAGGTCTTTACTCAACATTGATTTGATATATTTGGGGAATTGAATTGATTACATATCCTTACAAACTCTCTTTTTATTGTTTGTTCTGGTTTTCTTGCATTTGTGTTGTCTAATCCAATTGACACTTAATATGCCTTTTTCAACAAGCTTAGTTTTAGTTTTGATTTTTATGTTTCAGCATATCTGACTCTGCACCCTAACTTGTTTGATCCATATGTAGTTGTATCATTGGATTGCATGGTATACAAAGAACATATGTAGGCATTTATGCATATGCAAATTGTTGTAGTCCTGAGTTTTCGTTACTCTAAAGTTATGGGGTTGAAACTCTCTGTATTGATGAATTCTGCATATACTAAAGTTTGTGTATGCTGTACCGATTTTCCATCCCTTCATGACTGAATGAATGTAATCGAAATAGTTATCAACTTTCATTTGTAAAGATCATTGTAGTTTTACTTTAGATTGTTGATCACATATTGAACTTCTGTTGATTTTTAATCAATTGTTGAATGCTGAACTTAAAACCGTAGATGTATTCTTCTCTAAGAAAAAGGATAAAAGGACAACAAGCTTTTCCTTATATTAGAAATCATTCCATCAAATTATTTGTAGAAATTTACTTAATTTAATCCTTTTTATTTCTTCCAAAGTGGTAAAATCTGTTTTTTTAACTTCACACTAATTAAGTCACTCATTTTCTTAGGAACCTCCTGTCATCTTTATCAATGATTTATAATATTTTGGATTTCAACTGTAAAAAATGTCTTCCATAGCTCAGTCATGCTAAGCATGCTTCTGTATGTGCAACCATTCCAACTTAAACCTGACTATTTTGTGGCTACAATCCATAAAGTGTAGTCAAATATCACTATCTTTTCATCATTAATCCAATCTTGGTCACTACGACAACCTTGTCTATTCACAGTATAGACTGTTCTGGTTGTAGTGAACCATCTATTTTTGTGTTCATACGGAATTAATATTGACAAGGTTCGTGTTAGATGCCCTCCACTACAGTCCAACACAATCGTTTAATCTAATGATACTGTTTGTTTTCTTCCTTTTTACGATGCTCGTTGAAAGGTCTCATTTTGGGTTCAATACTATCTCCTAATATGCTTTTATTCAGGTGTCACCCATTTTTGAACAGCTGAGAGTAATGGTTATAGAAGATATGATATATTTGATACATGTAAAAGAAATGGCCAAGTATGTGAGTTCAAGCTTGAGTTCAGAAGTGGAACTTCTATTTGTGGATCTAGACCAGGATCCTCCCAAGGTAGAACCGTCACATGTGCATTTACTTTAGGTAAAATTTGTAATGTCTTATCTAAAATATTCATCTTTTACCTTCTGAATAAAGAAACTTTCACATTTTTGTTCCAGCTGAGAACTCTAGACGACAAAAATTTACTAGGGATGCAGCTTATATCAATTCAGAAGTTATTCTCTTTATATTTTCCTCTTGAAGGAATGAGAAATGATCTCTTGCCAGCTGACTGGACAGAACTCCAGGGAAATTCCAAATCCTTAAGTGAGCCAATTGATTCTCAGTCTTCTTTACTAATGGATCTTAGTAGCTGCATGCATGACACTGAGATCACTGTGCCGACTATAAATGGGTAATAATTCAATCTCATTATTTACATGTATCAGTTATACATATGAAATATCATATCTTCTATCACATGCATCTTTGGAGAAAAATCTATGTTATTTGACTTGGGTGTGAGTTGTTGGGTATAAAGTTGTCTGATACAGGTATGCTCATATTTTTCTTAGTTTTTCCATATATTTTGAGTATCCTTGTAGGATCATATTCCTATACACATATCCATATATGCACCAGATGCAGATGTGAAGTACATGTACTTCAAGAAAAATGAACAGTCAAAGTAACATATTGAAAATGATAACTCTGTCTGTAATTCCTTCAAGTACAAGATTTTAATTATAGGCCATCTAAATGTGGTCCAAAATGGGTCGTCTACACTGAGGACTTAGTTGGTGGTACTGTCTAGCTCGGGCAATTTTCTCTGTTTCTATGCTCTTACATAAGCAACTTGCCAGTGTATCTCTACTAAAAAAATAGACATAATGTAAACCTGCAGACATTATAATAGTATAAAACCACGCTGATTTGCTTCAGGCGGCCTCTATATTTGTGGTACCATATATAATTATATGTCTACTCACTGTAATACATGGGATTCTATTCTGGTGCAGATGGCTTCTAGGTTATCCAGTAGTGTACTTGTTTAGCAAGGACCATATTGGAGATGCTATATATAACCTTTCCACCAAATTTCTTCGTATCTACAAAATTTTGGTATCAAGGTTTGTTCTTCCAATTCTTGCCTTTAGATCGTTTAACTTCAATATATGGATGAAGGTCCACCAATCACTTGAACGATAACCAATTACGGCTGAGTTCATGCTGAAATTTTGTTTTTTCTTAGTTAACTCTCCTAGCTATGTTTTCTGGAAATCCAGTCCGAAAGTTTAAATCCTGAAGCATACAAAGAAATGCATTAAATTGAATACAAGTAATTAATATGATATCAAGGAATCAGATCGGAGGAAATATGTTCCTCAATATTTGAATGTATCTGTTAAAATGCATGATATGTAGGTTAGGATATAATATGTTGTATTTGAAAGTTTCTAGTGACTGTGTTGCCATTAACAAAGAAAAAGGTAGGTGATGAGGGTTAAAAGAGAATTTAATTAGAAATTTCATATTGGTAGAGAGAGAATGATTAATTAAGGAAGATGATCAACATTGAAGGAAAGAAAATAAAGTAAAATACTTCTTGTCAGTTAAAATAACATTTTAATCTAGACCGTAGATTTAGTTTTGACCAAAGGTCAAAAAAAGGTCAGTTAAAATAACACCGAGTGTAAGTGGATCATCCCCCTTCCAACACACACATATAAGCAAAATAAAGGTAAGTTCATGTCAAAATTTTGATTTATTTCAGGAAAAGTACTCCCAATAAAGGATCACAGCCGGAGGAACTAATGAGGTAAGTTCAGTCCCTCGTATGTTTTTGTCTCCAGGTAAGTCTCCCCTTAGGCAGCAATTGCATTTTTCATTTTCTTTGTTTTTATGTCGAGATTCGAGCTTTTTTCCACGCCACCTGAGGGCGGTGTAAGGTTTGTGGATTGACTGCCTGTCCAGAAAGTTCAACTGTTACAGTTGAATACATAAATATTACTTGATTATAAACTTTTTTTTACCGCAATTTTTTCGGAAGCTGCATGCTTAGTTGTACCCACAATGCACGAACATGCATCTGTTAAAGTTTAGCATTTCTTTTGTTTCGAAATGTATTTTATGCTCAAGACTGCATCATGATACCCATTTGTTTGTGTCAAAATCTATTTTACAGTTTTTCAGTGCCCTATGAACTGAGCATGAGAGGGAGCAAGGAGCCATGGGCAGAGATGTTTTTGGCTGGCTTGCAGTCGAAGTGGGGAAGAAGCAAACAAACTTGGAGCTCCTTGGAAATGGAGGTCACCGAATGCTACCCACAAGCAATTGCATTGTAGGAAATGGTCTACTATAATGCCGATTAAACCGTAGTTCTCCGATCTGCAAAATCACTCTTTAGATTATCCATATGAGAGACGGTAAGAATGCAACGAACAATAAGCTTTCACGAGAGAATGATTAATGCATTTTGATGGGCTGCTATGTTCTCACATTTACTTGCAGATTATTGGAACACTATGTCGATATAAATGGTCAATAAGTGGTAGTGGGATGGGATACGATCAGGTGAAATATACCAGCTAAAGCGATAGGATCGTAAACATTAAGGTCACAGTAACTCAGGAAATGTTGTTGACATTAGTTTATATAGGTGTAAATAGGGGTGTTTAGAAGTGTGTCGATTGCGAGCTGAATAGTGTTCGACTTGACTCAACTCGACGCTCGATAAGATTGATAAAATTTTTCTTGACTCGTGCTTGTTAAAAAAAGCTTGTTGCTTGTTAAATTTTTAACTTATTTTTTAATAAGACTTAAGTGGCAAATAAGTGCCCAAAGTATTCATTTTTTTATATAGGTGCCTAAAGTATTTTTCGGGTTAAATAGGTGCTTAATGTTTTCAAAGTTACGCAAATAGGTGCCCGTTTTTGTTCATTAATAAAAAGTTTTGTTAACTAATAAAAACATGACATATGACAATATTAAACATTTTTTATTTTATTTTTTAATCAATAAATTAAAAATTTTAAAATATTTTAAAATTTTCAAATAATCTCAAAATAGTCCTCAAATCCTTAAACCCTCCAAAATTGACCACTACCATCGGCGTTGGTCGCGTTTTCGGCGATGGATTGAAGCGCTCTCCCCTTGCCGAACGACCCACACATCGTTCATCGCCCGTTATGTTGTCGTTCGTCGTGAATTATTTGAATGAACCTTCGACAATTTCGGCATTTAGCATGGCGTCGGTCGGTTTTCGACAACAAGGTGATAGGATAAATGCTCGTGATAGTCCGACGACGGATGTTGTGGGTGGCCGTGTAGCAATCAACGACGAAATCAAGTCAAATTAGAATTTGGGTTTTGGGTGTTAGGGATTTCAAATTTTGGGCTAACTTGTGAAATAAAGAAAATATTTTATTTTTATTAATTTTTATTTATTATTAAATATAATTTTAGAATTTAAGAAGCTGACACGTGTCATTTAACGGTAAAAATTAACGGACGTTAACGACGGGCACCTATTTGAGCAACGTTGAAAACGTTAGGCACCTAGTTGGCCCGAAAAATACTTTAGGCACCTATCCGAAAAAAGGTATAATTTGGGCACTTATTTACCATTTAAGCCTTTTAATAAATGTAAAATCTAATGATACTATATAGAGCATAATATAAACCTAAATTAATAAATTTAACAAAAAAAATTCAAAATAATGTGTGAAATAATTTCAAAGTTTGAACTTCAAAATAACATTCTACAAATATACCAAACTAACATATTGCAATCAGAATAAAAATTCACAAATACACCAAATTAACATATTACAACCATAAAAAATAACGAGCTACTCACGAGTTTATTGAGTCAAGTTTAACATGACTCGTTATGGTTTCAAGTTGAGACAAATCGAATCGAACGTTAATCGAATCGAATTTAAGCTACTCGCTAATTGCTCAACTCAGTTAGCACTCATAGGTGTAATTGAATTGTTAACACATTTCTTATCGACATGAGGTTGATGAGCTAAAGAATCTGTCTCTATATTTTTTTTTCATATATCTATTTTATTAAAGTTAAGATGATTAAAAGTAGCATATGTTATGAATATATTTTTGATCATTTGACAATGCAGGCTCAATCACCCTGTTGCAGCTGTTGGTGTTCGTACTCGTTACATCTAAAAATAACAATCGTTCTCTTAACTACTGAGGCAAGTTGGTTCGTGCCATATATATGTTTTTCAAGTTTATATAAAATAACATTAATAATATTTACAATTCATTGACCTAAATCTTATCTTTGGTTCTTGGATCAATTTTTTTTATCTTTGGTTCATGTTAGTTTTTTTGTTTCATTTTAAATTTTTAGTGCACTATTTGGGTTATTTTGGCAGATAATCCATTTTAGATTATTAATTAGGGATATAGGGGAGTTTGGGGGATATTTTGGCATCTAGGCCAAAATCTACAGGACCACGCCACTTCCTTATGGCGTGGTCTACTTTTTGCCCAACCTCGCCATAAGGAGGTGGCGAGGTGCTTGGTGGCTCCGGCCGGCTGCTCGGCTCCAATCGTGGTTGGTGGCTGGCTGGTGGCTGTTGTAATTGAGGTAAGGATGACCTCGCCATAAGGAGGTGGCGAGGTCACATGGGCCATGCAACACACGTACAAACATAGTAATTTGGTTTAGGGGTTAGATAATTTGTTAGGATTATTTAGGGTTTCGAGTTTGTGTAAATTAGGGTTCGGGCCATGCACATTACATATCAACCATGGTTAATATGGTTTAGGGGTTAGGTAATTGATTAGGGTTGTTTAGGGTTTTGAGTTTGTATAGAGTGGGGTTTAGGGCTTATGTTAAGGGTTTGGAATTGGTTTAGAGTGAGGGTTTGGAATTGGTTTAGGGTTATAGATTGGTTTAGAGTTTCTAGGCGGATCTTTTTTTACGTTAATTCAAATCTAATATAAATTTAATATAATTTGATTGTAAAAAATTCAATCATGAATTTTCATTTAACTTTTTTCCAATTTATTTTTTTGTGAAAATAAAAATGAAAACCTTTTAACAATACATACATAAATATTTTGCAGACAAAATTTAAACTCGTATATTAATAATACATATATATTTTATAGACAAAGATGAAGATTAATATTTGTCGGGTTTTAAATTCGAATATTTTAAAAAATCTTTTAAAAATTATTTAGATAGGAATTCAATTGAATTAATTGTTTAAATCGATATAACTCTAATACCAGTCAATAGTTCGAATATTTTTTCGTTAGTTCGAATATGAACTGTAAAAAAGTAAAGGTTAATTAATTATTTTAGTTCAATTAATAACTGTAAAAAAAGGAAGGCTTAGTTCGAATATTCAAATATTTATTTTTCTGTAAAATAAATTACGTAAACACAAATTGCAAAATTGAAGGAGATAAAAAAAAGTACTTGCATTAACACAAATTGCAAATTACATTAGTTTGATGGTCCGACATGATAGTTTGAAAGATTGTGTTTGTTCGGACATTTGGTTCTATTATGACCCGGTGCCCTACAAAGAGTACAATGCTTAACTAGAACTCCCCCCTCTTTATTATTCTCCGCATCATCCATATTCGTATGAATTCGAGTGGACTTCGGTCGACCCTGCAACTTTCTACGAAGCTCTGGATTTGGTAACCATTCTTCGTATATTGGCTCTACTGGCCAATAGTCTTTGTTCGGGATCGTGTTAAACTGATTTCTGTAAATATTTGCAATATTCTCCAGCTTATAACATTGATCCGCAAATTCATAAGGGTCGAGACGGAAATGCAAGCATGCGGCGTGTGCGTGAGAGCAGGGGTATCTAAATGCTTGGAATGCACCACAATCACACCATCTCCGAGCAAGGTTTACAGTGTACATTTTGTGCTCACCTCGGACCTTAGCTTCGACCGTAAATTGATAACCATTTGGGTCGAATGTTCTGACTCTCATAGAGGTGGCTTGGGCTTGAAGTTCGAGCATTATTTTTTGTAGGGTTTCAGACCAACTGAACTCGTTGTTTATCCGGGTGTACACTTCCTGGCCTTTGTCGGCCCACACTTTACCCAGTCTGAAATAAGTCTCCCACACAGTGCTTGCAATTGGGAGATGGCGTGTTCCTTTAAGCACTGCGTTTATAGCCTCTGCAAGGTTCGTTGTCATATGGCCATAACGTCGACCTTCATCATATGCTTGTGCCCATCTTTCTCTGGGTATGTCGTTTGCAAAATCAAAAACATTCAGACCAAACCGCTTCAACCTATTTATCCTCGCGACAAATTTTGGTTGAACTAGTTCGTTCCCTATTAAAAAGAAATTAAATAAGTCAACATGATCAGTTTAAAAGATTTACGTTAACTATTTTTTTATAAACAACAAATAAGAACTTACCCGCGTTATAAATCTCTCTTCAGATTTGATTGTGTCCGAAACGCTGCTTCGCATTTGACACAATATGTCAGATACAATAGGCTGGATATGCATGTGGAGGCTTCCATAAACTGTTATCTCTGTCAATTACTGATAACAACGCAGTCCCCCTATCAGAAATCATGCAAATCCCATATTCCTTCACTACATGGTTGCGTAGATGCTTCAAAAAGAATTCCCATCCTTCCGCGTCTTCTTTTTCAACAATGGCAAAGGCAATTGGGAATATATTACTGTCTCCATCTTGTGCAACGGCCACGAGTAATATATGACCGTACTTCCCATATAGCCAAGTACCATCCACTTGAATCATGTGTTTACAGAATGGGAACCCTTCGATGCACGCATTGAACGCCCAAAACAACTTACTAAATATTCTTTTACCATGGAGTATTTCGCCTTGTGCGTTGACCGCGACCTTTGTTTCGTATTCCACCTTGGTTCTTGGGATGAATATTTGCATTACTCGTAAAAGAGTTGGTAGGTCATTATATGATGTATCCCAATTACCATACACTTGCGACATCGCCTTCTGCTTTGCCATCCACGCCTTGTAGTAAGATGGACTATATCCAAACTGACTCCGAATTGATGCCACTAAGACTGCAATCGAAATTCTTGGGTCCTGTTCCACCAATCCCCTAGTGTAAGCACAAATTAGATCAGAGTTTAAATTAATGTGATCTTGGGATAAAACTCTATTTGAACAGGTGTGCTCATCAATGAACCGTGTCACCACCCAGTTGTCAGTCCTCTTCTTGTATGAAGCTCTTACCCACCAAGGACAGTTGCTCTTCCAATTTATACACTTTACACAATAAGTACTTTGATTGGACTCATTAACAAGACATGATGTATGGCGTTTGACGCAGTACTCTTGAATTGCCAACTGGGCAGCTTTTTTGTGTCAAATTCAGCTCTCAATGCCAATTCTCCAAACTCGGAATGCGATGAAGAACCAAACACATGAGCTTGATATTCAGCATCATGCATTGCAGAATAGTCGACCTCATACATACGAGCTGCTGGAGCTTTATATGCTGGATAAACTGGTTGCGCTTGTTCGGGCTCCGGTTGAACATAACCCCAAGCTGGTTGGTTATTTCCCAACCCGAGCTTAGCAATAGCCGCGGCCCAAACATCATCTTCAACATCAATATCGTTGCCCATTGACACATCTGACATAATAGCCTCAACATCATCTCTGTCGAGTAAACGTACGTCGTCGTCTTCCATAGGAACAATATTTTCTTCATCATCACTGAAGTCTGCAAGGGATTCGCCAAAACGACCGACTAAGGGTTCGGTGTCACAATTTGTTGATGAACTCATTCTCTGAAAAATTTGAAGTAATCGAATAGAACAATATGCTCCAACAACTGTGATTAACTCTCTCAAATTTTCAATGTCAAAATTTTTATCTTCTCTCTTATGTCTTCTGAAGTGGCAAAACTAAATATATAGATGAAAAAAATTCTCAACGCCACCTCGCCATAAGGACATGGCGAGATCACTTTTTTAACCTGACCATTAGCCTGCTCCTTGTCAATCAGCCTGCATGCATGTCATGCATGAGACATCATTTATGTTTTAGAGTAGGTTAGTCTAGTCTAGAGGTTCAAATTAGTACTGATGAATTTTAATTTTTTTATATTTTAATCGTACATTACTATTACAGGGATTTAATATATCAAATGTAATTTAATAAATTCGTGATTATTCGAATCAACAAATATATTTTTTTTATTTTAGTCGCATTTAAAATTTATTTTAATAAATTCCTGATTATTTGAATCACGAATTTCAAATTTAAATGCAGAATTCATTTTTTTTATTTTTTATTCGAACTAATTTATATATTTTATTCGAATTAAATATTCTTGATTTTTAGGTGAATAAAGCTGCTCCTTGTCAATCAGCCTGCATGCATGTCATGCATGAGACATCATTTATGTTTTAGAGTAGGTTAGTCTAGTCTAGGGGTTCAAATTAGTACTGATGAATTTTAATTTTTTATATTTTAATCGTACATTACTATTACAGGGATTTAATATATCAAATGTAATTTAATAAATTCGTGATTATTCGAATCAACAAATATATATATATATATTTTATTTTAGTCGCATTTAAAATTTATTTTAATAAATTCCTGATTATTTGAATCACGAATTTCAAATTTAAATACAGAATTCATTTTTTTATTCGAACTAATTTATATATTTTATTCGAATTAAATATTCTTGATTTTTAGGTGAATAAAGCTGCTCCTTGTCAATCAGTCTGCATGCATGTCATGCATGAGACATCATTTATGTTTTAGAGTAGGTTAGTCTAGTCTAGGGGTTCAAATTAGCACTGATAAATTTTAATTTTTTTATATTTTAATCGTACATTACTATTACAGGGATTTAATATATCAAATGTAATTTAATAAATTCATGATTATTCGAATCAACAAATATAATTTTTTTTTATTTTAGTTGCATTTAAAAATTATTCGAATCAACAAATACAGAATTCATTTTTTTATTCGAACTAATTTATTTTAAATATTCGGATCACAAATGCCCCTATCCACTGCCCACTGTCCTTACCCTACTCTGCATGAGCCATGCATGCATCCCTGCCAACCCACGTGAACCAAGGCTGGTCACTGCCGCCCTCTGCCACGCCATGTGATTCAACAGTGACCACGCCATGTGCTTATGGCGTGGTCACAGCCCCACTGACGCACTCTGCCAAGCCTGGCCACTGCCGCACTGCAGCCTGCCCCATGTGCTCATCCCGTGAATCAACATGCCATAGAGACATGGCCTGGTCACATGCTAACTTTTTTTTCCTGCCCCTATAAATATTTGATAGATTGGTGTCTATTTTTGCCACTTGAGAAGGGAGAAGAGAAAATTTTTGTTGTTGAAATTACAGAGTTTTAGCACAAATCATAATTTCTGATTTTTATATTCGAATGGATTCCGAAAGAGTTTTGATGTACCGTGACCACGAGCACATTTCCTCTCATATTCACGAAGAGGGGGTAAGTTCGGATCGTGTAATTTTTTTATTTACTACTATAATTTATGATTTAAAAATTTTTTATTTACGGTTTTTATTATATTTATAGGGTGTCGAGCATACTATCCGGCGTCGAGGACTGAAGATTAAGGAAGCTGATGAACGCATAACTTATTTTCTGTAGCGTTCAGGTTTTTATAATGCTTCATTTCTCCGTGGATTTAAAATTATCCCTGGATTGATTACGGCATTGATTGAACGGTGGAGACCAGAGACACACACATTTCATTTCCCATTTGGTGAATGCACAATAACTCTGGAGGATGTAGCACTACAACTTGGTGTCCCAACAAATGGGAAGCCTGTGGTTAGACAGAATAACCGTATAGCAGATGACCTTTGTTTGCAGTATCTGGACAAAATTCCTCCTTCAGATTGTGTGGACGGTCTTCGTATCAAGATTTCTTGGTTGCAACGAGAATTTATTTTAACAGATGAATCTGATGAGCGAGAAATTGAGTGTGCAACTCGAGCGTATATACTCCAACTTATTGGCGGGGTATTGATGCCAGATACATCTGGTAATATGGTTCACACTCAGTATCTGCCGTTCTTGGAAAATTTTGACACAACTTCTACATACAGTTGGGGATCTGCAATATTGGCATTCTTGTACCATGAAATGTGCAGAGTTTCAATAATGTATGGTTCGAGAAAGTTATCAGATATGGGTGGATGCCAAATCTTATTGCAGTCCTGGGCATGGTATAGACTGCTTTATCTTACGCCAATTGTAGAAGTACCGATGGAGTTTCCGCTTGCTGGAAGGTACTAATATTGTGATTACAGTTGTAGATTAATTTTATTGATTAAATTTTTTTTGCAAAGACTTAGAAATATATGTTTTAAATCTTGGCAGATGGAGACATAGGATGACAAATGCGGGTGTGGTGCACAACACTGTTAGAGAAATAAGACTAAAAATCCAAAAAATAGGGAAAGATCAGGTATCATAATTTTATGTTTTGGCTTCTATTTTAGCTTTGTAATTTATTAAAATAACACGTTTGTTTGTTTGTTTGTGTATGCATATTAATAATTGTCTTTTGCAGTTCTTTTGGCAGCCGTACGTGACTAACACGATCTGGGACATTATACCACTAAATTTTCGGCAAATGTCATCAATGTGCGGTGCGGTTGTGCCTTTGATACATTTTTCTATTGTTGAGTTTCATTGCGCTGACAGAGTGTTGCGGCAGTTTAACTACCATCAACCCATTCCTAGAGCTCTACCTCAACAAATTCATATTGTTCATAGAGGTCGATTCAACGAGAATTGGATTGCAAAACAAGCGGAGTTCATCCAACTGTGGCGGGAAAGATGGAGGTATTGGTATGCCAACTTGAGTCCAATTCAAGCCGATGATTTTGACTTTAATTCAGAGTACTATTCATGGTTTTCATCAAATGGAAAACCGTTCATAGTACCTCTTGAAGAGGCAAATCAATGGCTTCAAGATCCACGGTGCTCAAGACGCGTACAACTGCCGTACGAATTCGGTCAGAGCTCTCATCAACCAAACTTGGAGGGTTCAACAAGTTGGCATTTTTCGGACCAATCTCAACCACAGTTTGGAGAAAGCTCATCTTACCAGCCTGCTTACAACGATGATGAAGGATACATTCCACAATTTCAGTGTCCTCAAACACCCTTCTATGGGGAAGGTATGAATGTTGGTACTATGACATCCTTGTTGTCGACTACCACGATCAGTAGCTCGCCATTAGATTTGCAAGGCATGTATAGTACTCCACCTTCTATGCAAATGATGGGTGACCAATGTGACAACGATGAGCAGACTCCGAATGAGCAGACTCCGAATGAGCAAAATCCGAATGAGCTGACTCCGATTCGACAACGAAGACAAATTCGACTCCCGGAGTGGTACGATCAAACATCATCCTTCCACCGGCAAGTGTTACCAAGGACCCGTAGGAAATAGATTATATTTATTTAATTGTAAATATTTTTATTTAATTGTAAAAATTGAGTGTTTTTTTAATATTTTTTATATTTTTATCTTTTAGAATTAAAGTGTTTTTTTATGTGAAAGAGCACAATCTCCAACATTTATTTGTGTACGAGTTACCAATATTTATACCAATTCTTTTCTTAATTTTCAATTTGGTCACTAAACTTTCAATTATTACAAAATAATCATTAAACTATATTTTTTTAGTAGGGACATTATTATTTTAGAAAATACATGAATTTACTGAAAACTCTGGCAAATTTGTATACTATATTTTGATGTTCCTTTCCCAGAGGCATCTAATGAGTTGGACAAAGCAATTAGATTCATCGTATTGGAACCTTTAATTTCTTTGTTGTTTGTATGTTGTTACACACGTATCAATTTTGAATTTAACGATTAAAATTAAATTTAAAAAACTTAAATTCATTAGATATCATCTTCTTTTTAAACCCCACATATTTAATTTTAATTTTTTTAACTTTTATGAATCGGTCCTTCATATTTTTTAATCTTTATGAATTGTGTTCACCTTGAGATTTTGAAATTTGATGTGTACTCACTCTAAAAAAATATTTTTGAATCCATCTTGTGTGTGCTGGTATGGTTGCATATAAATACTTATATAATCTATGGTTTTGATCGGAATTGAATTTGAAATAAATTTCAAACGTTATAGATAAAATAAATTTTTGCAAACTCTAAATGAAAAATTATAATAATAATAAGTTTTAATATAAATGAGAGAGAAAAAGTTTTAGGGCTTAGGGATGTAGGGTTATTATTTAAAATTTTTGCAAACCCTAGACCATGCTTACCATGCATGAACACTACGTAAAATGACCACGTCATGCATCAACCCTACGTAAAATTTTAATAAATTTAATTAAAACATAAGCTATAACCCTAAACCAATTCCAAACACTCGCCATGCACCAATTCCAAACCCTAAACATAAGCTATGAACCCTACATAAAATGCATGGGCCATGTGACCTCGCCATGCATCAACCCTACATAAAATTTTAATAAACTTATTTAAAACACAATCTATAACCCTAAACCAATTCCAAACCCTCACCCTAAACCAATTCCAAACCCTTAACATAAGCCCTAAACCCTACTCTATACAAACTCAAAACCCTAAACAACCCTAATCAATTACCTAACCCATAAACCATATTAACCACAGTTGATATGTAATGTGCATGGCCCGAACCCTAATCTACACAAACTCGAAACTCTAAACAATCCTAACAAATTACCTAACCCTAGACCATGCTTACCATGCATGAACACTACGTAAAATGACCACGTCATGCATCAACCCTACGTAAAATTTTAATAAATTTAATTAAAACATAAGCTATAACCCTAAACCAATTCCAAACACTCGCCATGCACCAATTCCAAACCCTAAACATAAGCTATGAACCCTACGTAAAATGCATGGGCCATGTGACCTCGTCATGCATCAACCCTACGTAAAATTTTAATAAACTTATTTAAAACACAATCTATAACCCTAAACCAATTCCAAACCCTCACCCTAAACCAATTCCAAACCCTTAACATAAGCCCTAAACCCTACTCTATACAAACTCAAAACCCTAAACAACCCTAATCAATTACCTAACCCCTAAACCATATTAACCATGGTTGATATGTAATGTGCATGGCCCAAACCCTAATCTACACAAACTCGAAACCCTAAACAATCCTAACAAATTATCTAACCTCTAAATCAAATTACTATGTTTGTACGTGTGTTGCATGGCCCATGTGACCTCGCCACCTCCTTATGGCGAGGTCACCCTTACCTCAATTACAACAGCCACCAGCCAGCCACCAACCACGATTGGAGCCGAGCAGCCGGGCATAAGGGAGCCACCAAGCACCTCGCCACCTCCTTATGGCGAGGTTGGGCAAAAAGTAGACCACGCCATAAGGAGGTGGCGTGGTCCTATAGATTTTGGCCTAGATGCCAAAATATCCCCAAATTCTCCTATATCCCTAATTAATAATCCAAAATGAATTATCTGCCAAAATATCCCGCACTATTTTGGTGTCACATAAGAAATTGACAAAAACATATTTTTAGAAGGTGCAGTTGACGTAATGTGCTTTTCAAAAGCCATATGTGTTTTTGAAAGATGAGATTGACGTTACATGTTTTTCTAGAAAACTTACTTTATATGGTAAGTTTTTGTTTTACGTCTCACAAAAAATGTTATTTTCGTAAATATTTTTTTAATTAATACTTTAGTTAATAATCAATTAAAGAATATTATTTGAGTAAAAATATTCGTAAACCACTCAAGTTTAATTTTAAAAACTTCTGAATTCAATTAAATAATTAGAATTTGGACAAACGCAAGAAATCAAACAAATTAACATATCCTAACATATCAATCATGCAGTTAATAAACTTGATCAAAATTTTCAATATATCTATATATGTATTATTTTTAGGATAAACTACATAAATAGTCCCCTAGCTATGATCTTATTCTTTGTTGAGTCCTCTGACTATGAGAAGTTATAAATAGGTCCCTCAACTAATCGCGGCTAACAAGTCGGTCAAATTCTGTTAAAAATAAACCGTTGATGATGTGGCAGTTAATAAAATTTGTAGAATAACATATTTAACTCTCAACTTTTACATTTTATTTTAATTTAACCTTAAATTAGCTACCATCATGAATTTACTAATCTATAGAATAACCTTTCTTTTATTTAGCTCTACAAAATCGTCATGAATTTACTAAACTTTACAAAATGGAGTGAAATAAAAGAAAAAGAAAAGCTTTAGCTAAAAACGGTATGAGATTAGTTATTATTTGAGCATTTTAAAGAGATTAGCTACCGTTAACAACAATATAGGTTTTGATTCTCCAACTGTTTTCACTGCTCATAAAAATGAGGTTGCACATGGCTAGTGTTAACAGCAATAGAGGTTTGTTTTTTTAGAAGGGAAGAAGATGAAGTTTAGTATTTAAGGGGCTAAAATGTTGTAATACTTAAATGTCGAGACTTAAAATTTTAAATTTAGGACCAAATTAAAATAAAATGTAAAGGTTGAGGGTTAAATATGTTATTACACAAATTTTATTAACTGCCCCATCATCAGCCATTTATTTTTTTAACAAAATTTGACCAGTTTGTTACTCGCGATTAGCCGGGGACCTATTTATAACTTCTCACAGTTAAGGGACTCAACAAAAAATTGAGTCATAGTCGGAGGACCATTTATATAGTTTACCCTATTTTTTTATTAAATTCCAATTGAAGATAAACGCGATTAAAAATGAAATTAATAAAACTTGGTTTTTAAATAAAATCTAATTAACAGAGTAGAAGAAAACAAACAATACTTGAACGATCAAAGAAGTTGTCGGTAATCAAATTAACTGCAAACCATAGAAACCAAAAGAGAAGGTGCTTACTTTTAGGGTAAATTACATTTTAGGTCACTCAATTATTAGTAAAATTATAATTGGTCTCTTAATTAAAGTTTTAGTTACGATTGTGTCATATTCTTCGGTTGAAGTACAAACGAATATCTAACAAGGCTTGGTATAATGACATTGTTACTCCTCAAAACTTATATATTATATCAATTTAGTCTTAATTCAAAATGATTTAATAGATTTAACCCTTAATATTAAAATAACATATCAATTTAGTCATTTTTCTTCTCCCAAATAGCTTGTGTACCCTCGTTAACACTAGAGTACTTCATTTAAAATTATTAATTAATCTAATACATAAATTTATAAATGTGAAAGTATTTATAATTAATTTTTAACGTTAGATTTGTAATTAGTATCTACATTAAAATTAAACTCATTGAATACTATTTAAAATTATTTATGAAAACCTTTAGGTTTTAGTTAGTGCTACCACGTAATTTTTTTACAATAAGTTCATATTTTTATATTATTATACAAATTTCTTAGTAATTTCATATTTTTGAATGACTTTGTTATTTCTCTTTTATTTTGAAAGAAACTAATAATTAAACATATTTTCACTATTAAACATATTTTTAAATTTCCATGCAAGTTGATGCATTTTCATTTAAAAAGTTTGTCTAATTTTTGCAATGATTATAAATTTTTTTGTTCTTATTTACTAATTGTTACAATGTTTTATTATTATGAAAATCTATAAAAAAAAAATGCTGTTCATGTATAAAACATAACACATGAGTTTAGTATAACTCGTATTATCGAGTGTAACGGGATGAGTGACCCAATTGTAACTAAAACTTTAATTGAGTGACACAATCATAACTAAAACTTTAATTGAGTGACACAATCATAACTAAAACTTTAATTGAGTGACACAATCGTAACTTTACTAATAATTGAATGACTTCTAATGTAGATTACCCTTATTTTTATTCCTAAACCCCACATAAAAGCACAAATGGGTTCCAATATTACATAGGGAGAAGGGTGTGAAATAAAAGAAAATTTGATACGCCAAACCATTATCCTAAGCAGCGTTGATGAAGGCCAGCACTTGAGCTTCGGCCGGAAGGGCTGGGATTGCTCCCTTTTTTGTTGTCGTTATGGCCCCACATGCATTTGCGAATTTCAGTACCTCCCTCAATTTTGATTCATCCTTCATTTGTATGTTTAAAAACACCATTTAGAATAACAATATATATCACAATTGCAATCATTAAAGTGGGTTACCACTTACCTCAAGGATGGTTGGGTCATGAACAATCTTGCATAGCAATGCACCCACAAAGGAGTCCCCGGCACCGGTTGTATCCACACTTTTCACATGGTAAGCATCCACCGCCCCATGGAAGTTCTGTCCATTTTCAACCCCCCATGCTTAGCTTCTTCTTATAACACAAAAATCAAGAGCACGTGTCCCGAATAAAAATCATATGCTCTTTTCTAGTGTTTTTATTAGTGTACATATCTATGTTCCAACATATAAAAATTGAATTTAGAGTTTAAAATTAGAGCGTAGATTTAAATGTTTTAATGTTAGAGTATAAAGAGGAACAACAAGAAATTACGTGTTTTTTTTCCATCTAATCACATGTATAGAAGCAGACAAGTTGCAAAGTTGGGGCCCCAGAGCTGGCAAAACCAACGGCAATCATTTGTAATGGAATGGACCAAATATAGTTTTTTCTATAATTCAATCAATAAAGATATGACTTAAGTGGTCATATGTGTGTGATGAAAACTCTGAGATCAATCACAGCAAAAAGTCATTATCAACCAGCAAGTAGCAACAAATGAAGAAGGCACTACCAATCACTACAGGTAAAAAAGCATTAAACTAAGAGCAGTACAAGGGGGTGAAGTTTAGCATACCTTGGTATAATATCTGCTACCCTTTTCACCAAGGGTGACCAAGAGTAGTGTCAAGTTGGGGCGCCAAAGTTTCATGGCAGTTTCGTCGTCGATTTTGTCGCTGCCGGTGAGGAACTCTAGCTCGACATCGCTGACCTTGATGATATCGGCCTTATCCCAGATGGACAATATCTGTTTCCTAGCCTCATCGACTGAAGGCCAAAGTGGCAGGCGAAGGTTTGGATCATATGAGAGCAAGGCACCCGATTCTTTGGCCACTTCCATTGCCTTCAAGTGAGCCGATCTGCATGGCTCCACGATCAAACTTATTGATCCGTAGTGAAACACTTTGGCCTGCACACACACACACACACAAAATAAGACGATTCAAATCACAAGCAAATTTCTTATCAAAACGATGCAACCTTCATTGTTGCTGGATAGGTAGGCCCAATTACCCCCCCCCCCCCCCCCCAAAAAAAAAATAAAATATTTTTTCACCTTTAGTCCTACATATAAATTCTTTTAAAAATTAAATTATTTATAAATTTATCTCCCATTTTTAAACATTTATATTTTATCCTCGGACCATATATACCGGCACCATCTTTGAATAGGCCAATCATATTTCATCCATAAACCAGTATTTATGATTTTCAGGGTTGGTGTGACCAAACCAAGCGCGTGATAAAAAAGGGTTTAAGGGAGACAATCATATAAACCCACGTGGCCGGACAATATTGATTAATAATGGCCTAAAAAGTCGAATTTTTAATTAATTTCATTTAAAGCAAACCCAGAAAACACGGCAAAATTTTCATCCATATTCCTATAACATAGTCATGTCACATTAGGTGGGAAAATAAGCAATTCACACGCCAAATGTTGGGATAAAAATTAATCACTTTTAAGTTTTAGTCTTAAATTTTAAATTTTATACTATATACTTTAAAAAATATACTATACCTTAATTTTTAAATCTTAACTATAAACACTAAATTAAAATCCTAAACTTTAAATTTAATTTAAGCATAAAAGCATAAATAGAGACAAACCCAAATATTGATAGTCAAACCAGAATCATATCCCAATATTTATAAAGGAGAAATACTAACGTAACACACCGTTACTGGCCGTAACATCACCCGCCGGTAAAAATTTCAAAGTATACAGTTTTGTAAAATAAATATTAAAAAACGACCATTTTTATTGTCCTGATACTCAGGGTGGATCCCGAAAAGAACTATGGATCATAGGCTAGAAGTCTGACATGTCAGTGTTATTGAAATTCTACTCTCACATTATGGCGCGTGCGTATCACTATTCATTTTATAGTTCTTTAAGTCAAGAACGAAGAAAGAACGGAGATTAATAGATTTGCAGAGTTGAAGGAAAAGGACGATAATGTTGCTTACAGATCGGATGAGATCAAGATTCAATTCCTCCGGCTTCAACAGCATGTCAGCGCTCGGATTCCTATAGAACATGAACTCACGCTCTCCATCGGCGCGTAGGGTTACGAACGCGAGGGCGGTCCTAGCGCCTTCGTCAAACAAGATCCCGTCACCAGAGACTCCGTTTTGCTTGAGAATATCGGCAAGCATGTGGCCGAACTCATCGTCGCCGAGTTTCCCGACGAAGGATGCTTTGCCGCCTAGTCTTGAGACGGCGATCGCGACGTTGGCGGGGGCTCCACCGGGGGCTTTGAGGAAACCTGGAGCCTCGGCTAAAGAAACGCCGGAGACGGTGGGGACGAAGTCGATGAGCATCTCGCCGAAGCTCACGATTAAAGTGTCGTCGGAAGCGACTCCATTTGGTGCCATGACGTCGAAAACGAAGCAAAAAAAAACGATATTTTCTTTTTATTTTTTTACTATGGAGAGACGAAAGAATAAAGATAGACCGTTGCTTATTATATAGAAAAAAAATAAATTAGAAAAAAAGAGGGGATTTGATTTCTTGTAACAATTAATTTATTAATCTGATTTTTATTCTAAGTATGTTAATGATTTGGGGAACTGTGTTCTTTTCTTCTTAATGTGGGCCCGCTGTCTTTATTTGGAATACTATATTTATACGTACAATTATTTTAGTTGTCTTCTTGATTTTTTATAATTTTATTTTTATTAATTTAGATTACCTCATGTCGCATATTTAATTTTAGTAAAAAAATATTTTAACAAATTTTTTTATATAAATAATATTTTAAACTTAAGACATATTTAAATGATACAAAGCCGATAATCACTTAAATTAACCCCGATTAGTTACTTAAAATAATATTTGTATTATTTGTTATCCATTCTACTAGTGTAAATGAATAAACAAATTTAATTGTATGTATACTTTTAAGAATATTTTCTGATCATAACTATAAATGTAATTATTATTATTTTGAATATATTAATGTGATTAAAACAAAATATTTGTTTAGTTTTTTTAGCTTTTTAATAAATACAATTATAAATCAAGACATTAGATGGTTATGGAATTTGATTGAAAAACAAATATATCAAGATAAAGTCTACGTATAATAAGAGTTTACACGAAATTAGAAAAATCTGCACAGCAACATTGTATTTATAACTATGTAAAAGAACGTCATATTTATAATAACATAACTAATTATTGTATTAAGGTTAAAAAACTTAATTTAAGTATAAATAAACTTAATTATTGTATTTATAATAACAGTTTGTCTTGTTTTTCTACATACCCTTATCTTTATGTACGTTTTCGTTTCATTTATATTACAAAACCAACTCTTTCGCTTCAAAAAAAAAAAAGTATAAATAAAATTGATATTGCAACAACTTGCTACAATTAGAACTGAGAACCCATATAATAAAATCATTATATAAAAACTATTTATTTATGTGCACATTTTTTGTCTCAAATAAATAATAGATCGAGACAAATGAGAAAATGGGAAAGAGTTAGGTGCTGCATACTCAGACGAGTAAAAAAAAAACATTGCAATTGTTGATTAGAGAGGAGTTGGTGATTTTATGCAACTTTCTTCTCACTTTTTCTCCATAGAATATATAGTAATGTTCGTATATTTTTTTTATGGTATTGATTTGTGAATTTCCAACCTATATATATTTATTTAACCTTAATTTCGTAAATATTATGTCCTATTTTTTTTCATTCAATGGATCATTCAACTAAATAATTGAATAAAATTAAGTGTATTTTCCAACAATTATTCCTATCATGTCCTTATTTATCCCTAAACTTTAAAATATTCTCTTTTAGTCCTCAAAATAGTAATGTCATTCTAATCAAGTCCATCCTCAAAATCTTGTTACATTATTCGTTTGTTTATTATTTTTTTAAGAAAGGGCATCGTTAAAAACCCCAAATAACACAATTTTTGATTAACCAAAGTTATGAGAGGGAAAAGACTACCCTATTTTATTCCGCTTACAATCACAATTACACCCTTTGCCAAATGTGGCAAAAACATAAGAATTCTACCAGCTCATGCCTCGACACACAAAAGTCCAATAACTCTATTTATACCCTGTGTAGTTAATGTATGTGCCTCACAATTGCTTTCTCTAAAAGCAAAAACAAACCTCCATTTGTACTTACAACCATATCCCCAGCATTTATGCACCAATTCAACACAGAAAGGGGGGGCCAGACCAGGGTTTTCAATCCAATTTACCGCTAAAAAACCTACCTGACTCGATAATGGGCAGTTGTTCTCACACCATTTCGAAGAAGAGAAAATATCACACGCTTCCTTAATAGCCATTACCTCGGCGAAAGACGGGTCTACTCGGCCAATGGACCTTGACAACTTTGCAAGCGTTGAACCCTTGTGATCCCGTAATATACCTCCTATTCCAGCAGCTCTGAAGCTCCCAATAACAACAGCATCAACGTTGAACTTTGTTGGAAAAAACGTGAGAAAACGATAATTTTGAGCCATAATTCAAATGAGTGAAGGTGGAGATTCAAATAAGAATTCGATTGGATCTTATTCTACTTCGTGAGACCTTTACACGGTATCTCATATGCTCAAAATGATTGAGTAATGAATGAGAAATTGATGGTCAAAGTAAGGAGGTTGGGAATTAGGAAAAAAGGAAATGAAACCCCATATCCCTCGTGGATGGGATAAATGGATTGAAAAGTGTTTATATACAATTACTCTACTTGTAATCATTGAATGACTTAAGATGAACTTGTGCATTGTGTGAAAGGGGTGTAAATTTAATCCCATTAGGGTTGGGGGGCGCCCGCACAACATGGGTAACTCAAATGTTTAGACTGGTCAAGCCCTACATAGACTTGTGAATATTTTAAGATGTCTGAATTAATTTTTTTCTATTCAATATCAGATTATCTTGAAAATTAAGGGATATTTTTAGATTTAAAATTTGAATTTTTGCTTGCAGCCCACTCAATTATCCGAATAGGAGCTGTAGAGCGTTAAGGTGTTCTCTATTTGTGAGCGCAAGTGCACACTCTTGTCAAGTTATAATATAAAAGATATCGTCTTCCACAAGGATTGGACAACTTGGTTCGAATTGTAAGTCCTACACAAGAAAAGTAAATGCACAATTAAATTGGATGTTTGAGAAGAAGAGTAAAATAAAAACACAAGTAATTAAAAAGGAAGTGATCGGATTGATAGAAAGGGTCGGGTTATGCTGCTGCTTAGTGTGAAACTGCGTTGAATAGGATAAGTTGTTTTGCGCTGCCAGACTTTGCTGCCTCGGTGGGTGATGACAGGTAAACTGCTGAGACCCTCTCGCTGCCTCGGCAGAGGAATGAAACTGTGTCTCGGCGGCAAACTTGGCAGAACTACAAGGCTCGGCATAACGCTTCGAAAGTGATTCCGCTTATGTCTAAGTCAGAATGTTGTTGATGCCCACTGCAGATAATACCAGTCGCGACGTGAATCGTGCAAAGACAACAATGTTAACTCGTCCTCTTTTAGCCGCCTTAAACCCTAACCTATGTATAGGCCGGATTGATCGCACCGTCTATAGATGAAATCATACTTACTCTTTTTGTGAGTTCGACTCTCTCGATACCGAAAAATGGATAGAATTCAACTAATCTTTCGCCTTAATTGAAAACTATGAAGAACATGGAATAAGTAAACATTGAAGCTTTATTTGCAAAAATAAACTTAAAATCCTAAACAACCGTTCTCACAATAATTATAACATAACCCAAACCCAAGGAGAAATTTAGAACATGATGGCGACAAGAAAACCTAAACTATGCCTAAGGAAAACCTAAGTTATTTTGAAGTAGAATTACAATGGGTATATATAGGCATTAGCTAGGTCTAGTCCTTCTTGAAGTAGAAGTGTTGAGTGGATCGAATGATCGAAATGAACCAAGAGGGGGGTGAATTGGATTTTTAAAGGTTTAGGTGGTGGAAATTGCAAATTAAAAAGATAGACAAGGAATTTTAGAGTGGTTCAAGTTCCAAATGAACTCTACATCCACCACCTTAGCTTCACTAAGGATTTGCAACAATTCCACTAATTGCTCTTCACCTTTTCTAGGCTAAGGAGGTAACCCTTACAATTTTCGGTTAAATTTTCTACCCAAAATTTAACCCAATCCTCACACAAATAGAACAAAGATTTTGTTGGCTAAGAAAGTATCTCTCAATACAAATTGTAGCCCAATTACAAGCACTCAACCCAATTGAAATGATAAGAATGAAAAATACAATTGGGGTTTCTAGATAATATTGGGATTTAGGCACAAATGCTTGGATTTGATGTTTGGATGTTTGCTTTTGGATCAATAGTTGTTGCTGGAGCTTTTAGAGGTCCCTTTTATACATTCTCATTGATTTCTAGCCGTTGTGGTTGTTGCATTCATCAATAGAGCCGTTGGGGGTGTTATCTCACCTCTATAAATGTAGTCTGCAACAAACCGTTTCGAAACGCCCGACCCTGTTTCGAAACAGACCAAAATAGAAAGAGTCGTTAGGGTGCATTAAAGAGCCCATATCGAAACGGTCTAACCTGTTTCGATACGCTAAGAGCCATTTCGAAACTTGTTTCGAAATACTTTTGCCACTGTCAAGGGTCGTATCGAAACGACTTGAAATCATTTCGATACGCCTTAACGGTTTCTTAAAAATTAGTTAAAAACTTGCAACAGTCATATTTTTCAAATCAAATGAAGAACCGTTTCGAAACACTGTATGTCGTTTCGATACGGTTTCTCTATGTTCTAAAATCGTTCTGAAACTTGTTTCGAAACACAGGTTGGCAGTGTTGAAAACATTTCGATACCCGTTTCGAAACATGGGTTGACAGTTTCAAAACTGTTTCGAAACGCCTTAGGCCGTTTCGAAACAGGGACTCGAAAATCACTGTTTTGGCTTTAAGAACACTTAGAAAATATTTGGAAAACTTAGTTTTTAACTTAGGCATATTCTTTAAATCATAAAGGGATGTTTGAGGACTTAAAAATTTGTTTTCACATTTTCAATTTAGTCCTTAGGTTCTTTAGTTATATCAAAATTAAAATATCGGTTTCACAATCTCCCCCTTTTTGATATAACAAAACCAAAGTTAGAATTTTTAAGAGTTTTGAAAATTTTGATTACATTCTAACTCCCCCTCAATTTAAGACTGGTTTTTAAAGTGTTAAAAAGATTTAACTTTGAAATTCAAGGTTTAAAACTTAAAAACTCTTTAAACATTTAAAACGAATTTTTGGCTCTTAGATTTATTCTCCCCCTTTTTGTTAGATCAAAATAATAAACAAGGCTCATAGAGAAGAGATAAGGTTAGTAGCAATAAGCATTAAGCAATAAGCAATAAGCAACAATAATATTAATTCATAAAATTGATATATCCAAAACATAAATCTTCAACAATAAGTTCAAAGCATAATCCCAAATAAAACTAAAAACATAGGTTCATAAAACATAATGAAAATAAAGATGCAAACTTAATCGTAAAATGCATAGATAATATGATATGTCATGAATATCCTAGGCCTCGTCGTCACCATCATCATCCGAAGTATCATCATCGCTCTTGACTTGAGAATGGAGAAACTTCATCCATTGGCCATAGAAGGTGGAGAAGGACATATCCATGTTCGAGTGTTGAATCTCAAGGGATTGGAGTTGATCCTCTACATTTTGCAAACGTGTGTTGATAGCACCAAAGCCCGAAGCCATGTTAGTGTCCATGGCATTGAACCGCTCGGTAAGGAAAGCCGTGAGAGCTTCATTGTTTGCAACTTGAGCTTGTGGTTGAGGTTCAACGGGAGGAGGAGGAGGAGGTGCTGCCCTATCAACACGTTCCCAAATTCCATCGTTTACATAGCGAAAACCAGACTTACGGAGAGAGGACTCACCAATTTTTGACTTGCGAGGTTCCGGAGAGTCATAGGTGCAATCAAGATTAAGCTGGCTAAAGATGTGACTTAAAACCGTTCCATAAGTAAAGGATTTCAGAGCATCGGTGTCATGAAGCTTAACATTGTTAACCATTTCGGCAAACACGATCTTAACTAGATTAGGGCGCTCACCACGACGGAAACACTCAAGCCAAAAATAGTCAACTTGACGGATGTGAGAATATTTACCTCCGAAGGGGCGAAGGAACCATGAGACCATCAAATGGAGGAAACGATCGTGCGCATCCAAAGTAAGCACCTGACCGGTGTGAGAACCAAAGTGACTCTCATTCTCAATTCCTACATCCTTAAGAGAGAATGTAGACTCCAAGAGAGGGACATTAACAACAATCCTTTTCCCCAAAATAAAAGACTCAATCCCACAAATTTCGGAGTTTTCTTCATCATTGATAAGTTGAGCATTGGAGTAAAAGAGAAGTACCATGTGTTTGTAGCAAATGTCCGGAATGCTCAACAAGACAAGAAAATCCCATTCTCTTAAACGCTCGAGGTAACGGAAAAGAAAGCGCTCGGAGTCAAGGAAGTTGAGATCAATAACCCGCTCACGACGAACTTCATACTCCTTGACATACTAGAAGCGTTCCCTCATCTCTTGAGTACGAATAGATTTTTGAAAGAGCAGGGTGAGATTTGGGCGAATACTCGAGTCACTAACTTGACTGGTTTTACGCTTTTTGCTAACATTTTCCGAAGCCATCCTAAAAACATTAAGTAAGCAAAAATTTAAATGTATGCATGAGATTTCATAATTCAATCCAACGATAAATCCCACTTAGGTTTAAAAATAAGTTTTTAAAATCAAATAAACAAATCAAAACAAAACAACAAAAAAATTTAAGAGAAAAACAGTGAATAAAAATACGAGAGAAAAATTTTATATTCGAATAAAAAAAATTTAGATTTTGAATTTTTTTTACAAGATTTGAAAAACCCAAGTGTCAAAACATATAAACTATACAAAAATAAAATTTTCTAACCTAAGATTCGAACATAAATTGAAGGAAAAAGAAAAAGAGGAAAAATACCTTAATTTGGGATTTTGGATGAATGAATGAAAATCCTTGCACAATATTGTTGAAGCTTGCTTAGATTTGTGTTTAAGAGAAAAACCCCTCAAGATTTGGTGAAAAACAAAGAGGTTTAGAGGGTTTTTATAGAAAAAATTCGAGTCTAGGGTTTTTAGGGTTTGGGAGTGTTTTAATTTGTGTTGAACTTTATCATTAAAAGCTCCTTTAAAGCAGTCCGCGAATCCGTTTCAGAACGGTCTTGACCGTTTTGAAACGCGGGCATGAAGGTTTGACCGTCTTTTCAACTTCAGCTGACCGTTTCGATACGGGTTTGACCGTATCGAAGCCCCGTTGACTTGTATCAAAACTTGTTTCGATACACCCCTTGGCAGTAGCCAAAATGTTTCGAAACCCTGTTAAGGCGTTTCGAAACGCCCTTCTCTCAGATAGGAATTTAAAGCATCCGTATCAAAACAGGTTGACCCGTTTCGATACACCTTGGCCTGGAAGTGCAGATGAGGCTCTAAAAGTGCAGAAAAATGAATTTTTCTAAGGCCTAACTTGCATGAATGACATGAATGAGCAGGAAAAACATATGCAAACATAAACATACTCCCCCTAGTTATAGGCATGGATGAAATTAGGAGTAAAAACACATAAACATGACATTTCACAAGATCAAGCAATTTTAAGCACAAAAGAGGTCCTAAAAGGTCAAGATAGGCTAGCTAGACCTAACTCTCTCCTAAGGGACCAAAAACGCTCTTTGTCTAAAGGTTTTATAAATATGTCCGCTAATTGATTTAAGGTGTCTACATATTCTATAACCACATCTTCTTTAAGGACATGATCTCTAATGAAATGATGCCTTATTTCTATGTGTTTGGTTCTAGAGTGTTGGATGAGATTTTTTGTCAAACATATAGCGCTAGTGTTATCACATTTAAGGGGTATGGTTTCAACCTTAATGCCATAATCTAAGAGTTGTTGCTTCATCCAAAGGACTTGGGCACAACAACTCCCTAAGGATATGTACTCGGCTTCGGTAGTAGATAAGGCTACACTATTTTGTTTCTTAGAGAACCAAGATATGAGCATACTACCTAGGAATTGACAAGTTCCTAAAGTACTCTTCCTATCGATTTTGCATCCCCCATAATCCGCATCCGAATAAGCATGGAGGTTGAAGGTGGAGTCTCTAGGGTACCAAAGACCTAAACAAGGAGTATCTCTAAAGTACCTAAATATTCTCTTAACGGCTATAAGGTGAGACTCTCTAGGACTAGCTTGAAACCTAGCACACAAGCAAACACTAAACAAGATATCCGGTCTACTTGTGGTAAGGTAAAGCAATGATCCAATCATAGAACGGTAAAGCTTAGAGTCAACACACTTACCTCCTTCATCTTTGTCAAGCTTTGTAGATGAGCTCATAGGTGTGGCTTGAGGCTTTGCATTCTCCAAGCCAAACTTTTTGAGCATGTCCTTTATGTACTTTGCTTGATTGATGAAGGTGCCATCCTTCTTTTGCTTGATTTGGAGTCTCAAAAATAATGAGAGCTCCCCCATCATACTCATCTCGAATTCACCTTGCATTAGCTTAGAGAACTCTTGGCAATGACAGTCGTTAGTAGAACCAAAAATAATATCATCAGCATAAATTTGAACTACTAAGATGTCATTTTTATACATTTTTATAAAGAGTGTAGTGTCCACCTTACCTTTTTTCAAAACCCTTTTCAATTAAAAAGTTTGAAAGTCTTTCATACCAAGCTCTAGGAGCTTGTTTTAAACCATAAAGAGTTTTAGTGACTTTGAAAACATGATTTGGAAATTTTGAGTCTTCAAAACCTGGTGGTTGTTCCACATACACTTCCTCATTTATAAAACCATTTAAAAACACGCTTTTAACATCCATTTGAAAGAGCTTGAAATCATGATAACATGCATATGCAAGCAACATCCTAATGGCTTCCATTCTAGCTACGGGTGCATAGGTTTCATCAAAATTTATTCCCTCTTCTTGAGTGTAACCTTGTGCTACTAGTCTAGCTTTATTTCTCACAATGTTACCACTCTCATCTAGCTTGTTCCTAAAGACCCATTTAGTTCATATGGTAGATTGATTACTAGGCCTATCAACTAATGTCCAAACGTTACTTCTCTCAAATTGATTTAACTCTTCTTGCATAGCCATAATCCCAAAATCATCTTTCAATGCTTCTTTTATATTCTTAGGCTCTATGCATGAGATAAATGCAACATGATTCATTAATCTAAGAGAAGATCGAGTGGTTACCCCCTTGGATGGATCACCCAAGATTTCACCATCTTTGACATAGTTGAACTCCCTTGGGTAGCTCACTTCCTTTTCCTCAAGAGCCAAGTCCTTCAAGGCTTCAAGAGGTGGATCTTGTGTGTCCTCTTCTTTTGTTGTTGGAATCTCATCCTCCTTTGAAGTTTGTCCTCCATCAAAGGCATTTATGATTCCTACATCATCATCATCACAAGAATCCTTCCTTGGAAGGAGGTTATCATCGAATACAACATGTATAAATTCTTCTACTACTAAAGTTCTCTTGTTAAATACTCGATAGGCTTTAGAGGTTAAAGAGTATCCTATGAAAATAGCTTCATCACTTTTTGCATCAAATTTACCTAAGTTGTCTTTTCCATTATTTAAAACAAAACACTTGCAACCAAAAGGGTGAAAATAGCTAATGTTAGGCTTTTTAGATTTTAAAATCTCATAAGGTGTTTTCTTTAAAATTGGCCTAATCATTACTCGGTTTACAATATAGCAAGCGGTGTTTGTGGCTTCCGCCCAAAAATATTTAGGTAAATTATTTTCACAAAGCATGGTTCTAGCAATTTCTTGTAAAGTTCTATTTTTCCTCTCAACTACCCCATTTTGTTGAGGAGTTCGAGGAGCCGAAAAATTGTGGCTAATACCATTTTCATTCAAAAAATCTTCAAACCCTAAATTTTGAAACTCGGTTCCATGATCACTTCTAATATGTGAAATTCTAAGTTCAAGATCATTTTGGGTTAGTTTTGAAAATGTGATGAATTTTTCTAAAGCCTCATCTTTAGTACTTAAAAATAAAACCCAAGTAAATCTAAAAAAATCATCAACAAGTACAAATGCATAAGATTTACCACCCAAGCTCATAGTCCTAATTGGCCCAAATAAATCCATATGGATTAGTTGTAAACATATACTTGTAGAAACATCATTAATGGATTTAAAGGAAGACTTATGTTGTTTACCCTTAGAGCATGCATCACAAATTTTATCGTTTGAGAATTTAATCTTGGGTAAACCTCTAACTAGATCAAGGGAAACTAGTTTTTCTAAAACACTAATGCTAGCATGTCCTAGTTTCCTATGCCACAACCATGCATCATTTTCATTTTGTGCTACTAAGCATGCATGAGATGTATGTATGTCATATAGATGCACCATGTATATGTTCCCTATGCGATGACCTATGAGCATAATATTATTAGATTTAATGTCAACAATTTTGCATCCATTTTTATCAAATAAAACATTAAATCCTTTATCACACAATTGACTTATGCTCAATAAGTTATGTTTAAGACCATCGACATACAAGACATTTTCAATGAGAATAGTAGAGTGATTACCTATGGAGCCAATACCTTTAATGTGGCCTTTGGTGTTGTCACCAAATGTCACCACTCCTCCACTTTTTGGCTTTAGATCCATGAATCTACTCTTGTCTCCGGCCATATGCCTTGAGCATCCACTATCAAGGTACCATGAGTTTTGACTTTGTGCTTTGGCCTTGTAGCAATGCTCCCCCTACAAACAAAGATATTAAGCTTTTTTTTTTGGTACCCAAATCATTTTGGGTCCATGAGTGTTAGCTCCCAAAACCTTGGTTCCCTTAGGAATCCAAGATGACATAGCAATAATGTTATTAGATTTTACAAGTTCCTTAGGAACCCATACACTTCTAATTCTTTTAGTTCTACTATGTCTAGGAAGGCTACCTTGTTTGTAGTAGTTAGTCTTTTTCTTAGGTTGGTTTGATTTTGAAGATTCACCTATTTCATGCTTGACACTACCAACATTTTTAAAAGACTCTTTGAGCTTATTTAGCTCATCTAACACCTTTTGATATTCACTATTACATTGAGATAAAAGATTATTAAGGTCAACATTTTCATCTTGAAAAAATTTTAGTTCATCTTTCAACCCTAATATCTTTTTCTCAAATTTTGAATTAGCTTGAGAGAGTAAGTCATTTTTATCATTTAGTTCCAAAATGATTTTCTTATTCCTAATGACCGACTCCTTATATTTCTCAACTAATTCATCATAGACCTCTTGTAACTCATCATATGCATCATTTAATTCATCATATGTAAAATCTAAAGATGATGAGTTAGAGGTTACCATGGAGGAATCTTCCTCAAGTGCCATGAGGCAAAGGTTGGCCACTTCTTGTTCGTCATCCTCGGATGACTCCTCATCACTCCAAGTAGCAAGCTTGGCTTTGAGCTTCTTCTTCTTCTCAAAGCCCTTCTTCTTGAGTTGAGGACACTCCGAGCGTATGTGGCCGGGTTTATTGCACTCGAAGCAAATGATTTGATCCCTTGCTTCTTCTTTGTTATTACCTTTGAAGTCCATCTTTCTTTGAATTTTTCTTCCTCGGTTGGACCTCATAAAGCGTGAGAATCGTTTGGCTATCATAGCCAATTCTTCTAGCTCATCCTTCTCACTAGAAGAGCTCTCCTCAAGTAATGAAGCTTTGAGAGCTATTCTCATCTTCTTCTTGTTTTCTACCTCTAACTTTTCTACTCTCTTCTCCTCTTTCTTCTTCTCTTCTTCCCTTCCTTGCTTCATAATCTCATGAGTAAGGAGAGAACCCACTAGCTCATCAAGCTTTAAAGTCTTCAAATGTTTAGCTTCTACGATGGCGGTTCTCTTCCCATCCCAAGATTCGGGAAGTGAATAGAGTAGCTTCCGGACAAGCTTATCTTCCGGTATTGTCTCTCCAAATCCTTTGAGCCCATTGACTATTGTGGAGAAACGATCAAACATCTTAGACACCGTCTCATCGGGCTCCATCTTGAAATTTTCATAACTAAGATTGAGAATTCCAATCTTAGTTTCCTTGACATCATTGGTTCCCTCATAGGTAGTCTCAAGAGTGTCCCACACTTCTTTGGCACTCTCAATGGATGACACTTTGGAATAGATGTCCGGATCGAATGAACAAAAGAGCATGTGGAGAGCTTTGTCATTTATTTGGATCTTTCTCCTTCATTCTTCACTCATTTCCACCTTTTTCTTCAAAACCATCTTCCCTTCACTATCTTGCTTCAATGGAATGTAAGGGTCATCTTCAATGACATCCCAAACTAAGTAGTCATTGGACTTGATGAAGAGACACATTCTATTCTTCCAAAATAGATAGTTGTCACCATTGAAGAAGGGAGGTTTTGTAGTGGATTGAGACTCATACATGCCCGAACCGGAGGTAGAAGCCATCTCTTGATTTTTGGATGATCACACTCTTCCTAGGAACTCCTCTTATGGTTGTTAATCCTCAAAGAGGTAGGCTCTAATACCAATTGTTGAGTGGATCGAATGATCGAAATGAACCAAGAGGGGGGTGAATTGGATTTTTAAAGGTTTAGGTGGTGGAAATTGCAAATTAAAAAGATAGACAAGGAATTTTAGAGTGGTTCAAGTTCCAAATGAACTCTACATCCACTACCTTAGCTTCACTAAGGATTTGCAACAATTCCACTAATTGCTCTTCCCCTTTTTCTAGGCTAAGGAGGTAACCCTTACAATTTTCGGTTAAATTTTCTACCCAAAATTTAACCCAATCCTAACAATAATATAACAAAGATTTTGTTGGCTAAGAAAGTATCTCTCAATACAAATTGTATCCCAATTACAAGCACTCAACCCAATTGAAATGATAAGAATGAAAAATACAATTGGGGTTTCAAGACAATATTGGGATTTAGGCACAAATGCTTGGATTTGATGTTTGTATGTTTGCTTTTGGATCAATAGTTGTTGCTGGAGCTTTTAGAGGTCCCTTTTATACCTTCTCATTGATTTCTAGCCGTTGTGGTTGTTGCATTCATCAATAGAGCCGTTGGGGGTGTTATCTCACCTCCATAAATGCAGTATGCAACTAACCGTTTTGAAACGCCCGACCCTGTTTCGAAACAGACCAAAATAGAAAGAGCCATTGGGGTGCATTAAAGAGCCCGTATCGAAACGGTCTAACCTGTTTCGATACGCTAAGAGCCGTTTCGAAACTTGTTTCGAAACACTTTTGCCACTGTCAAGGGTCGTATCGAAACGGCTTGAAATCGTTTCGATACGCCTTACCGGTTTCTTAAAAATAAGTTAAAAACTTGCAACGGTCATATTTTTCAAATCAAATGAAGAACCATTTCGAAACACTGTATGTCGTTTCGATACGGTTTCTCTATGTTCTAAAACTGTTTCGAAACTTGTTTCGAAACACATGTTGGCAGTGTTGAAAATGTTTCGATACCCGTTTCGAAACATGGGTTGACAGTTTCAAAACTGTTTTGAAACGCCTTAGGCCGTTTCGAAACAGGGACTCGAAAATCACTATTTTGGCTTTAAGAACACTTAGAAAATATTTGGAAAACTTAGTTTTAACTTAGGCATATTCTTTAAATCATAAAGGGATGTTTGAGGACATAAAAATTCGTTTTCACATTTTCAATTTAGTCCTTAGGTTCTTTAGTTATATCAAAATTAAAATATCGGTTTCACAAGAAGTCTTCAAAGTAGCTTTTTACAATAATTGTGACTTTAAACTCTGACTTCTTTGAGTTGAATGTGGACTTTATCACGTTGCCTTGCTCCGCAAGTAATCTCGAGATCCTTCTTCGGCGGCTCTGCCTGCTGCTACAGACGTCGGAAAATTAAGTGGACAACATCGATAGAGTCAGGATTTTCTGCTCTACAGATCGCTCTCCGGTTCTCCAACTCCATAGTTTGCTGTCTTGGGCGGCGGTAGCTGCTGTCTCTGTCTAGAACTGCATTAGTACAGCTCTTTGATCTACTACCTCAGCATCATGTCCTCAGCTTCTCTTTCCCTCTGTCAGCCTCTAGTACCTGAAACTAAAATTAAACTAAAACAGTACCTTTTCATTACCAAATAAAAGATAATCTATAAAAACGTGGGAAAGTAAAGAAATACTGTAAAATGCAATGCATGGTCCTAATTATGCCTAAAATGTACTTGAAAGCAACAATAATGTGAGATGGAATGTGAATAAAATATAGAACTTGTGGACACTTTACACACCCCCAAACTCGAACTATTACTTGTCTTCAAGCAATGCAACCTAAACATACTTGCCCTTATATTAACCAAAAAGAAAGTCCTGTTTTCAACTTGATTTTGCATCTCAAGGCCGTGACACCTATATTAGATTAGTGAAGGGAAAATAGCAAGAAAATAACTAAGAATTAATTTCTAATGCCAGTGTTGTGTGTGCAGAACTGTGTACATGCTGAATATGCAGAATATCCTCAATAAACAAAGATGATGTTATGATATATAAGGTTTCTGCCAAGACATCACAGTTAAACACAATTTAAATAATCATGGCAATGAGGGCTTCAGCTCATCACAACTACTCTTCTAGGTCTGAAATTAAGATAGGAGCAAACTACAAAACCCCGAACCCATAGAGTAGAGTCATCCCGTGAAGACTTTCATTCATTCATGCTAATTTGTCCGTCACTTCAAGTTTTTTAGATTCATGGACTTTGATAGCAGTGGAGTGTCCTCGCACATGATTCTTCCTACAGCCTGTTTCGGGCACCTCTAGGGTGAAACATCAACGTTTCTTCTTTGTTTTTCTCTACTGTCGTGGCAGTGCTTTATTTTTCTGTTTCTATTTTCTGCCTCGGCGGCTACCTACAACCATTGTTAGAACTTTGCAAAGAATTCTAAAAACAAAGCAGACAATGTTCATTAGATATTCTAGCAAATTCAGCAAGTAGCAGTAGTGTTTGACAGTTTTGGCAATTAAAAAAATTCTAAGTGTCATAGGCACAAGTTATAACAAATTTTTCTGTTTCGATTAAGATTAAGGCAAGTACAATGCAACCTATATGCTACTAAGTATGCCTAGATAAAAAGATGCGAGAGCTATCCCCCCAAACTCGAGATGGGCATTGCCCTCAATGCACAAAATAAAAACAGAAAAAATATAAAAATATAAAAATAAATACAAGTGATATAAATAAAACAAAAAATAAAATAAAGAAAAGAGAAAGAAAAAACTAGAAATTGGCTGAGGGTTGAGAGGAGGCTTGAGTTTTTGCTGCTGAGAAGGATAAGGAGGTTTGGATGATTAGGCGGCGGCCGACAGAAGTCTTGGTGGCTGACTTAGCAGGTGAGACCTTTGCTGTCCGAGGCGGTTGGACTCTTTTGGGCGTGGGACGAGGCTCTTCTTGAGGTGCAGCAGGAGGAGCGGTAGGAGGAGCTTCGCTCTCTTCTGATTCTGTCTCGTCATCCACTGGCTCGGCGGCTATGATGTGTTAGTTCCTCTTCCTAGTACCTTCCTCTGTTGGTGCTGCCGGAGGGTCTATCACCATTGGGATGGTTGCTGCTGTTGCTACTACTGCTGTTGGTGGCTGCTGCTTGATCTCCTCTAATGAGGAGGTGTTTGCCACCGTCGTTGCTGTACAGGCAAGGGAGTTACGTTGCTGATGCCTCTCGGGGGAGTCTTCCAACTTGTTGGAAGCGTAGGTGGCTGAGTATGACGGGTACTGCATCGCAGATGGCATATGACGGCAGAAGGCGGCGTGGCTGGCAGCGGCGGTTGATGGTGTTCCTTGTGCTGGAGCAGCGGCGGCGAGATCTGTAGGATATAGAGGCAAGGTGGGGCCGTCATCATAGAACTTCTGTAGGAGATAAGCCACAAAGGCTTCTTGGACTTCCCCCACATACTTCATGAAAGTCAGCTGTTGCTGCTCGATTTGCTTGTTGCTGTCGATGAGGCTGCGCAGCAGCGTGAGGACTTCATTGGCTGGGGTAGCTTCAGTACTGCCAGGGGCGGCTGGGCGACAGAGGGCTGGCTTGGGGTTATAGGCTCTGTTTCCTGGGCCTGCATCATCTGCATGTGGACTTTTCTAGTCCACCCCTCCTTTGCTGTCGTCATCTCATCTTTGGGGTCGATTGGGACATTGAAGTTGGCACAAAGGCCGGTGATAAGTGACGAAAAGTATAACATGCCCTTCGTTTTTCTGAAGCAGTTGTGGATCTCCTTACATATGATTTCTCCCACGTTGATTGGTTGATTCATCAGAATGTTATGGATGAGGGCAAGGCGTGGCCGGTTGACAGTTGAGTTTTGGGAGGTGGGTAGCAGACGCCTCTTGATGAATGTGTTCCACAGTATTGCCTCGGGCAGTAGGTGGCGGCGTTGGACAGAACTACCATGCTTTCCTGTCAACCACGATGTGTTGGGCTTGCACAGATTTGCCTTGAGCTTTTCATAATCGACAACCATCAGTGACTACCTCCATTCCTCGTGGGGGTTGTCATCCATCTCTAGGCCGTAAAAGTTGTTGATCACGACAGAATTCAGCTTGACATGCTCCACGCAGACATATACGAATGGCTTCTTTGGGCAGGGGTGATGGGCGTAGAATTCTCTGACTAAAGTAATGTTGGCCATCTCTGGTTGCTGTACGAACATCTCCCATCCCTTGAGGTGGATGGTCTCGAACAGGGCAAGCTCTAAGCCAAGGTCTTCAGTTTGCTTTGTGTAATGGAAACCTTGCTCTTCCCAAATTGCCTGCTTGGAGAACTGATCTCTGTATCTTTTCTCGTCTGCCCTGGAGCAAAATCTTTGGTAGGTGGGTTTGGGCTGTGATGCGGATGCCATGTGAGACGATTGTAATTAATTCTGAAACTTTAAAGAAAATAATGTGAGACGAGAGGGAGCAGTGGATACAAGAATAAGATAGCAACAAGGTGCAAGTAAAGTAAATGAATGGGGTGAGAAGGGTTTAAATAGAGGTTGCCGAGAGGTGCCATGGTGGCATTAAATGTCCAACGGTATAGTTGTCTTGCGCACGTTACAGGATTTCTGCCCGTTATTTCTGTAGCCGTTGGCAGCTAGCCGTTAGTGGGCAACTTGCCGTTACGCGTTTTCTGCGCTGGGCCGCCCTTGGCTGTCTCAACAAGATGGTGGGCGGGCTCCTTGCTGGGCCTTCTTCCTGATCCGACTCTTTTATTCCTAATCTTGAAATAAAAATAAAGATAATTAAATACTAAAATAAATTCTGAAAAACAAAAATGTGGAAATTAATCTAATCCTAAAAGATAAATTGCAATAAATTAAACTCTAATCCTAATGCATAAAAATAAAAATAAAGAAAATAGAAAAATAAAAACTAAGTTATGTTGGGAGTGCATTTGGGTGCATCTCCCAGACATAACCACTTCATGAGGTAATTTGACTTGTCCTTTCCTCCTGGGGGTCCTTTTGTTCTTTCAGGTGATGTGATGTTGGGTCCTTCAGCATGCCCTTGGGTCTGTCGCGACAACTGCTGCCTTGGCCTGTCTCTGTGTTGATTTTGGCGGCCTGAGCATCTGGGCATCCTTTCTTTTCTTTTTCTGAGGGTTGTAACACATTTAACTTTATTCTTTGATTGTCTACCCTCATGGTCAGCTCCCCATGTTCCACATCTATTAAAGTTCTGCCTGTGGCCAAGAATGGTCGCCCAAGGATAATAGGGGCTTTTTCATCGGACTCACAGTCTAGGATGAGGAAATCGGCTGGAAGAATAAGGTTGCCCACTTTCACTATGATGTCTTCGATCTTGCCCCCCGGTTGCACAAAAGAATGATCAGCAAGTTTCAGCATGATGGAGGTAGGTTTGGCTTGGCCAATTCCCAGTTTGTCGAAGACTGCCTTAGGCATTAGGTTGATGATGGCTCCTAAGTCACACAGGGCTTTTGTTTCATGCTTGCTGCCTATTCTGCATGGAATAACAAAGCTGCCCGGATCTGTTTGCTTGGGCGACAATTTGTTGTGCAGCATGGCCATGCACTCCTCTGTTACAACAACTGTTTCAAACTCCCCAATTCTCTTCCTTTTAGAAACCATGTCTTTGAGGTATTTGGCATAGTTGGGCATGTTCTGAATGGCTTCTATGAGAGGGATATTTATGTGCACCTGCTTCAGAATATCTAGGAATTTCTTGAACTGGTGCTCTTGTTTATGTTGCTTAAGCCTCTAGGGGAAAGGTGTTGGCAGACAGATGTCCTCTATACGTTCTTTTTAGGGGAACTTTATCTATGGAGGATCATCTGCTTCAGGACTACTGTCAGGTTCAGCTGTCAGGGCGGCTGGTGTTGATGCTGCCACGACAGGCAGTTCTTTTTGTGCTGGTTGTGTTTCTGGTTGCTTTTCCACCATAGGTTCATCAAACTGCTTCCCACTTCTGGTTGATATGGCCTTGCACTGCTCATAAGTGGGCTTGGCTACTATCTCTGTACTACTGGATGCTGCTCCTATTATTCTGCTGCTAAAGATCTCCGTGAACTGCCTAAATTGGGTCTCCAAGTTCTTTATAGCAGCCTCCTGGTTGTTCATCTTCATCTTTGTCCTGTCCATGAAAGACTCAGCTTTATCAATAAACTTATTAGTGCGAACAATAAAATCACTAGCTCTAGACATAAAAGTATGAAGAGTTGCTTCTAGTGAGTTATTGTTTTGTGGCTGTTGAGCCTGCTGCCGGGACAGATTCTGCTGGTAGCCTCCCTGTTGCTGTTGTGGGTTGACAACAGTCTTGTGATTGCTCTAGGAGAAGTTGGGATGGTTCTTCCAGCCATGGTTGTACGTGTTCTGGGCATGTCTGTTGTTCCTCTCGTATCCTCCCATGAAATTGGCAGATGCGGTGCATTCAGAGGAATGGTGGTTGCCCCCACACTCATCAGAGAATGGCTCTACAGCCTTGACCTCATAGGCTTTCCAAGTGGGTTTCATTATGCTCATAACCAGCTCTGTTAGCTTGTCGAGGTGGGCATTGACAGATTCTGAGGCTTGCACTTCGTTCACAGCAGTTGTTCGCCTAACGCCGCCTAGCGGGCTGTTAGGTACTTGTAATCCTTCTTGGCGGCTTGATTCAGAATCCGCAGTGCCTCCTCTGGTGGTCTGTCGAGGATGATTCCATTGGCTGAGACATCAATCATCATTCGTGTTGGGTAGTTCACCCCGTTATAAAACATTGACACCTGTGTCCAAGCCAGGAAACCATGGAGCATGCAGTTGTTAAGCATCTGTTGGTATCGCTCCCATGCTTCATACATTGGCTCATCATCCCCTTGTCGGAAGGCTGCTATTTCATTTCGCAATCTGTCTATGACATTGGATGGACTGAAATGATCCAGAAAATCTTTGCACAGATCTGTCCATGTGTTGAATGACCCTGCTGGCTGGTTGTTTAACCACTACTTTGCCCTATCCCTCAATGAATAGGGGAATAACCTCAGCCTAAGCACGTCTTGATGAACTCCGTGTATTTTGAATGCCCTGCATATGTCCAGGAATCCTCTTAAGTGCTGCTGAGCATCTTCTGTGACAGTACCGCCAAATTGCCTCAACGTGTTGATCATGTTGAACATTACGGGCTTCAGCTCAAAGTGATCCGCCTTGATCTCAGGTTTTGTCATGTTCTCTGGTGGTTCGAACGTACTGTGGCTGCCTGGGCAGAATAGGGGGCGGCTGCCCTGGTGGAACTTGTTGTTCTCTGGGCAGCGGGTCTAGCTGCCCATCCCTGCCGTTCACAGCATTGTTGGAAGGGTTGTCATTTTCCATGTTTACCTATGCTTTTCCTTCTTCTTTAGTTTTCCCTAGGGCTACTCTGATTTCCTTCTTGAGCTATCTTGCTCTTCGTTTGATATCATCGTAATAAAGGATTTCTCCTTTTGAATTTGCCCCGGTCATACACTAGCAAAGGAAACCGTAAAATTCTCTTTTTTTTAATTTTTTCGATTAAAAATAAAAACTAAAAATAAAATTAAATGCAAAGAAATAAAAGTGCATAAATTGAAAACGAATTTCGATGTTACAAATCCCCGGCAATAGCACCAAAAACTTGTAGAGCGTTAAGGTGTTCTCTATTTGTGAGCGCAAGTGCACACTCTTGTCAAGTTATAGTATAAAAGATATCGTCTCCCACAGGGATTGGACAACTTGATTCGAATTGTAAGTCCTGCACAAGAAAAGTAAATGCACAATTAAATTGGATGTTTGAGAAGAAGAGTAAAATAAAAACACAAGTAATTAAAAAGGAAGTGATCAGATTGATAGAAAGGGCTAGGTTATGCTGCTGCTTAGTGTGAAACTGCGTTGAATAGGACAAGTTGTTTTGCGCTGCCAGACTTTGCTGCCTCAATGGGTGATGACAGGTAAACTGCTGAGACCCTCTCGCTGCCTCGACAGGGGAATGGAACTGTGTCTCGACGATAAACTTGGCAGAACTACAAGGCTCGGCAGAACGCTTCAAAAGTGACTCCGCTTATGTCTAAGTCAGAATGTTGTTGATGTCCACTGCAGATAATACCAGTCACGGCGTGAATCGTGCAAAGACAACAATGATAACTCGTCCTCTTTTAGCCGCCTTAAACCCTAACCTATGTCTAGGTCGAATTGATCGCACCGTCTATAGATGAAATCATACTTACTCCTTTCGTTAGTTCGACTCTCTCGATACCAAACAAATGGATAGAATTCAATTAATCTTTCACCTTAATTGAAAACTATGAAGAACATGGAATAAGTAAACCTTGAAGTTTTATTTGCAAAACCAAACTTAAAATCATAAACAACCGTTCTCACACTAATTACAACATAACCCAAACCCAAGGAGAAATTTAGAACATGATGGCGGCAAGAAAACCTAAACTATGCCTAAGGAAAACCTAAGTTATTTTGAAGTAGAATTACAATGGGTATATATAGGCATTAGCTAGGTCTAGTCTTCTTGAAGTAAAAGTCTTCAAAGTAGCTTTTTACATTAATTGTGACTTTAAACCTGACTTCTTTGAGTTGAATGTGGACTTTATCACGTTGCCTTGCTCCGTAAGTAATCTCGAGATCCTCATTCGGCAGCTCTGCCTGCTTCTACAGATGTCGGAAAATTGAGTGGACAACATCGATAGAATCAGTATTTTCTGCTCTACAGATCGCACTCCGGTTCTCCAACTCCATAGTCTACTGTCTTGGGCGGCAGGCTACTATCTCTGTCTGGAACTGCATCAGTACAACTCTTTGGTCTGCTGCCTCAACATCATGTCCTCGGCTCCTCTTTCCCTCTGTCAGCCTCTAGTACCTGAAACTAAAATTAAACTAAAACAACACATTTTCTTTACCAAATAAAAGATAATCTATAAAAGCATGGAAAAGTAAAGAAATACTGTAAAATGCAATGCATGGTCCTAATTATGCCTAAAATGTACTTGAAAACAACAATAATGTGAGATGGAATGTGCATGAAATATAGAACTTGTGGACACTTTACAGGGACAAAATCAGAATAATGTTTCTCATGTTTAACCTAATTTTCTCTTGTAAATACACGAATTATATTGGGTTTTAAACACAATTCGAAAATCTCTTCTTCTCCCAAAAATTACATTTTTTTTGTTAATAGTCAAAGGCCCGAGTAATGTTCGTGATTTCTTCAGCAGTGCTTTTGTCGAAAATCATCCATTGTTGTACCTTGGGAGACTGACGACTAAAGAACTCAAGCACCAAGGAGTGGTCGAATCTGTCTTAAGGAAACTGTGTTCGTGCAGGCCTCAACAATTATTTTCGATTATTCCAGATATGTTAATTTCGGTATTTCATTTATTTAAATTAGTTTATTTTATTTATTTTAAATTTAACCATATTTGTCTAACAATCTTAAGACATATTATATCCAAGGTGATTCGAAATAAATATAATTGTAAGAAAGCAAACAAATTTGTTTCATGAATTATCCTGTCGTTTTAACGGGTTTGCTTAGATCTCAGAAATAAATAGGACAAATCTATGTTACAGAAATTGTCGTTAAGAGTAACTGAGATTATAAATTTAGTGAAATATTAAAATCGAAAATAAACGAAATTGAATTTTGATTTATTGGAAGTATAATTGATTTCGGGTATTGGTTTCTTTGCTAAAAGGAAAAGTGACTATAGATAAGTATGTTGATTCGTCGAACACCAAGGTGTCGACCCAGGGCCAGGGTTCGAAACAACCAATCCCAAATTTGAACGCAACGACAGCGGCAATGAACCACAATGAGAAGCTTCCAAAATTTTTTGGACTGAATTTCAAAACATGGCAACAAAAGATGTCGTTCTTTCTGACCATGTTGAATCTAGTAAAATATTTGAAGGAAGATCCTTCGGTTCTCACAGTAGGAGACGGAGAAGGAGAGGTGGATGAACTCACCGCCTTCCGCATTACTGAGGACTGGGAAAATGAGGATTACCTATGTCAGAATTACAACCTCAACTGACTATATGATTTGTTGTATCCAGTATATGATGTGCACAAAATAGCATTAGAACTGTGGGCTGCATTGGACATAATTTACAATGCAGAAGATGCTGGAACTAAGAAATTCTTAGTCTCGAAATTCTTGAATTTTACTATTGTTGATTCAAAACCAGTAGTAAGTCAAGTGGAGGAACTCCAAATGATTATTCATGGAATCCTTGCTGAAGGAATAATGATAAGCGACTCTTTTTAAGTAGCTGCCATCATGGAAAAATTGCCTCCCAGATGGAATGACTTCAAAAATTACCTGAAGCACAAAAGAAAAGAGATGTCGGTGGAGGAACTGATTATCAGACTTCGTATTGAAGAAGACAATAGAGGCAATGCTAGAAAACTCAATAAACAAACTTTTCAGGAGGCTAAGGCAAATATTGTCAAAGACAGGAGAGGAAGACAATCCCAACAACACCAGGCCAGAGCAAGGTTGGCGCCTAATGGTGGAATTTCCAAAAAGGAGAAATTTAAGGGAGCATGTTTCAACTGTGGCAAGGTGGGGCACAAATCCTCTGAATGCATACATGCAAAGAAAGCCAAGGAGGCTAATATTATAGAGGAGGAAGAATTATATGCCTAATAAAAGAGAATGGTTGTGGGTAGGGATATGTTATAATCTTTGTAAAACCCAAGAATTATGAATAAAGAATATTGTTCTTTTCGTTTACATGATTTATGGCATGAACATGTTAATTATGATTCTTTGTGGAACAAATCCCGTTCGCTTCAAATATGAAACATACGAAGAAGTACGAAACCACTTGATCTAAATCATAGCGATGTCTATTCAAACAATAGAACAAACTAATTTTGCTTAAGAGCAAAGATGCCATAGAGAAATTGTTCTCTATGAGTAAGATGTTGAAACTCAAAATTAATAAATAAATTAATTTGGGGGAAAACTATATGAGAGCAACGTCATAACATCAAATGGTACAATGATTTTGAAGATTCAAAATGTGCCTAATATGTGGAGGAGTTTTTCTATCGACTAATTAGACACCATATGAGTTATAGAAGGAAGTAAAACTTTCCTACAATTAAATAAAAATGTGGGTTGCAAAGGTAATATTCCCATTACCGAAGTAAATGAAAATAAGTGGACTGTATTTTTATTGACTATGTAACGAATGTCAATTTCTTGTGTAAGAAAAATAGATTCACAAGAATGTGATAATTAAAAGCAAATAATATCTCATTCATTGAAATATAATTCCTAAATATTTAGGGAAGTTGGCCCGAGTTCAATGAAACGAACTTTGTAGACTATCATTGAAAAATAGTTCATGTGTTTACCAAAACGTTGAAACGATGACAAATAATAGTGTGACCAATGTGTGCAGTAGGATATATGATCCTATGACACACTCATTGTTATAAGCAACAATGAAATGGTAAAACATACCAAAGACATGTTAGATTCAAGATTTGACATGAAATATATGAGATTATATGACATGAATTTGGACATCCAAATCAAACGGTTACATGAAGATCTCATATTGCTTTAGTCACATTATGTGGAGAAGTTCTTGATAAATTTGGCAAGGATGATTCTAATATAGCCAGAACTCCAATAAACACGAGCCAACATCTATCCAAGAATAAAGATCAAAATATTGATCAAGTGGAATATGCAAGGGTCATAGGCAGTCTAATGTACCTCACGAGCTGCACTAGACGGAATATAGCTTTTATTGTGAGCAGTTTAAGCAGATTCACAATCAATCCAAGTGAAACCCACTGGAAAGCGTTTGTGAGTGTATTAAGATATCTTATATATACTCAAGATTAAGGATTGCATTATTCCAGAGATCCTATGCTAGTTGGATATCTAATATTCAAGATATCAAAGACATACGTGGATGGAAATCCTCAAGACAAACAACTATAGCCAGATCTATAATGGAACCTGAGTTTGTAATTCTAAACGAGTCTAGAGAGGAAGTTAAATGGCTTTAGAATGTCTTGGAGGATATTCCAAAATGGCCAAAACCTATGCCCACAGTATGTATGTACTACGATAACCAAGTAACGTTTGCTAAGGCACGAAGTTGCATAAGTCGAGACATATGCGTCGTCGACATAACACTGTTAGAGAATCGATCTCAAATAGAGTTATCTCTGTTGATTTTGTAAAATCAAAATATAACGTTGCGGATCCGCTAACCAAAGGGTTAAACCGAGATCAAGTTGAGAAAACATTGAAAGGAATGGGACTAAAGCCCATGGAAATTTAAGGCGCTTTGAGAAGAAAAACCCTAACTAGTTGACTAGAGATCCCAAGATCTAGGTTCAAAGGGACAACCTAATCACATGGACCTTGTGTGGTCACTATGAGGGGTTACTCTCCCAATTCCATTCATATGATGTAAACAGTGACTAAAAACAAAACAGGCTAAGCAATGCTTTTAATGACCATTGTGTGCATCAGTGAACTGAGCAACATATGTCACCTATGTAAGAGTGAAGTAGGGCCACTTCAAGGAGACTACTTGGGCATAGTTCTCTCGAACTCTCGCAGAACCAGGCAATGTCCACAGCCATATGGACATAACCATGAAAACTAAACTCGTGCCAGAAAGGTAGTTGTGTGGAGTATATCATTATTTACACAAACGACAGAACAATTCAAGGACATCACGTGTACTGGGCAGTCAGTAAAGTAAATATACTTTCACAAGGGAATGTTCAATGGTGGAAACCTACTTATCCTATGCAACTATAAATCGTATAAACTATCACCACATCGAGTCAAAATGTATCAATTTCATTCATGTGGGGGTTGTTGGAAAAATGTGAGAAAATTGTAACTTTGAGCCATAATTCGAATGAGTAAAGGCGGAGATTCGAATAAAGATTCGATTGGATCTTATTCTACTGTGTGAGACCTTTACAACAATATCTTATATGCTCAAAATGGTTGAGTAATAAATGAGAAATTGATGGGAAAAGTAAGGAGGTTGGGAATTAGGACAAAAGGAAATGGAACCCCATATCCCACATGGATGGGATAAATGGATTGGGAAGTGTTTATATACACTTACCCTACTTGTGGTCATTGAATGACTTGAGATGAACTTGTGCCTTGCGCGCAGGGGGTGCGAATCTAATTCCATTTGGGTTGGGGCGCACCTGTACGACATGGGCGACGTGAATGTCCAGACCGGACGGGCCCTACGTGGACCTGCCAGATATTTTATCACATTCGAATTAATATTTTCCTTTTGAATAGCATATTATCCCGAATATTAAAGGATATTTTCGGATTTAAAATTTGAATTTTTGCTTGCAACCCTCTCAATTATCCGATTAGGGGCAAAATCAGAATAATGTTTTTCATGTTTAACCTAATTTTCTCCTAAAAATACACAGATTATATTTGGGTTTAAACATAATTCAAAAATCTCTTCTTCTCCCAAAGAATTGCATTATTTTTTGTGATAGTCAAAGGCTCGAGTATTGTTCGTGATTTCTTCAGTAGTGCTTCTGTCGAAAATCATCCACTGTTGTATCCTAGGAGACTAACGACTAAAGAACTCAAGCACCGATGATTGGTCGAATCTGTCTTAAGAAAACTGTGTTCGTGCAGGCCTTAACAATTATTTTCGATTATTCCAGATCTGTTAATTTCGGTATTTCATTTATTTAAATTAATTTATTTTATTTATTTCAAATTTAACCCTATTTGTCCAATAAACTTGAGGTATCCAACAGGAGGGATTGCCCACGCTTCTAAGGGGGTCTTTTAGGAGTACTTGGATGCAACGTCGAAAAGTGAAGACAACGAATAAAATCCAGGATTGAGGATACAGATGCGAGCCACTTGCTTTGACACCAACACCCAATCCTCATGAGAGCACGTTCAAACAGTTGGTTTTCTTCTCAAACTCTGTTATTGAAAATCGAATCATTTCTGCTCAGCCATATTGTCCAAATGAATCCAAAAGCAGCCATATTCTTGGATACATATCCTAATTAGGTGATGAACATGTCAACATCTTTCTGCTGTATTTTTTTTAAAAAACTAACGTTTGTAAGTTTAGATTTTGATTTTGATTTGTTATAAAATAAGTATGTAAATTATAACTTTTTAGTGTTACATGCTTAATTTTTTTAAAGTTATTTCGTTATTATTTTAAAATTCATGCATTAAAAAATTCATCATGTGTCCTTATTATATAATTATTTCGAGCATGTTTATGAGCTTTTCGAGCTGAGCTTGAGTCGACTCGACTCAGCTTGTTAAGGTCTCGAGTGGAGCATGAGCTCGAGTCGAGCTTTGACCGAACCGAGCCAAAGTAGCTTGCGAGCCGGTTAGGCTCATTATCACCCCTAACCATGTTCTATTGTTGGCGAATGCACTCCTTGATTTCGATAATTTGTTTACCCTATCGTCAGACGCTCAACCCTTAAATTCAAAACTCACCCCATCATTGGACCCTCTGTTAGAAAAGTGCCTTAATAATCCAAGGAAATAAAATAGTAAAAAAATGTTGAATTTAATGATTAAATCGAACAAGTCATAAAAATAAATACAACAATATTCAAAAAGAAATTCAATATTAAAGCAGTAAATCAGAATCGTTTACTTGTATTCAGGCAACAATTTAGATGAACAGATTTGTTGAGGCCTGTAAAATCATAGTTTCCTTAAGACAAATTTGTTGAGGCTTGTGAAATCACAGTTTCCTTAAGGTATCTCTTATGATATACTAATAATTTCCTTTGAGAAATTATAGAGGCAAACATGATACCCAGGCAAAATCTTGATATGATTTGAAAACTGAAATCTCGTAAATAATTCATTTCAGGATTTAATTCCCGTTGTTTCAACGAATTTACTATATTTCTTTTCGGAATTTTGCAGCGGACAAATCTGATTTAACACAATTTGTCATTGGAAGTAACATTGATTACATATTTTGTTTTAGAATTTTAATTCTGGTGGATAACAAAATCGAAATAACCGAGAATTATTTTTTTGGTTATTACAAAATTATTGTTAATTCTGGTTTGGAGAAGGAAACACTCTTAAAAGGATAATTAAAAAACTATTTGAAAGTGCATGTCTAGGATTGGTTCTTTGAAAGACATGATTTTTAAGCGTGCCTAGTGCACCACCCCTCTTTTCATAAGTTACCTACATGGTGCATTGTTCATTATTGTTCTTTCTATTAAACCGTTTGAACTTTTGTTTAGGTTTTTAGTTTACTAAATTCTTAACGTCTAACAAAAGTTAGATATTATGTTTCTGTTTATGGTTTTGGTCTTTGGCTAAATTCATGATGTTTAACAGATTTATAATCTTTTGTTTTTAGTTTGTGACTATGTGACACAATAAAAAAACTAGTGAAATTCATTAGAAAGAATAATCCTCCTATTGTTAGAAAGGATAAGAAAAAATATTGTTACCACATTCAAATGTTGCTACGGTAAATATTGCTAAGACAAATATTACTAGGACAAACATAGTGGAAGTCATAAAAAACTTCAAGAAAACAAACCGTGGACTAGACAGTGTGTTCAAGAAGCAAAACTTCATGGGAAATGCTTCAATTGTCATAAGATAGGGACAAGTCTTTGAACTATAGACTTCTAAACGAGGTCAATATTATTGGGGTAACAATTGACATGGAAAATTATTGTTTGAAGGAATACATTTATTACCTTCATTAATGATAGCACAAAATAATGATATGTGTATTTGCTTAAAAACAAATATGAACCTATAGAGAAATTATTCTCTATAAGCATGATGTTAAAACTCAAACTTAATTAAAGGATTAAGATGAGGTGAAACTTTATATGAGTAAAGTTAGTACTATAATGTGCCTAACATGTGGGGGAAATTACCTTTTAAATAAGATTCCCCACAAGTACTTAAAAATATGGGGGTGTCTTGCAAAGGTAATGGTCCCATTGATGAAGCAGATGAAAATTAGTCCCAAAATAGTGGATTGCATTATTCTAAAGATCCTGCTATTTTAGAAGGACACTTCGATGCTAGTTGGATATCTGATATTCAAGATACCAAAGGTACAAGTGGATATGTTTTCACATTGGGAGGATGAGTTGTGTCATGTGATTTCTCAAGACAAACTTTTACAACCAAATCCATAATAAAATCTGAGTTTGCATCTCTAGACAAGTTTGAAGAAGAAGTCAAATGACTTTAGAATGTCTTGGAGGATATTTCTGAATGGCCAATGTTTGTGCCTACAATTTTGTGAAAACCAAATAAAAATTGGTAGAACACAGAGCTTTATGTATAATGGTAAGTCAGAACATATGTGTCACCAACATAATGCCATTAGACAACCGATCTCAAATAAAGTTATCTCTATTGATTTTATAAAGATCAAAAGATAACATTGCGGATCCGCTAGCTAAAGGCTTAAATCGAGATCATGTTGAGAAAACATCGAAAGGAATGTGACTAAAGCCTAGGAAATTTAAGGCGCCATGTGAAAGAAAACCCTACCTAGTTGACTAGAGATCTCAAGATCTAGGTTCAAAGGGACAACCTAATTACATATACCTTGTGCGGTCACTGTGGGGGGTTACTCTCCCAATTCCATTCCTATGATGTAAACAATGACTAAAAACAAAACATGTTAAGCAATGCTTTTAATGAACATTGTGTGCATCGGTGAACTGAGCTACATAAGTCACATATGTAAGAGTGAAGTGGGGCCGATTCAAGGAGACTATTTGGGCATAGTTCTCTCAAAATCTCGCAGAACCAAGCGATATCCACGGCCATATGGATATAACCATGAAATTGAAACTCGTGTAGAAAGGTAGTTGTGTAAGCCGAATAAAATAAGTCACTTATGTGATAATGAAGTGGGGCCGCTTCATTCTCTCAAAACTCTTGCAGAACCATGCGAAGTTCACGACTATACGGACATACCCATGAGAACTAATATACTTTCCAGAAAGATAGTTGTGTGAAGTGTATCATCATTTACACAAACGGCACAACAGTTCAAATACATCGTGTCTACTAGTTAGCCAATAAAGTAAATATACTTTCACAAGGGAAGGTTCAAGGGTGGACACCTACTTATCCTATGCAGCTATCAACCATAGAATCTATCACCACGTCAAGTTAAAATGTTTTTAAAAGATCAATTTCATTTATGTGGGGGATTGTTGGAAAATTGTGATAATTTGAAAACTTTGAGGCATATTTTCAATGGGTAAAAGTACAAAATCGAATTATGAAATTACTTCTTCATATTCTGCTCCATGAGATCTTTACAACGATATCTCATATGCTCAAATTGGTTGAGTGATGAACGAGAAATTGATGCTCAAAGTAGGCAACTTGCAAAGATTGGTGAGGAAATAGTAAGCTTGAATCCCATATTGGTTAGAGACCAAGTGTGGGAGGTGTATATATAATGGAACCAATCAAGGGGTTGTTGAATAAGCATACCAAAGATTGTGCCTTATACACAGGTACAAGGGGTGCAAATCTAAGCTCACTGAACTTATTCTGGTTGGGGGCACACTTGCATGATGTGGGTGACACGAATGTTTGGACTGGTCGGGTAGGGATGAGCATTTTACTCGGATTCGACGGGTTTTGACCCGACCCGATTGGGTCAAATTTTTTAATGAAAAAATCAGGTTCGGGTCGGGTCGGGTTCGGGTTTAGGGTGGAAAATATCCGACCTGACCTGGGACTAATAGTGTAATTTTCCCTTAAATTTTTTAGGGATATTTATAATAATACCCCTCTTTATATATATTTTATAATTAAGTTCTTAAAATTGGATTTTTATTTATAATTTAGTCGTTTAAATTATAATTTTTACAATTAAGTCCCTTAAAATTATTTTTTTACAATTAGGTCCCTAAAATTAATTTATTTTATATAGTTTGGGTCATGTCGGGTCGGGGTCAGATTTAGTATATTTATTATCGGGTCGGGTCAGGTGCGGGTTTAGGGTGTTTATTTTCGAGTCGGGTGCGGGTGGGCCAAAAACCCGACCCTACCCGACCTGTGCACATCCCTATGGTCGGGCCTAGGATGGACTTGCCAAAATTTTAGCCCAAATTCGATCCGCTCATCCAAGAATCAATCAAAATTTTGAGTATATGAGATAATTTCATAATTCGATTCTTCATCTTTACACATCGAAGATATCCCTCAAAATTTCCATATTATTGCAATTTTCCAAAAATTAGATTAAATTTAAGGTTTATGAATTCGCCGTTAGAGATTTATACTTTTGTAAGTAAGGAATGTTATGGTTTTTAGAAATTATTATTTTAAATAAAAAGTAACGTAAATTAAAACCAAGTAATATGTGAATAATTTTTCAACATTATTATTTTAGACACATATTTTGACAAAAAAAAATATGCACTTAAAGTTAAAAAAGTTAAAATTTGAGTACTTATATTAAATTTAACAATAAAATGCATAAAAATGTAACATTGAATATTATTGTGTAAATCTTTAGATTTGTTTAAACTTTAATGCCTATATAGTAATGATTTTGAAAGCCATAGTTTATTTTTAGGTTTGATACATACAAATTTTTGTACATTTAAACTCCATATTGTATTGTGCATTTTATTCTTATAAATCTACATAATAAATAGAATCCAAATTTTCAAAGGAAGAACAAATTTAAAGTATCTCTTTGCATTTAGAGTCGGATATTGGGCAAATACTAAGACTCGAATAATTAGGCCAAGCTTGAGTATCCATAAAAGCAATCCATATTTTTTGGAAGACTATCTGGAACCGTATTCGATCCGGTTTAAAAAGAATAAAACCCACCTTATATGCGTTTAGCTTTTCCAAAGAAAAGATAATTTTATTCTTTCAATGGTAGACGTGTTGTATGTAGTTTGGAATTCTTTACAATCATATATTCTCATTATTTTTTATAAATAAAAAATGAGTGAATTAAAGTCAAATCCTCCTTTTCACTTTCATTACCATCTTCATCTTCATCAAAATCTGAAACCTTTTTTTCAGAATCAGATCCCGTTGATGGGATTAAGTGTTCACCTCCCAATTCCCATGTCTGAAAGTTGTTCATGCATGGAGACTCAATCACGTGGATATAAATTCTAAAATCAAACTGGAAGTTTGGCATTCAAATTCGAGTAGCAACATAGATTATCCTTATCTAAAATGTACGTGAGTTTCTAAATTGATTCAAACTTAATTTGAAGGTGAAATTATAGGTTGCAACCGGAAATATTATCCATTTTACATACTTTGTTACGATTCTCGGTGTAACAAAAAATATTACCCATGTCAACCTAAAATGTTATATATTTTGGTAACATTTTCAGTTCTAACCTAAAATATTACCTGAATTTCAAATTTTATTCAAACTTAATTTCAGGGTTGGGTAACATTTTAAGTTGTAACCTAAAATTATTGGGTTATGAATTAAAATTAACTTGGACATAGTTTAAATTATTGGGTTTTAATTTGGATGTTTAAAGTATGAGCTTTTAGACTTTTTCATTTTTTAATATATAATATATATACTACTCAAACCCCACCCATAGTTCGGAAGATATTAAACACTTAAATATGCTCGATTATATGTCCTCTTATGTATTTGTATTTTTGATTGGATTACTACTAATAATTAAATATAGACTTTTTTATCTCTCCTAGGGATATAAAAAGATGACTCGACTGATACCTACTCGAGTCAAAACTTGGTTTGATCCGAGGAAGCGATGACACGAAACTGATCTGTAACCGACTATTGTTAACCCGAACTCGAGTTGAACCTATTACTGTAGTAACCAAACTCGTCCTGCATCCGACCGAGAACGACCTGGACCTGAATTGAATCTGTTACGGTGGACCCAGAACCCGACCTGCACCCGACTAAAATGAACCCAAACCCGAGACTAACCTGCCAGACAACGACCCGAGATCTGATTTTACCCGATTTGTTTTGAACCTGACCTATTAATTGACCCGACCTTTTGTTGACCTGAACTGATATTGACTTGGCTTGATATTTACCTGAAATGTAATTTAGGAAGTCTATGATTTGATGAATTTATTATATTATAATATGATAAATTAATTTTTACCATTTAAATTATTTATTTTTGTATTTAAAATATTTTTGTTAAATAATTCAATTATTGACTATTAATATATTAAATTATATATAAGAATATATATATATATATATATAATCAATGTAAAATGTTGATAAATGTAAACTATTAGTGATTGTAAAATTTAGGGGTTGAAGTTTGGGGTTTAGGGGTAAATGTGTCAAGTTGAGTGTTTGGTGGTATAGGATTAATTTAGGGATTAGGCTTTCAAATAGAAATTATTAGTGATGATAAGATTTAGGGGTTGAAGTTTTGGTTTAGGGGTATAAACAATACATGTTTCAAGTTGAGTGTTTAAAATTGGGGTTATGATATTAGTTTAGGCATTAGGGGATTAAGCTTGTACTTTAATTATTAGTGATCGTAAGATTTAGGGGTTGAGGTTTGAGATATAAGGGTAAACGTGTCAAGTTGAGTGTTTGGGGTTATGTGATTAGTTTAGGGATTAGGCTTGCGCTTTTAATTACTAGTGAATAGTGATTGTAAGATTTAGGGGTTCATGTTTGAGGTTTAAGTGTAAATATTTAAAGTGGAATGTTTGGGGTAATGAGATTAGTTTAGGGATTAGGCTTGTGCTTTTAATTATTAGTGAATAGTGATTGTAAGATTTATGAGTTCATGTTTGAGGTTTAAGGGTAGATATTTAAAGTAGAATGTTTGGGGTAATGGGATTAGTTTATGGATTATGCTTGCCCTTTTAATTATTAGTGAATAGTGATTGTAATATTTATGGGTTCATGTTTGAGGTTTAAGGGTAAATGTTTAAAGTGGAATGTTTGGGGCAATGAGATTAGTATAGGGATTTGGGAGTTATTTTTGTTCATATTAGTCCCTAATTTTTAACCGAATTGACCCTTATTTATTTCAAAATATTTTAATCTAGTCCCTAAAACTTTATGTTTAGCCGAAATTGACCCATATATATTTTTATTTAGGGTAATTTAGTTGAATAATATTTTTTGTTTATTCTAGTCCCTACAATTTATTTTTTTAGTCAAAATTGCCCCATATTTATTTATATTTTTTTGGCAATTTATTCCAATAATATTTTTGTATATTCTCATAGCTAAAATTTAATTTTTGGTCCAAATTGACCCCTATTCATTTTTGAAAGTGTGGAAATTTAATTTTTAGTCCATAAACCAAAATTAGGGACCAATTTGACAATTTGAAATTGAAGAAATTTGAGAGTCCAATGACTAATTTCACAATTTTACCATATAACTAAATAGGGTCAATTTCAGCTAAAAATTAAATCTTAGGAACAAAAATGAACAAAACCATCAGTATATTAAAATTATTAGACTAAATTAAAAAATTTGAAATAAATAATGTTCAATTACATATAAAAGTAAATTTTTAAAGACTAAATATCACCATGGGGAGGGGATTGCTATATCCAAAGTCTAAACTGTGAGGATACTTGTGATTAAATTGAATTAAATTAAAACTTAGAGTGAATATTTATATTATAATCACTTATTTTTGTCCGAATATTTCTAGTATTATTACTATATTTTAATATTATATTTTTTATTTAATATTATTATTTTTAAAAAATCCACGACACCCATGTGCCTCTCTATGCACGCCACCCATGGCTACTCACTCCTTGCAGACTTGACACGTCCATGCCTTATCCTCTGCCATCATTACCCCTTCAACCGAGCACCATCATCTCCATTTTTTGGGATTCACTCTGCAAGTTCCTACGACCCAAAAAATACCCCTCCAAAATTTAGGCGCCTTATTCCCCTTGTTAAGCTATGGAGATTTAGGGTTGAGAAAAATTTCAGAATTTGGGAAAGGGGAACAGTTCTTGGAAGAGAAAAGAAAGCATCACGTGTTTTTATTCAAATAAAACTAAAACATTGTGTTTTTACAAAAATTACTCCTAAAGCTAATCAATCACAAGATTAAATACTAATCAAGAAACTAAACAAGAATCCTAACTAACTACAACTGTTAAAAGAATAGCAGACATATTATAAAGAATAGAATTTTGTTAGCCCCCTCAAGTTGGAGCATATATATTTTGTATGCCCAACATGGAAATAAAAGAATGAAATGAGAAACTCGATAAAGCTTTGGTCAAACAATCTGCAAGTTGATTATGAGTAGACACATGCAGCAATTTTATAACACCCCGATGAACCTTTTCCCGTATCAAGTGACAATCGATCTCAATGTGCTTCGTTCTTTCATGATGAACAAGATTTTCTGCAAGTTGGATAGCAGAGAGATTGTCACAAAAGAGATTTACAGGCTGAAAAGGAATATGAAAATCAGCAAGCAAAACAAAAAGCCATTGTAATTCACAAGTAACAGAGGCTAGAGCATGATACTCAGCCTCACTTGAAGAACGAGAAATAGTCTGTTATTTTTTAGATTTCCAGGAAACTGGAGAAGACCCTAGGAATATGCAAAAACCTGTAATAGATTTCCTGGAATCCGGACAAGAAGCCCAATTCGAATCAGAAAAAGTATTTAACCTAAGATCAGTATCAGCAGCAAAGAACAACCCTTGACCAGGTGTACCTTTTAAATATCTAAGAATTCTATGAGCATCTTCTAAATGAACAGTGGTAAGAGAAGCTAAAAATTGAGAAAGTTGTTGTACAGAAAAGGCAACATCAGGCCTGGTGTTTGTAAGATATAAAAGTTTGCCAATCAACCTTCTATAAGCAGTAATATCCTCCAAAACAACCCCAGCATCTTTAGATATTCTATTAGTACCCCTAGTAACAACAATAGGAGTTGAAACAGGTTTTGATTCTAAGAAACCAGTTTCAGTAAGCAACTCTAAAGTGTATTTTCTTTTACAAATATTAATTTCATTAGCAGACCTAGCAATTTCGAGACCTAAAAAATACTTCAAATCCCCTAAATCTTTAATTTTTGAAGGCATCATGCAAAAAGGTCTTAATGGATGTTATTTGTTCTGAGCTGGGACTGGTGAGAACTATATCATCCACATAAACAGCTAAGGCAATAAAATCATTTCCTACTCCTCTTGTGAACAAACTGTTATCAGCAACAGATTGTTTAAAATCCTTCTCTAGTAAAGTAGTGGTCAATTTCTCATTTTATTGTCCACTTGCCTGTTTCAGACCATATAGACTCTTTTTTAATTTACAAACAAGACCAAAATTAGTTTCATTAGAAAACCCATGAGGCATATCCATATAAACCTCTTCATGTAAAGAACCATGAAGAAAAGCATTATTAACATCTAACTGTTGCAATTTCCAGTTTTTAGAGGCAGCAAGTGCTACTAAAGTTCTAATTGTTGTCATTTTGGCTACATGACTAAAAGTATATAAAAAATCAACACCAGATTGTTGAGTATAACCCTTAGCCACTAACCTAGCTTTATATCTCTCAAGTTTACCATAAGATTTTAATTTAGTCTTAAAAACCCACTTGTAGCCTATAGTTTTCTTATCATAAGGAAGTGGAACTAAATCCCAGGTATGATTAGATTCTAAAGCTAAGATTTCCTCCTTCATTGCATATCTCCAACACTCATGAATAACATCTTGTTTATTCGTTTTAGGTTCAGATAAAGCATCAACATTACCAAGGAAATACTGATGTTGTGAGGAAACATTATGATATGATAAAACATTTGCAACATAATGAGATGTAGTTCGAGTTTTGGGCAGATTTACCTGAAAATCCTAAAATTTCTAAGGAACTTTAATAGTCCTCGATGGTCTTGAAGAAACGACAGCAGGTAAAGAAGAAACAAGTTTAACAGTTTGGGTATTAGGACAAATATGAACATGTCGACTATTAAAATTAGTCAAATTATCTTGACTAGGGATATCATTGTTAGGACCAGAATGAGATTCACCATCAGAATTAGTAAACTCTTGAATACTAGTAGAATAAGGAATCAAATCATCTAAAAGAACAAAGTTATCATAGGTTGGCAAAACAATATCACTAGAAGAAGTCAGAGTTTTAAGAAAAGGAAAAACAGACTCATTTAAAACCACATCTCGAGAAACAAAGACAGATTTTGCATCCAATTTGTATAACCTATAACCCTTCATGTGTTTAGGAAAGCCAATAAAAACATACCTAACAACTCTAGGATGCATTTTAGTAGCAACTTTAGGTAAATCAGAAGCATAGGACAAACATCCAAAAACTTTGAGACTATCAAACTTTGGCATCTTTTGATAAAGAACCTCTAAGGAGTTTTGTTATGCAAGACAGGTGTAGGAGTCAAATTAATTAAAAACTAGAATGTAAAACACAATCTATTCAAAAAGACAAAGGTAACCCATCATAAATCCTTAAAGCTCTAGCTACAACAAGTAAATGTTGATGTTTTCTTTCTACTACACTATTCTGTTGATGGGTATAAACACAAAATGTTTGATGAATTGTACCTTTAAGTTTAAAGAATTCATCCATTTCAAAAGCTTGTGCATTATCTGTTCGTATGAATTTAACCTTCTTGGAAAATCGAGTTTCAACAAAATTATAAAAGTTAGATATCAAATTGCGAACTTCAGATTTAACAACCATAGGAAAATTCATACAAATCTACTCTTATCATCAACAATGGTCAAGAAATAGCTATGACCATACAAACTCTTTATTGGAAAAGATCCTCATACATCTATATGGATAATATCAAAAATGGAAACAGAAGTAGACATGCTAATAGGAAAGGGCAATCTTTTATGTTTTGCCAAATGGCAAACATCACAATCTGAAACATTACTAGAAGGGATACTACTGTCTAATTTGGAAAAGAAATGCATTCTATGACTAGATGGATGACCTAGTCTAGCATTCCAAGTTTTCAAAGAATTAGAAAGAGATACAGTGCAAACAACCAAAAAATTAGTTGCAGTTGAATCTGAAAACTGGTACAAACCCCTTTCTTCCTTGGCTATACCAATCGTCCTCCAGGATTGAACATCCTGTATCAAACAACCAGTATTAGAAAAAATGACAGAAACATTAGAATGTAAGATCAATTGAGAAACAGAAATCAAATTAAATCCAAAGAATGGAATATAAAGAACATCTTTCAAAATTAGATTATGACTAATTTGAACAACCCCTATATGTAAGACTTTAACTAAATCTCCATTTGGCAATTTTACAAATTTACCATTAACAACAAAATAAGAAACAAACAAATTTAGATTATTAGCAATATGATCTATAGCTCCTGAATCAATAATCCAGGAAGAACTAACAGAAGCTGAAAAAGAACAAGTTAGAACAATACCTGATTCATCACTAAGAGCAGTTGCAGATGCGGAATCAAAATTAGAAGACAAAACATTGACATTCGATTGTGGAATGCTGGCAGAACTATGATTATGGGCAGAAGCATCTTTCTCATGTAACAAAGACATTAAACCTTCATATTGCTCTTTGGTAAAAGAGACAAAATTCCCTTTAGACTTATCAGACTGAACCAAGGAAGCATTGGCAGAAAACCTTTCACAATTTGAAACCCCTACTTGATTAACTTCACTAACAGGGGGTCTATATTTATAACCAGGAGGGTATCTATATTTTTTGTAACACTTTTCAACAAAATGACCATAAAGACCACAGAAGGTACACAAAGGCCTACGATTGCCAGCATTAGGAAGATTGACTTTTCTCTGAAATCTAAGAACACTAGAATCATCCTTTTTTATAGTACTTCTATCAATAGTCAAGATATTAGAATCACAAGAAATAGTATAGGCAAACCTCTCATGTTGGATTAATATGGAAAAAATTTCATGAATTTCAGGAAATGGTTTTATCATTAAAATTTGAGATTTAGGAACGACAAAAGATTCATTTAGACCTCGAAGAAAACGAAGAGCAAAGTCTTGTTTTTGAAATTATATAGAAGAACAGGAACAAGATGATAGAGGTCTCAGATTATACAACTCATCCCAAATCATTTTAAGTTGAGTATAAAAGGTAGTAACAAAATTAATACCTTGATTCAAAGAAAAAAAACTCTTGTTGAAGATCGGAAACCCTAATCAAGTCGCATTGACTGAAATGATCATGTAAATCGGCCTAAAGATCATAATCTTTGTCGAACCAAAGGACACTCTGAGCAATTTCTGGACTGAGTGTACGTTGAAGCCACGATAGGACAAGGTTATTACACTTAACCCAGGCAGAATAACTAACATCGTCTTCGTGAAGCTCCTTGATTGATCCATTAACAAACTGAAATTTGTTATTAGAGATCAAGGACATACGCATCGACCGCGCCCAAGAATGATAGTTACTTCCCGTGAGTAAGACAGACGTCAGGACAAGCGCTGAGTTCTCATTCGGGTGAATATAGAACTCATCGGAAGGATCAATGGAACGAAAACGATAAGCAGACGAACGCGAATCGGAAGAGTCAACTGTTACCATGTTAAGCTATGGAGATTTAGGGTTGAGAAAGATTTCAGAATTTGGGAAAGGGGAACGGTTCTTGGAAGAGAAAAGAAAGCATCACTTATTTTTATTCAAATAAAACTAAAACGTTGTGTTTTTACAAAAAAAATACTCCTAAAGCTAATCAATCACAAGATTAAATACTAATCAAGAAACTAAACAAGAATCCTAACTAACTACAGCTGTTAAAAGAATAACAACCCTATTATAAAGATTAGAATTCTGTTACCCCTCCAAAATTCTATCATCCCCTAGGCCACTACCATTATTTTTAAAATTAAAATAAATGGTGGGAGGAAAGAAAATTTTTAGGTTGGGGCAATTATTTTTTAGCATTTTCGACTTTAGAAATTTTTTATTTAAACCCTTAATATTCACTTTTAGGTTTTAGTTTGATTCAATTAAGTCTCAATTTAGGTTAATTTAATTGAGATTCAGTATTTAATGTTAGAGTTGTTTTAATTAGATATGTAATTTATACTTTTAGGTTTTAATTTAGATCAATTAGATATTTTGTAACCAAAATTGACCCCTATTTATTTTAAATTTTTGTAATCTAGTCCAATGTTTTTAATATAATGATATTTTTATTCATTCTAGTACCTAAAACTTTATTTTTAGTCGAAATCAACCCATAAATATTTCTATTTTTGGTAATTTAGTCGAATAATATTTTTGTTTATTCTAGTCCTTACAATTTATTTTTAGTCAAAATTTCCCTGTATTTATGTATATTTTTGGCATTTTAGTCCAATAATATTTTTGTTTATTCTAGCACCTAAAATTTAATTTTTAGTCGAAATTGACCCATATTCATTTTTTGTAATTTAGTCTAATATTTTAATATGATTATATTTTTATCCATATTGGTCCCTAAAATTTTATTTTAACCAAAATTAATATATATTTATTTTATATTTATGTAATTTAGTCCAATATTTTTAATATGATGATAGTTTTGTTCATGTTAGTCCCTAAAATTTTATTTTTCACCGAAACTGACTCTTATTTATTTCTAATTTTTGTAATTTACACCAATATTTTTAAATAACGATGATATTTTTGTTCATTCTAGTGCCTAATATTTATTTTTAATATGATTCATGTTCGTGAAAGACGTTAAATAATTCACTCGAAAAGACCCAACCCAAAGTCTATCGACTATTTGTACCAAACTCAAACTTAATACGAATTCGAAACCCGAATTAACCCGACCTAAAATGAACCCGAGCCCGAATTAACCCGTCAATTAACTGATTTGAACCCGAACTGTTTAGACCCGACCTGAAATGAACTCGACATGAAATGAACCAGTCCGAAATGAACCCGACCTAAAATTGACCTGCACCCTACCCAAATCGAGTCGAAACATCAAATCGACCTGGAATGACCTGTATTCAATTTAACCCGACTTAAACCCATCCGATTAACTATTTTTACATCCCTACTCTCTCTATATAAATAGATATGTTTGACTATTCATCATTTACGCCACCAAACCTCACAAATGGAGTCGACACATATCTAAGAAAATATACAGAGGTCGTTGAAAATATTCCAATGGAAATTTTCGTGTTTTCTTGTTCGTGATTTTTTATAGGAGTTCACATTCCTACCGCTCACAAGTTCGAGAATGGAAGAGAATATAATTAGGTTGAAGGCACATACTTTTTAGAAGTAGCTCGAGTCGATTTATGTATCCAAAGACCTCCTAGAGATAAGGCTTGCATTCACATAAGAATCTCTCGGTGGCATCAATGTCGATATCAATTGACCAAGTACTTATTAAGGTTATATTAGATATAATCAAAGACGGATGCAAAATTTTATATTAAGGGAAAAATCTATAAAATTTTGGGGAGCAAATTTATAAAAATTTTAAAGGGCGAAAATAAATTTTTAATAGAAAATTTATAAATCATATATGAATTACAATTTTTAGGGGGCGATCGTGTAACACCCTTAGTTTTGTTCTTAATCATTTAAAGCTAAAGATGGAAAAAGAAGAAGAAGAAAAGTGGAAAATGGCTGCCATGTGTTTTAAACCCATGACCCCTTAAATAGAGAACATGTAACTTAGCCATTTAATCTAAGGTAATTTCTAAATATAGTTTAACTCGATTTTTTTTAAGTTAATTGTTTTGATCATACAAAAATTAAATAAAAGTCTAAACAAAAAAAACCCACATGTGTTAGTTAACACCCGAAAAATACTCAGATCCCTTTTTTCCTCTCTCGACCCCTCACCTTCTCCCTCACCGTCCGACTCCGGTCTGCCGCACCGCCCGTCCGTGGCTGCCACCGCCCTAGCCATCGGAAGCGCCGCTTCAACACGACCAAACCCATGCCCGCCACGCGTATAACAGAGTCGTATTTTGCCGACGAAACTTGCTTGAAGTTTCAGCCAAAAACCCCAAATTGTGTGCCTCCGTTTCCTACGTTTTCCGGCCCTGTCCACCGTTCGTTCGCAACGCAGCCATCAGATCCGAGCTCCTGATGAAGTGGCAAGCGAAACCCAACTGCCCGAGCACTCATCTGACGCTGGTAAGGGCTTCATCGGGGAAACGCGATAATCCGGCCATTTTTGAACCGTTTGGGTAAGTTTCGATCATATTTTGGTCCGTTTGGCTAAGTTTTAGGGTTAACATGATTCTAGGTTTAACGATCTATTGATTTTCGGCAAAATCGAACGTTTTGGGGATCACCGGCGACTTTCGGACGAAGATTCTGGCGAGATCTATTAGGGTAAGTGAACCGGGTTCAAACCAGCCTGAACCGGGTAGACCGGTTGAATCGGTCATCCCAGTCGACCCAACCCGAGTCTGACCCAACTCGTACCCGACCCGACCTGTGTCCGACCAGAACCCGACGCCCGACCCGTCAGCCTGACACGTCAACCCATTGACCGAGTCAACTGTCCGAGTCAACTCAGTGAGTCAGCTCGCCCGAGTTAACTCAGCGAGTCAGCTCGCCTGAGTCAGACCAGTTGACCAGTGACGTCAGTTTAAGAGTAATGTGGTTGAGGACTAATTAAGAGTATTATTTAATTGAAGGTATCAATGTATCTTCGCATCTGAGATGTCGAGGGATGTCGAATTCAGGTTCGAGAGTGTTCGAAAGGCGTTTCAAGGGTTGAGCGATAGAGCAAGGATTCAAGGTAATACCTTACTACCTCTTGTATGCCTTATGAACTTATTGGTATTCGGTTAATGCATGTATAAATACGACGATGAGTATTGTTAATTCTACTTAAGTCAAATCGGATATGAAAATGAGTATAATAATCGAGATAAGGTTGGAATAATCGAATGAGAAGGATGATAAATTAAAAGAATTTGGAATTCAATAAATAATTAGCTAGGCGGTCAATATTCAAACCTGATTAATAATGTCAAATGGTCAAATGACAAGAATATTTGAGTATAAATTTCGAGAATGACTCCGAGGTGATAATGACAGAAATACACCCGATAATGAAAGTGGTGCTGAAATCTACACTAGATCCGGTAAAAAAAACTAATTCATCTGAAAGTCTCGAATTACTCAAAGAGATGTGGTAATAAGACTTAAATATTCAAGAAAGATAAGCACTTGAATTTAATGTAAATCCTGAATACCTCTCGGAAGATAACTTTATGGGGGAAACTCCTTGTATATTCGGATCAATCAAACTGCTAGAAGATACAAAATTGATATTAATGGCTGAAGCGAGAGAGAATTTGGAATACTAATAAGACCGGAATTAGCAAATGACCAAAATGTTCTTGGGCTTTGGAATTTCTAAATTTACTGAAATGATGGGTCTACCCCCGTGTGTTGAAATATTGGATGGTTGGAAAAAGGTCGAAAGGGACGAAATGACTGGAAGGATTGAATATACTGATATGTATGAATTGGCAAAAATGACTAAGATACCATCAAGCACCCAAAACCACCAAATTAACCACAAGATGGGATATAAACTAGAGATTAAAATGATTGAGTTGCTTGAAAAGGACTGAAAGAACGTAAACGACTGCAATTTAAATAATCGGGATACCCCTTTTGACCCAAAATAAGTTAAAGCGTTGAAATCCCGAACTCATGATCGCATGCAAGTGACTGTAATACTCAAATGGGTTTGAAGCTTGGTTTATGTATGTCAATCATTTCTTAATATTGTACATTAATGGTTTAAGACCGCATAAATGTATGTTCAACTTCTCGAGGCTTGTACTGAGAAAATGTGATAGCGATTTATACAGAGGTACAACACAGCCAGAACTAAATAGTGGACACAGAGAAAGTGCACCAATTTGAATGCACGGGAAGTAATGTATTGGTGAGATGAGTATAGTGGAATGGTCTTGGAAGCCGGGTAATCGTCAGCAATCTTCAGCGCAAAAAATCATTGACCTATCCATCGAGGTTAGACTATGGATATGCCCTGGAGTATTAAAATAACCAAAATGCCCTTGTTGGCCAAAATGATCGGAAGAATCTTGATATATTTAATATCCTAAACGATCTTATCGTATCAATTTTTGAATGCCTGGTTGGAGACATTTATTACAAACCCTTTTATAGAGACATTGTTTCTAAAATTAGTTCAGAATTGTCAAAAGTTCAGGGTTTCCTCTTTCCTGGTAATGCTAAGTAACTCAAAGAAATAAATGGTTCCATCTTGTATGTTCCAAGTGTACATGAATATTCTCTTCGCTTGAATCGTAGACTGTCTCATGATCGGAATCATGAATTTTACTTAACCAGAATATACCTTTATATCTAAATTGAAACTAAAGATTGCTACATATCTACTGCTATTACCGATTACTACTGATTATTGATATTACTGATTATTACCAACTACTATTGATACTAATCACTATTATCACTACCTAGACTGTTACCGGGGTACTTGGGATAGAGTATGAAGTTACCGTAGGTTCAGCCCTGATCAGGCTGGTAATTCCTTACCGTTTCAGGTTCCTATGCTTCGGTTAGGGTAATTCCTTATCGTACCTAAGGTATCCTTTTAGGCTGGCACCTAGGCCCAATGGGCCTGAGTTAATGCCCGTTATAGTTGCAGTTCGGGGGAACTGCATACCGGAGTTTGCTTGGAGTGTAGATAGAAAATTAAAAATGAACTTTATCATGAACTTTACCGCTACAATTATGTGTCTGTGAAACAAAATGTTCACTGCATCGTTACATTGTATGTGTTAGCTTTGCAACATTAGAACACACATTAAGCCTCTGATTCAATTACCGTAATTCATATCTCGCATAATTATCCGGTCTATATGTCCCTCGTATTATACTCAGAGTTTGAATAAGAGCAATTATTTTATCTTTGTGTATACCGCTTCATTGAAATATCGAGTCGTATTTCGGAAACATGTTGTCGCCCGAAACATCATGACAGTGTTATGCTTTCTATATACATGCTTGTTCTTATAGCATAATTCGGTAGTTCTATATTACTGAGCTTTCCGAAGCTCACGTTGTTTTTACCATCGCAGGTTAAAAAGAAATCTAGCATGGCTCGATGACCGACATCAGTGTTGGAGTTCTCTCCGTGTGGCTTTTGGGAGTACGGTACCGGCATAGTTAGTGGGCATGCATGTTATTATTGTTTCTTGTCAGTGTCTGTAGAATGTTTTTTTGAAATTTTTGTTATATGTTTAAATAATTTCTTGAAAGAGTATTTTCAATAGATGTTACCGTTATAATTTAATAGGTGTTTTTTTAAGTGGAAATGTTTTATGTGGATTTTTACGGTGGGTCGCTCTTGTGACCCTAATGTGATCTCCTAGGATCCGTGGTAACGCATAGGCGGGTCTAGGAGGTTACATTTAATGGTATCAGAGCTTAGAGTTGTGTTTTTCTGGGTTGATCGGCCGATCGTCTGTCATAGGATGTCTGGTCTGTACATCCCCTAGCGTAACCGTACTCCTCCGAGCTGGAACTCTGATGTCGAACTCTTCTTCTAAAATCAGTAAATCTAAGTATTCTTCATGTAACCCCCTCGTCCCGGTCCGGGCGACTGACCGGTCCGAGTGGGCTACACGGGGATAACCGAGGCGAAACCCGTTAAGTCTCCACTTCGGTTAACAACCCGAGAAAACTTTTCATTAAATTTTATCTTATCTAGATGCAATATTATGTCCTATGTGAGAAAGGCAACAGCGGAAGGAACAAACGAGGCAAACAACCAAACAACCCAACAAAACAACCCATTTTTAACTTAAACCACAGGCCGTTTCGAAACACCCAAGGAGTGTATCGAAACACCTTGACTAGGTCAACTGGCCAAAGTCAACACGAGGAGACCGTATCGAAACGTTGGTCAACCGTTTCGAAACACCCTCAGCGGTCAACTTCTCGTGGTCAACGATACGAAGACCGTTCCGAAACGCAAAGGCCCGTTTCGATACTTCAATTTATTGGCAAAATCTCAGATTTCCATGGGTAAAATTGTATTGAAACGCCCCTTTTGCATATCGAAACGCCTGGCCTAAAACAAATGGACCGTATCGAAACGGGACCAACCGTTTCGATACGCCCTCTGCGAGCAGACTGGTTCTAGCTGGTTTATGGCACATGACTGTCCCAAAACGCAAATAAAACCTCCAACAACCAACATACATCAACTCTAGATGCAAGGCACCTTATACAAACATACTTAGCACTCAACAACCATGTAAAAGCCATACATTCAAAGGATCAACATTCAACATAAGAATCATTCATAGCATTTAAGATTTCATGCAATAGACAACCATACATAAGAGCATACACAAAAGGGCGCATGGCCAACATACTAGGCATAAACAAGCCTTAAGCATAACATCCACATAACAAGGAGTCTAACATGCTCCTAAACAAACCATCAACATACATCAAAAGCTCAAATCCCATTGCTTGACTATTACATTCTCATAACATAAAAATTCATACTTGATAAACTCAAAAGCCAAACTAGCACACTTGGAGGCCCTCTTCTTGCACTAGCAACCCACGAACTATGGATCTGCAATGTCGAACAAAAGAGAGTGTAAGCATAAAGCTTAGTAAGGGTAAGCTCATAAAACAAACCTCGACAATGCAGGGTCCAAGCACGGGCATACAACCAAGGTAGAATGCATGAACATAATTATCAACATCATGCCATTCTCAACAACTCATAAGCTCAACACATGGAAATGCATATATTAATGCAATAACAACCACATTCCACAATGCGAATTGGCAACACATATATCAATCCATATTGAAACCTAGCTATGACTTGAATACGCGGATAACCATTGGAACTCACATCCAACAACTCACATTTACCTTATGATGGGATTACACTAATCACCGTTTCACGCAGAGGGGATTCCACTCATCCTCACGCCCCGTAGATGGGATTCCACTCATCGCCGACTAACATATATATAAGAAGATTTTCGGGCGAACCCGTACTCCATCTTGATGACTACCATCACCAAGACCACGCGCGCATTTTGACTCTCATGTGCACACTAAACATCCTAATGATCGACCATTGTACCCAAGCATACTAGTGCCAATACTAAACCATTTCATAACCTTTCACAACATCATTTCATATCACTTCCGTGCTTAGCACGTACTCACCATGACTCACCGTCATGCACAAACACATGCATATAACAATGCATCAATACCATGCCTCAACAAACATGTATAACACAATATACATAACCATCATAATCACAATTAAACATGAGGCATACACAACATATAAAGATCAACCATAGTCTCTAACTAAAGCTTGGGATTAGACTACCAATCTAATCCCAACTCTAGGTGGGTCTACCAAGCTCAACCTAGTCCACATGCTTGAACCAACACTTGAAAACCATTTAAAAACATTTAACCACTCACCGACTATTTCGAGCTCAACCACACTAGCCGATCAAGCTTCCAACGGTTCCGGATTCGATCCTGAGGCTTCACCAACACAAATCCTCGCTTCTAAACATCCCAACACATTCAAAATAATTTCAAATCAGTTCACAAATCAATGTAGCAAACCCGGAACACTAATCAAGCACAAAACACATGTTTTCAAGCTAAAGACAACCCCAAATCCTTCATTCCCGAGCAGCTCTAAAGCATGGTCCAAAACCGATGATTCGAACACTTAAATTATTCCCAAAAGCTTCCAAAACAACCCTTATACATAGCCTAACCATCAGCCAACAAATTCCCACATCAAACACCCCCAAAACTCAACATTTGAACTCTCTAAAACCTCCCTAAAACCTAATTTCGGGAAACACCATAAAACCATGTAAAAATCAAGTATGTTGGACCTTTTAGATGGCAAACAACTTATATAACCTCAACAAATCAAAAGCTTAAGTTAAAGACAAAAAAGATGACATTTTTAATCAAAAATCTCAAAACCCCAAAATACAAAAATCATGAGCTTTATGAAAAATAATGGTACTAGCTTGTAGAGGAAAGAGAGGACAAGTCGAATATGGGCTTACCTTTCAAAAATCACCAAAGATGAGGAAGAATGGTGATGGAATAGTGAAATGGAGAAGGGGAGGTGTTGTTGTCGTGGAAATGTAAAAATACAAAGGGGAAGAAGATGACAAAAGGCTATTTTAAATAAAAAGGGATTTTATTTTGCAAGACCACTTATTTACAATTTTGCCATTAATGAGATGGCTATCTCAAATATTCCAAAAATCCATGAAATTGGGTTTTGAATCAATTTAAGTCCAACATAAAATATTTGTTTTGAAAATACGAAGCCCAAATAATATTTTATTATTTTAATTATGAAACTGAAACCCGAAACATTATAATAATATTATTTTCACCCAACCCTCAAACTCGGGTGTTACAACTCTCCCCAACTAAAGGAATTTCATCCCCAAAATTACCTGACGGAAACAAGTACGGAAACTACTCAAGCATATCAGCTTTCCTCTCCCATGTGGCCTCTTCCACACCTCTATGTCTCCACAACACCTTGACCAACTCTATGGTCTTGCCACGGAACACCTTGCTATCAGAAGCAAGTATCTCAACTGGTTCTTCATTGTATGAAAAATCTGGATTCAATTATATCTCCTCAACGGGCATAACATGAGACGGATCTGATCTATATCTCCTAAGCATCGACACATGAAAAACATCATGGATCTTCTCTGACTCTAAAGACAATCTCAAACGGTAAGCTACTGGCCCAATCCGCTCAATTATCTTGTACGGACCAATAAACCTCGGACTCAACTTGCCTTTCCGGCCAAATCTCATTACCTTCTTCCACGGAGATACTTTCAGAAACACTTTCTCACCCACTGAAAACTCAATCTCTTTTCTCTTCAGATCTGCGTAAGATTTTTGACGATCGGAAGCTGCTTTCAAACGGTCACAAATCAACTTCACTTTTCAGTGGTTCCCTTAAGCAAATCTGGCATAGGTAACAATTTCTGACCCGTTTCAGCCCAACAGATCAGAGTCCTACAACGCCCACCATACAAAGCCCCATAAGGAGCCATCTGTATACTAGCCTGGTAACTGTTGATGGAAGCAAACTCAACTAAGGGTAAATGCTTCTCTCAAGAACCCTGGAAGTCAATCACACAACAACGGAGCATATCCTCTAAAATCTGTATCACTCGCTCTGACTGACCATTTGACTGCGGATGATACGAAGTAGTGAAATGCAAACGGCTACCTAGGGCACTATGCAAACAACTCCAGAACCTCGCTGTGAATCTCGAATCTCTGTCTTATACAATAGACTTCGGAACCCCATGAAGTATAACAATCTCGCGAATATACAAATTCGCCAACTTGTCTAAAGAATCTGTAGTGTTCACTGCTAAGAAATGAGCACACTTAGTAAATCTATCAACAATTACCCAAACAGAATTCTTCTTCGAAGGAGACAATAGTAACCCTAACATAAAGTCCATAGTGATTCTCTCCCATTTCCATTCTGGAATCTTCAAAGGTTGTAACAAACCTGAAGGAACCTGATGTTCTGCCTTCACTCTCCGACAAACCATGCAACGACTCACATACTCGGCTACATCCTTCTTCAAACCAACCCATAAATAATCATTCTTCAAATCGCGGTACATCTTAGTACTGCCCGGATGCATAGAAAAAGGACTCGAATGTGCTTCGCTCAGAATCATACGTCTCAACTCAACTTCTTCAAGTACTACAACTCTATCTCTGAAACACGACACATTCTCATCACTGAAACTATACTCGATCGATCTACCTTCGGCTATATCCTGAACATGAGGAACTAAAGACACATCTTGCAACTGCTTCTCTCTGATCAACTGAATCAAAGAAGGCTTCACTTGCAACTCTATGATCAAACCACCATCATCTGACACACTCAGACTAGCAAACATAGCTCGCAACTCAACTGCAACTTTTCTGCTCAACGCATCGGCTACTACATTTGCCTTACCCGGATGGTACTCAATAGTAAAATCATAGTCTTTCAACAGCTCAAGCCATCTTCTTTGTCTCAAGTTCAACTCTCTCTGAGTCATCAAATACTTCAAGCTTTTATGATCGGTTTAAACTATGCACTTCTCACCATACAAGTAGTGACACCAAATCTTCAATGCAAACACAACTGCTGCTAACTCGATATCGTGTGTAGGGTAGTTCTTCTCGTGCACCTTCAACTGTCTCGAAGCATAAGCAACAACTCTTCTTTCTTGCATCAGAACACAACATAAACCTATGTAGGAAGCATCACTATAGATCACAAACTCTTTCCCTGAAATTGGATGTACTAACACTGGAGCATTCGTCAAAGCTTCTTTCAATTTCTCAAAAGCCTTTTGTCTCGCATCTGACCACTCAAACTTAACTCCTTTTTGCAACAATTTAGTCAACGGAGCAGCTACTCTAGAGAAACCATCAACAAGTATCCTATAGTAACCGGCTAATTCTAGGAAACTCCTAATCTCTGTCACTGACTTAGGTTGTTTCCACTCAACAATAGCTTCAATCTTCGTCGGATCAACACGGATACCTTCAGCTGACACAACATGGCCAAGAAACACAACCTCTCGAATCCAGAACTCACATTTACTAAGCTTAGCATACAACTGGTTACTCATCAATCTCTGTAAAACAAGTCTCAAGTGCTCATCATGTTCCTCTTCTGATCTCGAGTACACAAGGATGTCATCTATGAAAACAACTACAAATCGGTCTAGATAGTCTCGGAAAACTCTGTTCATCATATCCATGAAAGCTACTGGTGCATTCGTGAGCCCAAACGGCATCACAAGGAACTCATAGTGACCATATCTAGTCCTAAAGGCTATCTTCGGAACATCACATTCCTTTACTTTCAATTGATAGTACCCTGATCTCAAGTCTATCTTCGAAAACACTGAGGCACCCCTCAACTGATCAAACAAGTCATGTATACGAGGCAACGAATACTTGCTCTTTATTGTCAACTGGTTCAACTTCCTGTATTCAATACACATTCTCATACTGCCATCTTTCTTCTTTACAAACAACATGGGATCACCCCAAGGTGAACTACTAGGCCTAATAAAACCACGATCTAACAACTTCTAAAGCTGACTTTTCAACTCTTTCGGAGCCATAAGATACGGAGCAATAGAAACTGGAGTAGACCCTGAAACAGTCTCAATCACAAACTCTACATCTCTGTCATGAGGCAAACCTGGTAACTCTTCTGGAAACACATCCAGATAATCACAAACTGTTCTGATATCCTTCGGTTTAACCTCGCTCATATTCGGGTTCATCACATATGCTAAGTAAGCCCCACAACCGGAATCCATCAACCTATGAACCTCTAAAGCTGACACAACATTCGACAAGAACTTAACGTTCTCGCCTACTACCACTACCTCGTAGTCATCGGAAAGCTTCAACGAAATTCTCTTTGTCTCAAAATCCACACTAGCTTTGTGCTCAACCAACCAATCCATACCCAAAACGATATCAAAACCATAGAACGGAAGCTCCATCATATCAACAGGAAACACATGACCCTGAATCTTCAACGGACACCTCCTATACATCCGTCTAACAAAAACTGTCTCACCAAAGGAACTAATCACATGCATCCCTACATCTAAGATCTCAACAGGTATGTCTAACTTCTTTGCATGCTCACTCAAAATGTAAGAATGTGTGGAACCCGAATCAACTAAGGAAAGCAAAGACATGGACTGTAACTCAAAATTACTTGCTATCACATATGTGTCATTCCCTGCCTCTCTCTGTGCGTAGACTCTAGCTGGTCCACCGGCCTCTGGCTGTACTGCCACCACATGAGCAAGATTCCTTGGTGCCTCTATCCTAGGTGCATCAGCCCTCGGCTGGAAGTAACCACAACCGCGTCCACGACCTCTCTAACAGTCAATCGCTCTCGCAGGAGCCTGTGCTAGGTTCGGTGTCTGTTTCGCCTGATGCGAACACTCTCTCCTGAAGTGGTCTCTCGACCCACAGTTCCAGCAAGCATGGAAGTTACCCCAACACTCTCATGAATGTTGTCTCCCACAACGAGTGCACTCGGGAAAACGCCATCCAGCTCTATGGCCCTGATGGCCTCTACCATGGTGGCCACCGCCACGCCTATTGTCACACTGATGTCCACCGCCCCGATGCCTCTTGGCATCACCGCGATCGAAGTTGTTATGCCTCTTCCCAGAACTAGATCCTCCTGAACGCTTGGTCAGCCCCAAGCTATGCTTAATGTCCTTGGCCCTAGAGACCAAGACATCAAAATCAGAATAATCTGAAGCTAAGGTGTACCTCTTGACTTCCTCATGAAGTCCATATCTGAACCGATTACAACGGTCCCTCTCAGTAGGAACCAACTCTGGAGCATACTAACTCAAACGGATAAAACGGATCTCATAATCTGTCACTGAAGCATCTCCCTGAACAAGAGCCATGAACTCTCGCTTCTTCTCATCCAGATATCTCGGCCCCAAATACCTCTTTATGGAGGTAGTCTCAAAGAAGTCCCAACCAATCTCGGCCTCAGGCACACCAGAAGTAATGGTGACCCACCAGGTGTAGGCATCACCCTGAAGCAACGAAACTACACAGCCCAACTTACGAGCTCCAACACAACCCATCTTAGCTAAGATACGGACTGTCTTCTCTAGCCACAACTCAGATCTCTCCGGTGTAGATCCCCTGAACTCCTCTACCCCAAGGCTATGAAGCCTCTCTAACAGTAAGCTAGCATCATCCCCTCTCGACTGAGCTGAAGCCTCAGCTCCGGCAACTGCGGCCTCAAAATGCTCTCGTTATGGCTTGAACTAGCGGAGCCATATCTATTCTCGCAGGACCTTGGCCACCCTGACCAACCTGAGGTCCCGCTCCCTCAGCTCTAGCCTCGCCTCCCACTTCAGGCTGAGAAGGTGGTGGTGGTGGTGGAAGAGCTACGACTCCAACAGCATGCTCTTCCACATGAGCCTCTACTCCAGCCACCGGCTCATTAACATGAGCCGCAACACGAGGTTCCTGATGAACCAACCTCAGTCTACCTCTAAGCCTCGACATACGCGCTCACAGATAACAACTACAACACAACAACAATATACAAGATAGGGTTAGCAAGGGCAAGGGTCCAAGTGGCTCAAGTATGTTTCCCTCACTTAAAAATCCTTTTTCCGATGTAATAGAAGCAATGAGACTCTACTCAGCATGCTTCAAACAACATACATACATGATCAAACAAGCATACATCAAGCATACTTGATAAACAAGCAAACATGCTTACATGGCAAGCAATAACTGTGCAATTTCAATAAAAGAAATTAACTTACCTCACTTACCTGCCCAAGGTTTCGGAAACCTTAGGCTCTGATACCAACAGGTGTAACCCCCTCGTCCCGGTCCAGGCAACTGACCAGCCCGAGTGGGCTACACGGGGATAACCAAGGCGAAACCCGTTAAGGCTCCACTTCGGTTAAAAACTCGAGAAAACTTTTCATTAAATTTTATCTAATCTAGATGCATTATTATGTCCTATGTGAGAAAGGCAACAGCGGAAGGAACAAACGAGGCAAACAACCAAACAACCCAGTTTTAACTTAAACTACATGTCGTTTCGAAACACCCAAATAGTGTATCGAAACGCCTTGACTAGGTCAACTGGCCAAAGTCAACACGAGAATATCGTATCGAAATGTTGGTCAACCGTTCCGAAACGCCCTCAGCGGTCAACTTCTCGTGGTCAAGGATATGAAAACCATTCCGAAACGCCAAGGTCTGTTTCGATACTTCAATTTATCGGCAAAATCTCAGATTTCTAGTGGCAAAATTGTATCGAAACGCCCCATTTGCGTATCGAAACGCCTGGCCTAAAACAAAGGGACCGTATCGAAACAGGACCAACCGTTTCGATACGCCCTCTGCGAGCAGACTGGTTCTAGCTGGTTTATGGTACATGATTGTCCCAAAACGCAACTAAAACCTTAAACAACCAACATACATCAACTATAGATGCAAGACACCTTATACAAACATACTTAGCACTCAACAACCATGTAAAAGCCATACATTCAAAGGATCAACATTCAACATAAGAATCATTCATAGCATTTAAGATTTCATGCAATAGACAACCATCATAAGAGCATACACAAAAGGGCACAAGGCCAACATACTAGGTATAAGCAAGCCTTAAGCATAACATCCACATAACATGGAGTCTAACATGCTCCTAAACAAACCATCAACATACATCAAAATCTCAAATCCCATTGCTTAACTATTACATTCTCATAACATAAAAATTCATACTTGATAAACTCAAAAGCCAAACTAGCACGCTTGGAGGCCCTCTTCTTGCACTAGCAACCCACGAACTACGGATCTGCATTGTCGAACAAAAGAGAGCGTAAGCATAAAGCTTAGTGAGGGTAAGCTCATAAAACAAACCTCGACAATGCAGGGTCCAAGCACGAGCATACAACCAAGGTAGAATGCATGATCTTACCTTCGAACCACATGAGCCAAAATATAAATGATGCATGAACATAATTATCAACATCATGACATTCTCAACAACTCATACGCTCAACACATGGAAATGCATATATCAATGCAATGACAACCACATTCCACAATGCGTATTGGCAACACATATATCAATCCATATTGGCACCTAGCTATGACTCGAATACGCGGATAACCGTTGGAACTCACATCCAACAACTCACATTTACCTTACGGTGGGATTACACTCATCACCGTTTCACGCAGATGGGATTCCACTCATCCTCACGCCCCGTCGATGGGATACTAACATATATATAAGAAGATTTCCGGGCGAACCCGTACTCCATCTTGATGACTACAATCACCAAGACCACGCTCGTATTTTGACTCTCGTGTGCACACTAAACATCCTAATGATCGATCATTGTACCCAAACATACTAGTGCCAATACTAAAACATTTCATAACCTTTCACAACATCATTTCATATCACTTCTGTGCTTAGCACGTACTCACCATGACTCACCGTCATGCACAAACACATGCATATAACAATGCATCAATACCATGCCTCAACAAACATGTATAACACAATATACATAACCACCATAATAACAATTAAACATGAGGCATACACAACATATAAGGATCAACCATAGTCTCTAACCAAAGCTTGGGATTAGACTACCATTCTAATTCCAACTCTAGGTGGGTTTACCAAGTCCAACCTAGTCCACATGCTTGAACCAACACTTGAAAACCATTTAAAAACATTTAACCACTCACCGACTATTCCGAGCTCAACCACACTAGCCGATCAAGCTTCCAACGGTTCCGGATTCGATCCCGAGGCTTCCCCAACACAAATCATTGCTTCTAAACATCCCAACACAATCAAAATAATTTCAAATCAGTTCACAAATCAATGTAGCAAACCCGAAACACTAATCAAGCACAAAACACGTGTTTTCAAGCTAAAGACAACCCCAAATCCTTCATTCTCGAGCAGCCCTAAAGCACAGTCCAAAACCGATGATTCCAACACTTAAATTACTCCCAAAAGCTTCCAAAACGAACCCTTATACATAGCCTAACCATCAGCCAACAAATTCCCACACCAAACACCCTAAAACTCAACATTTGAACTCTCTAAAACCTAATTTCGGGAAACACCATAAAACCATGTAAAAATCAAGTATGTTGGACCTTTTAGATGGCAAACAACTTATATAACCTCAACAAATCAAAAGCTTAAGTTAAAGACAATAAAGATGATATTTTTAATCAAAAATCTCAAAACTCCAAAATACAAAAATCATGAGCTTTATGAAAAATAATGGTACTAGCTTGTAGAGGAAAGAGAGGACAAGTCGAATATGGGCTTACCTTTCAAAAATCACCAAAGATGAGGAAGAATGGTGATGGAATAGTGAAATGGAGAATGAGAGGTGTTGTTGTCGTGGAAATGTAAAAATTGGGAGGGGAAGAAGATGACAAAAGGCTATTTTAAATAAAAAGGGGTTTTATTTTGCAATACCACTTATTTTATAGTTTTGCCATTAATGAGATGGATATCTCAAATATTCCAAAAATCCATGGAATTGGGTTTTGAATCAATTTAAGTCCAACATAAAATATTTGTTTTGAAAACATGAAGCCCAATTATGAAACTGAAACCCGAAACATTATAATAATATTATTTTCACCCGACCCCCAAACTCGGGTGTTACACTTCCTTTCGTAGCTTGATCTGTAGTAGCAAAAATTATGTTTTTTCTGTAGAAAAATTCTACCACGTGCGATGAACACCGTTGAACACTATTAATGTTGAACACCGCTGAACACCATTAAATTAATTATAAAGATTTAAAATTTTAAGGACCCATCATACAATTAATAATTATTTTTAAAAATTCAATTAAATTATTAAAAATAATTATTAATTGCATGATGGGTCCTTAAAATTTTAAATTTTTATTAATTAATTTAATAGTGTTCAGCGGTGTTCAACATTAATAATGTTCAACGGTGTTCGTCGCACGTGGTAGACTCATCCTTTTATTTATTATTTTTCTAATTTAATCCTCCGAAACCAACAACAGCAAGACCTACAACAATTGAGATACTTTCATAATTCGACCACTAAGATTAGGGTTGCGTTTATTAAAATAATACTTGATATTAACATTGAATGTTAACACAATATGTTAACTTTTTTAAATATTAGATTATTATTATTATTATTAATAAACATAATAAATACTTTTCATTAATAAAAATGTCTAGAGAGAGCGAAATATATTGAAGGATAAATCTAAATCTCATGTAAAAGATTTATTCATACATGTGAAGCTTAAATTCCTTAAAAACTTGCAATATAAATATTAAGCTCAACTTAAATTGCATAATAAAATATAAAAGTAGTATAGTTTGCAAAGACAGAACTGTCCTCGAGAGTTGATGAGTTGTTCAATTAGCATTTATACTAACCCAACTAAAAACTAGATGTTGAAACCGATGAACCAAGTGCATACAATCATCAATTCTTATGCCAAGCTCTGAACAGTTCGAAGTACGCAAACTAAGAGCTGTGAGATTCAACAACATAATAAATTCTTTATTTTTTTTTTTAATTTTAAGTTGACCTCCTTAAATATTTAACAATTCATATTAAATATTATACTATATTTTTTAATATTAATAATTAAAATTAATAAAATTTTAATTTGGTCCCTTCAAAATACTTAATATAACTTTATACTTTTAAAATTCAATAATTAGAGTTTTTCCTTGTGATTGAGCCTTGATAGACATAGCTACCGCTTCATGTGGTTGATAAAATTCAATAATTTGACCTCACATTGCCCACACAAATCCGCCCTTGCCTACAAACTCCTCTCGATCTCCTATTTCCTAACAGCATCAGCATCGATTCAACCTGAAGGGATAAGGGTCGAACCATCAGTTTCAAGTTTTAAATTTTAAGAGATGACGGAGACTACCAAACATGAACTAAAGAAAGGGACCCATTAATACTGCAATTTGTCAGAAAATTATTACAACTTGAGCCACAAGTACGTATCATATTAATTGCTCTCAACTCTCAACTTGAGCCACACGGTTCTTGGAGGTGCCGAGGCCATTGTGCACCAGAGGCCACATACTGTCCCCTGCATCAAGAAAAATCGCCAAGCCAGCCCACCAGACAATTCCTCAAGACAAACGCTCTTGTCGGGACATGACTACAAGGAGGATCATCACTTGTTAAATTCTTATTCACTGTCATTCCTCTCTCCTCTGCATATATAAAGAGAAGCCTCTTTGCTAGAAAGGAGGTCTGTTGTGAGAGTCTTTTGAGAGCTCATTTTTTGAAGAAAAAAAATCATTCTTCTTTCAAAGAAATTCCCACGACCATGGAAGCTTAAGAACCGTATAGTTCTTGGTGTAGAAAGGAGCAACAAGAAGGTCGAAAGGATGCCTAGATCGATAAGTTGTAGTAGCGGTCAGCGTAAGACTTGCGCGTCCGAGAGGAGCAAAGTTTATGAATCTGAGATAGACTTGTTTACGAAGATTAAATGCATCCACAAGAAAACTGTTTATGACATCGGCACAACTTCCATTATCAATGATGAGGTACCATTGTTTACCTTGAATTGGTGCATCGAGAATGAAAGATATTTTTTCTTTGCACATCAGCGTCTTTCATGGTTTGAATACTAAGGATATGTCGTATCACCAAGCATTTATGATCCCAATCACTATCGTATGCATCTGGAATAATGAGTTGATCATCATGAACATCATCTTGTTCTTTTCCGAAGTTTGAAGATTTTGTTCCATCATCTTAAAGAAGCATGATTCTAGAATTTGGAAAATCACGAGCATAATGCACTCATCCTTTACATTTGAAACACTTAACATCTCTAGCCCGGTTTGCTTGTAGTGGTGTTTCAATGATCTTGGTCTTTGGTTTGATATCCAATATTTCCACTGCATCATCTGGTATGTATTTTTTGTTAGGATCGAGCAAAGGTTTAGAAGAACTCTGAAAAGGAGAGTTGTAAAAGGTATATTTTTCATACGATGAGTATGAACGATATCTGGTTTTTTGGAGGAGTTGATTCTCAATAGCAATGTCCTTTTGTAGAACACTTGAAATATGTAAACAAAACCTCTACCTTACTCTCCCAATCACTATAAGTGTCTGGATCAAATTTTCCATGTAATGAAGGGATGGTGATCTTTGGTTTATCCCGCGAAGATTGCTCGGATTCCTCCTGCCATTGTTCATCATTAGGGAGAACGTTTTTGGGTATGGGTGAGTTAGGATTTGGAGGTGGAGCAAGTCAGATTCCCTCATTTTGTTCTGGTTGATTTTGCTCTATTTTTTGCACAGTCCTTTCAGGAATTTCCATCCTTCGGTTCATGCCTTGTATAGCTTCCATCAATGAATCAAGAGTTACATCTTCTTCTTTTCTTCCTTTGAGGAACCTGTTGTGGTCATCCTGAAGAACACAACACTACACAAAATTAAAGAAAGAAAATTCCCAAATACAAAAAGTAATTAGAGAGAAGAATCTCTAAGTGTTGTTCCACTTTGCAACTAGGACGACGGTGATGGTAGCCGGTGGCGATTGTGGCTTTCTTGATGGTGGTCGGCAACAAAGAACTCTTTTATTGATTCTTTCTTTTTCTTTTCTTTTTTATCAACTAAAAAAACAAAAGAAAGATAAATTATGGTTAAAGAAAGATGAAAAAATAACCCCTTAAAACACAAAAAATAGCCTTTGATTTTTCACCCCAAATCACCAAAATCTTGCCCAAAAATCGTCTTAATCTGGTAACAAATGATAAAGAGTCGCTAAGGGATGTTGGATCATTCAAACAATTGCTTGGAAGCAATCCTATTGATTTAAACTCAATGAGAAAGGTGCATACGTGAATCTTGGAATTTCAAGAACATTTGGTTAGGTGTTTCTTGAAAATTCTGAAAATAAGATTCAATATTTAAAGAAACAAGGTTAAGAACGAATATAAGATGAAGAATATGAAAAAAATATATGAAAAACAAAACAAAACAAAACAAAACAAAACAAAACAAAAATAGATTAAAAGAAGAGTTAAAGATAAAATCTGAAAATATCTGCTTATGGCGTCAATGGAGGTTGTTTGAAGAAGATGACGTGATGAATAGTTGGTGTCATATGGAACCCTCCTACAAACAATTAAATATGAAACCTCCACGATAAGACTCTAATCGACCCTCCTAACCGCTATTGGACATGCAACTCGGAGCGTGGAGATTCTCCTTCACATAAACTAGTTGAAACGCGATGAAGAAGACTTCTAAGGAACAAGTTTTATCGACACTTGCAAATATGTACTCAAAGAATACTTTTATTATGAAATATGTTAGATTAAAGTTTCCTAAATAAGAAATATTGTGTATTAACTAGAATTCTGTAAATATTTCAATGATTGTTATCCATAACTTTAAGGCTGGTTTTAGGGTCAACATTCCTAGAATTTGTATGTTTCCTAGTTTAGAGTTTTCTAAGTTAGACTCACTGTGTGTATATATATCAGTGTAATTTCTTGTGAAAAATACTTGAATAAAAAGCTTGATTTTAACATGGTATCAGAGCCATTTTAGCTCAATTTCTAGGAATTTTATTCTTAGTCTGGCGGCTTCTTCTCACTCTCGATCAACCTTCAAGCATGTAGAATTTGTTCAAAAGAATCATGGTCGAAAATGTCGAAACTAACAACATTAGAAATATCTTAGAAGTCTCTGTGAACAACTCAGACACAACAAATGAGTTACAGAACATCCAAGCAGCCTACAGGGTAAATGGAAAGATTTACCTTAAGTGGTCTCAACTGGTTTGCACGTTCCTGAATGGCAGAGGAAAGCTGAGTCACCTACTTGAAACTGAACCTAAAGAAGGAGATCCTAAGTTTTATGCTTGGGATGAACAAGACTATGGTAATGTCTTGGTTATAGACTCTATGATGCCAGAATTTAGTGATACATGCATGTTCCTTAACACAACCAAAGAAATATGGGAAGCTGTGAAGTAGACTTATTCGAAAGTTTGAGATGCTGCCCAAATCTATGAAATTAATACTAAGATTTCATCTACCAAGCAAGGAAGTCGATTAATCACGAAGTATTCCAATCTGTTGCAAAGCTTATGGCAAGAGATGGATCACTACTAGTGCATTTAGATGAAGTGTAGTGAAGATGCAACACTCTTGAAAAGGTTTTTTTTGAAAAGGATCGATTTTATAATTTTCTTGCTGGACTAAATGTTGAGTTTGTTGCAGTAAGAGTTCAAATACTTGGAAAAGAGGATCTACCATCACTAAATGAGACAATTGCGATTGTTTGTGTTGAGGAAGGAAGAAAAAGAATTATGATTGAGAATAGTCAAGTGGATAGTTTAGCCTTGGTTACAAAAGCTGTAAATGAGAGGAAATTTGGCTTGGAGCAGCCAACTGGCGAAGAATGTAGGCAGACAAAACTTACAAATCTTATTAATAGGGATTCCTTATGGTGCACCTACTATAAAAAACCTGTCACACTAAAGAAAGATTTCGAAAACTCCATGAGAAGCCACAAGTAATAAACAAAAAATTTTCAAAAAAATGGACAACCAAAGGGATAAGGGCAAGCACATACAACATGACAGCTGGCTCGAGAAGGAAATTCTTAAGAATCACATGTTGAGTTAAATAAAGAAGAAATTGAGAAGTTGAAGAATATGCTGGGATCATTGGAAAAATCTTCTTCAACAAGTAATTGTACTTTGAATTTTTCAGGTATATCCTCTTCTCAAGATTCTAAAGTCTCAGATATACCCACCAAAAATTCTTGGGTCATTGGCTCAGAAGCTACAGACCATAAAACCCATTCCTCACAAAAATTTGTATCATATACACCTTGCCCTAGTAATAGAAAGATAACAGTAGCCGATGGTTCTGTAATCACAGTGGCTGGTCAGGGTGATATTGTCATAAACAAAATTCTTACTCTTAAAAATGTTCTTCATGTTCCAAAATTGTTTACCGATCTTTTATCCTTCCAAAAGGTTACCAAAGACTCTAACTGTAGCGTGATTTTCTATCCCAATTGATGTGTTTTTCAGGAACAGAATACGAGGAGGGTGATTGGACATGCTAAGGAAGTAAATGGCCTATACTATCTTGAAGAATCCAGTGGACAAGTTAGTAATGGTGTGCATAATTAACCATAACTGTTAACCATAACCGTTAATCGGTAAAACTGTTGCATTTTATAGGTTAATTAACCGAGCCGTTAAGGTTAAACAGTTTCAGTTAACTGAATCGCTAAAAATGATGGTTAATGGTTACGGTTACGGTTACAAATTTTGACAAATGGTTAACCTATAGGTTAACCATTTTTAAATTATTTATACATATATAAATCGGTGGAGGCCTTGAGTGATTTGATCATAGAGTTAATTTTTGTAGCTTGTGGTACTAACTCATTGAAGTTTCATTTACCTTTTTTATGTTGGTTAAATATTTGTCTTTAGAACTTTGATGGTGTATTTATATGTCCTGAACTTTGATGGTCGATTGCTATGTGTTGAATACTGTTGAAACTTTAAACTTTAAACTAAGTACAAAGTTTTTGTATTTTGTGTTGTGTTGGAACTTTGTAGTATGCAAGTACTTTTTTAAATTTAGTATGAAGTTAGTGTTTAGAACCTCACTATTTAAGTTTTTTTCTGAACATTTTTATACAATATTTATCGGAGAGATAGTTTCGTTATTATAAAAAAAGAACATGTGAAAAAATCTAATAGGTAATTGGTTAACCTATTATCGAACCGTCGGTTAACCGTATCTTAACGGTTAGGTTACGATTAGCAAAATTTAATAACTGTTATAATGGTTAACTGACTGTTTAGGCTAAACGGTACGGTTAACCTACCATGAACACCCCTACAAGTTAGTGCTCTGAATTCTTCACCATTATCATTGTTGAGTGTGTAAAAGTTCTATTATTTACACCCTTTTTAACCCATATTTCTGCTGCATTCAAGCATCATTGCATTGCATTTAGGTTAGTTTACAGCAAAACATCACAAATATATTAAAGGCACGGATTCTACTAAAAGATAGCTGATTTTGCAGGTTGCTGCCATAGTTGACGAATAAGGCGGGCGCAGGGCAGAGAAGCAGAAGAGCTGAACTGGACAAGCAAACAAAGAGGACGATGCTGCCATGGATCTGCCGCGACAGCAAGGTGACAGCAGTCTTATAAAGAGGAAAAGCAAAGTGGACCTCGATAGATAAAGAAAATTATACTCGTCTGTCGTGTGAAAACCATATATTTTTCCAAGCCCCGGATCAAAAGATATGTCAAGCCAAAGCTCAAGGAGAGGAAATCCCAAGAAACAAGGATGGCGGCTGAAAAGTAGGATACTTGGAGATTAAGTCTTTATTAGAATCTTACTTTTAATTAAAGTTGTAATCATTGTTAATTTAGAATACTTGAGCCCAAAGCTTATATAAGGGCATAGACTTTAACCTAGGAGAGATCATCATCCCCATAACCGATAACTCAAACCCCTCCGCCGTTTACCCGCCGTCGTTATGTTCTAAAACCCCCTAGGGCCACGGGTTGTTTTGTAAAGTAGTTGCAAGGGTTGTTTTGTTTTAGGATTTTTCAAGTTCAATAAAATAAACTTCAAGTTCTCTTATTTTGGTTATTAATATCTTGCAAAAGCATCGGGAGAGCATTGTGAGGTTATCCATTTACTTAGCACCGGGAGAGTTAAGTATACGAAAGAAATAAGAGCAAGTTCTCTAGTTTATAGTTAAACTATCTTGTGCCTAGGGATAGGGCAAGGTTAAGTGGCTAAAGAAGAATTCATACACATCGGTGTTCATCCTTCGATTCACGCCGGGAGGTATCATCAAGACGTGATCATCGACAGACTTGGACCTAGGGATAGGCCAAGGCAGATCTGGGATTCTTGCCAAACTTGGAGTATGGAGTTGGTGTGTTCGCTGCCGCGACAGCTAACGGACAGCCGCCGCAACAGGTGCTGTCGGCGACGGGCGCGGCGACAGAACTGGATTTCCTAAGCATTGCAATACCTGCACTACTGAGCAATTCAATACCAGCCCATTCTCTCTATCTTGATATTCCAACTCTTTTATTTACGTTTTTCTTTATTATTCTCGTGACAATCTTCTCAAATATTTCCTTTACTTTCGTGCAGTAAACTAAGGTGAAGCTATTAGCCCAATCCCTGTGGAGACGATATCCGATACTTCGTATCACTTTACTACTTGCATCGTGTACACTTGCACTACAATTGCGATAGACTCTTTTACACGAAACAAGTTTTTGGCGCCGTTGCCGGGGATTGGCAACATAACTACACCTTTCCTTTATTGCACTTTTCGTTTTTGTTTTTTTTTTTAATTTTTCTTTTTCTATTTTTCGTTAGTACTTTCAACTCTTGCTTTTCACAAGGTTTTCTTGTTTATGCGCAGATCTAAAAGAGGTGAAGATCCTGAGTATCCATTAGATCCGGAAGTTGAACGTTCCTTCAATCTCAAGAAACAACTTCGCCACCTCTTAGACAGGAACGAGTACCTTGAGGAACAGCTAGAGAAGATGGCCCGTAATCCGCCCGCTGGTGAAGGTATACCGCCTGTCGGTGACCCGCCTGCAGCAGATGGACGACGGTCCTGTCGTGACTACATGCTGAACGATCATGTAGAGCTGGAGACCACGCTGCCAGATATTGATGTTGATAACTTCGAGCTTAAACCTGTCATGTTTAGTATGATCAACAATGTCGGGCAGTTTAGTGGTGCTGTGACAGAAGATGTCAGGGAGCATCTCAAGACGTTCCAGGAGATCTGTGGTTCGTTTAGACTACTAGGAGTTAGTCCGGAGATACTGAGGCTTCGGTTATTTCCCCATTCATTGAGGGACAGAGCTAAAACTTGGTGGAATAAACTTACGTCGGGTTCAATCGTAACTTGGGCAGATCTATCTCGTGAATTTTTATCTCGTTTTAATCCTTCGCATTTATCTGAGCGATTACGTAACGAAATTGCTACTTTTCAACAGGAAGATGACGAGCCAATGCACGAGGCCTGGGATAGATTTACTACTCTTCTACGGAACTGCCCAATGCACGGATTCCCCGTCTGGAATCAGGTTACAAAGTTCTATAATGCTGTCAACCTACAAACTCGCATTCGAATTGATTCTGCAGCAAATGGATTATTATTGGATAAAGATCCAGACGAAGCATTGCAAGTTTTGAAAAATCTAGCCAAGAATGAGGAGCAGTTTCCGACTGCAAGAAGAGGAGGTAAATGGGTACTTGCTGTCAAGGATTATGAAGCCGACAGCACGATGAAATCACAGGTAGCATTCCTTACTAAAGCAATGAAAAGGTTATTGAATGATGACGGACTACAAGGATTTGCTGTTGAGGAAGTATGTGATATCTGTGAGGGAAATCATAGTCGGGATGAGTGCCCAATACAAGTGGAAGAAGGAAAGTATGTTGGAAACTACAAGCCAAATTACAATTCCAACAACTATAATCCCAATTGGAGGAAGGATCCCAAATTTTCCTGGAGTAACCCCAATAATGCCCTGAATCCACAAGCACATAATCAGAATCAGGGAGGTCCTAGATTGCTGACGCGACAGCAACTGCCGCAGAATCTGTCGCCGCACCTACCGCCGCAGCAGCAACAACAGCCACCAGCTGCCACGAGCAGTATATTGGAACAGACTCTGGCCACCTTTATGTCTCAGACCGGTACTTATATCGAGAATATGAATCAGTTTGTCAAGAAGATAAAGAATTTCATGGATAAGACAAAGATGAGGATGACAAATCATGAAGCTACTTTGAAATCTCTGGAGACACAAATGGGTCAGGTGTCGCAACATATTAAGCCGAGGCAGAATGGAGGATTCCCTAGCAATACTGAAAATGCTAGACCGCCCACACATGAGCAATGTAAGGCGATTACTACTAGGAGTGGGAAGAAACTACCAGAGCCGGAAAAGGAAGCTGAAACAGTAAAGGATCCAGCCTTAGACAAACTTGCCGAGGAAGTTGCCCCGAAAGGTAACAAACAGACTGCTGCCGATGAGCCTGTCACGACAGTAGAAGCGACAGAGGAGAAAAAAGATGATTACCGTCCTCAGATTCGCATGCAGTGGGAAGGACGTATTGCTGATTACCGTCCCCCGCCACCTTTCCCTCAACGGATACAGCAAGCTAAGCAAGAATCTCAACTTAAAAAGATTTATGATATTTTTAAGCAGGTTCATATTAATATTCCGTTGTTAGATGTCGTTAGGGAAATGCCCGGTTATGCTAAATTTCTCAAGGATGTTATGTCGAAAAAATCTAAACTTGGGGAGTTTGAAACGGTAAAGATGATAGAGGGTTGCATGAGTATTCTTCATCGGCAGCCACCCCAGAAAAAGAAGGATCCGGGGAGCTTCATCATACCTTGCGTAATCGGAAATAAATTCGTGGGTAAGGCACTTTGTGATCTTGGTGCTAGTGTTAATCTAATGCCCAAATCTGTTTTTCAGAAATTAGGTATCGGAAAGGCGCGGCCCACGATAGTAACTCTGCAGCTGGCAGACCGCTCTTATGTGCATCCGGAAGGAAAAATCGAAGATATTTTGGTAAGAGTGGATAAGTTTATTTTTCCTGCTGACTTTCTTGTTTTAGATTGTGAGGCAGACGAAAACGCACCAATCATCCTTGGGCGACCCTTCTTAGCCACGGGAAGATCACTGATTGATGTGGAGAAAGGAGAACTCACCATGCGAGTGAACGATCAAGAGATTAAGTTGAATGTTCTCCAAGCGATGAAACATGCTGATGTGGACGAGGAATGCAAGGCTCTCACTGATGTTACCGTTGATCAACCCTGCATCAGGTCGGGCTGTCACGATATTAAATTTGGTCACTGCCGCGGCAGCCATCTACAGGCCTGTCACGACAGCAACGACGACAGCACCGACGACAGCAACCCCTCTAAATCCGATTCATCTGATATTGAAGATCAGGAGGAGGTAAACTGGTTAGGCAATCGTCCAGGTAAGTTATTCGAACCTTTGAATTATACTTCGGATAACCATTTAATCCAAAAGCCATCTACTGTTGAACCACCTGCCTTAGAACTGAAGCCCCTGCCAGGGCAGCTAAAATATGCTTTTCTTGGTTCAAATGATACGTTGCCCGTAATCATCTCTTCTAAGCTGCCGCAGGAACAAGAATGGCAGCTCATCGGCATGTTACGGCAGCACAAAAAGGCGATTGGATGGACGATAGCAGACATTCAAGGCATTAGTCCGGTGTTATGCATGCACAAAATCCTTTTAGAGGAAGATCATAAGCCGACTATAGATGCCCAAAGGCGGCTAAACCATGCTATGAAGGAGGTGGTGCGTAAAGAGATAATCAAGTGGTTAGATGTTGGTATTATTTACGCCATCTCCGACAGCAAATGGGTGAGCCCGGTGCAATGCGTTCCCAAGAAAGGAGGAATAACCGTGGTGACCAATGAGAACAATGAGTTAATCCCAACCAGGACTGTGACCGGTTGGAGGGTTTGTATGGACTATCAGAAGCTTAACAAAGCTACCCGAAAGGACCACTTTCCTTTACCCTTTATTGATCAAATGCTTGATAGATTAGCGGGTAAACCTTACTATTGTTTTCTTGACGGTTACTCAGGTTACAATCAAATCGCTATCGCACCGGAGGATCAAGAAAAGACGACTTTCACATGCCCCTACGGAACGTACGCTTTTAGGAGAATGCCATTTGGATTATGTAATGCACCCGCCACCTTCCAAAGGTGCATGATGGCTATATTCTCCGACATGGTAGAGGACTTCCTCGAGATCTTTATGGATGATTTTTCCGTCTTTGGAGACGATTTTGAGAGCTGCCTCGGCAATCTACAAAAGGTACTTGAAAGATGTGAAAAAGCAAACCTAGTTTTGAATTGGGAAAAATGCCACTTTATGGTGGATGAAGGGATAGTCCTTGGCCATAAGATTAGCTGCCGTGGGATAGAAGTCGACAGGGCCAAGATAGAAGTCATAGAGAAGCTGCCGCCGCCGACCACAGTCAAGGGCATTAGAAGTTTTTTAGGGCATGCTAGTTTTTATCGGAGATTCATCGCAAATTTCTCAAAAATCACCAAGCCCCTATGCCATCTTCTGGAGCAGAACCGACCCTTTGACTTTAATGGTGAATGTACTGAAGCATTCAAGGTTCTGAAGGAAAAACTAGTAACAGCCCCCATAGTACAGCCACCAGACTGGACACAGCCATTTGAAATTATGTGTGATGCTAGTGACTATGCTGTCAGGGCAGCACTTGGGCAGCGCAGAGATAAGCTATTTCATGTCATATATTATGCCAGCAAGACATTAAATGACGCCCAAGTAAACTATACCACCACAGAAAAGGAGCTGTTAGCTGTGGTGTTCTCTATTGACAAGTTTCGTTCCTACATACTTGGGACGAAAGTAATAGTGCACACAGACCATTCTGCCCTGAAATATTTGTTCGCGGAAAAGGATGCAAAGCCTAGATTGATACGGTGGATCCTGCTATTGCAAGAATTCGACCTTGAAATCAAGGACAAAAAAGGGACAGAAAATCAGGTGGCAGACCACTTGTCAAGATTGGAGAAGGGACAGAGTCTACCAATCGATGAGACAAACATACTGGAGACCTTCCCAGATGAGCAGCTCTTTGCTGCCGCAATCGCTGCCGCGACAGCCATGACGGCAGATCAGGTTATAAGGAGGTGTGTACCACAAGAAGAGCAAGAAGACATTCTCCATCACTGCCACGCTTCACAATATGGAGGCCACTTAGGAGGCAATAAAACTGCTGCCAAGGTGCTGCAGTCAGGGTTCTACTGGCCGACACTGTATAAGGATGCACAGGACTTCTACAAGAACTGTGACAGGTGCCAACGGACAGGTAACATCTCGAGGAGAAACGAGATGCCACTGCAGAACATTCTAGAAGTTGAGATCTTCGACGTTTGGGGGATTGATTTTATGGGACCCTTTCCATCTTCATGTGGAAATTTATACATCCTCCTAGCAGTGGATTATGTCTCTAAGTGGGTTGAAGCTATCGCCACTCAAAAGAATGATGCCAAGACGGTCCAAAAGTTTTTACACAAAAACATTTTTTCTAGATTTGGCATCCCTAAGGCGATTATCAGTGATGAAGGGAGACATTTTGATAATAGGGTAATTGCTGCCGCCTTGAAGAAATATGGTGTCAAGCACAGGATCGCGACATCATACCACCCACAGACCAATGGACAAGCTGAGATATCCAATAGGGAAGTGAAGAACATTCTTGAGAAGATGGTTAAGCCAACTAGGAAAGATTGGTCTTTACTTCTAAATGATGCATTATGGGCATATAGGACAGCTTTTAAGACTTCATTGGGCATGTCTCCATACCGATTGATTTATGGGAAAACCTGTCATCTGCCTGTCGAGATAGAGCACAAGGCATATTGGGCAATCAAGGCAGTGAACATGGACTTAGACAAGGCAGGACAGAAAAGGCTATTAGATTTAAACAAGATCGAAGAAATACGGACAATGGCCTACGACAATGCAAGAATATACAAGGAGAAAACAAAGAAGTGGCATGACAAGAAGTTGCTGCCACGACAATTCTGCCCAGGGCAGCTTGTGTTGTTGTTCAATTCTAGGTTGAAACTCTTCCCAGGGAAGCTAAAATCTAGAGGGTCTGGCCCGTTCCAAGTGGAACAAGTTTTTCCCCATGGTGCCATCACTATCCGATCATTAAAAGACGGGCACCAATTTAAAGTCAATGGACAGCGCCTCAAGCACTACCAGGGGACTGAAGCCCCAGGAATACAGGAAGTGGTTACCTTAGGAGATGCCCTACAAGGCATCCCTAATTTAACCTAATTTTTATTTTTATTTATTTTTATTATTTATTATTTATTAGGAAATAAGGTTTATTTTATTCGAATAATGTTTTTTATATTTTATATTTTTTAGGAAATAAAGGAGTCAAGAAGAAAAGGAGAAGTGACCCAAGCCCATCAACCATCCATCAGCCCAGCAGAGCCCATTTATTGAAGCCTGTCGTTCCAGCTGCCGCGCAGACACGGATAAGACAGGCTGTCAACAGACTGACACGGCAGACGCAGAAGCGTGTGGCAGACGCGTAACAGACGCATAAATGCGTGTCAGACGCGTCAGACACGCCAAATCTCAACAGTCGCCCTGTTATTCACGCATGCCGTTACAGCATTAAACGGGCAATAACTCGACCGCTATAAAACCCCGTTTTCATTTTCATTTTCCTCACTTCTACTTATTCTTACTTGCTTTCTCCTCTCGTTTTTCTTTGTTTACTTCACTTTCAAAACCCTTGCAACTAATATGTCTTCTAGATAGACCCGCCGCAGTGCTGCTTCAGCCTCTTCATCAGCAGCAGCGTCGCCCTTCGCAACCAAGGACTTATGGGAAGAAAGAGGTTTCGTCTACATCCGAAAGGCACCGAACATGGGGCTCCGACAATTCATTGCGAAGGCAATAAAGGCTCAACTATGGGAGCAATTCGCCGAACAACCGGCAGAATTAAACGATACCTTGGTGAGGGAGTTTTATGCTGCCATCGACAGCAAAACGGCAACATCAGTAGCCGTTCGAGGGGTAGAGGTACCATTCACAGCCGATAGTATCAACCACATGTATGGCCTCTATTTTGGTCCCAACGATGATGCCTATCAGCAATTTTTGGACACCCTCGACTCTGTCGCCTATGGTGCTGTCATGGCAGAGGTGACAGAAGAAGGGACAGAGTGGACTACGAGCAAGAAAAACCCCAACTCCGTGCAACGGGGGCAGCTGCTCCCAGAAGCAAAGCTATGGAACGCTTTCATCAAGAAGCGTATCATGTCGTCCTCCCATCACACGACGGTGAACCAGCAGAGGCTCGCCCTCATTCATTCGATCATGCACGACCGGCCTATCAACGTGGGCCGCTATATGAGGGAAAGCATCTTGGACTGCACATATCGATCAACCTCCCGCCTCTGCCTACCGTACATGATCACCTCCCTCTGTCGCTGCGCTGTTGTCCCGGAGGCATCCACCGATAAACTGGTCCAAGGACGAGGCTGGACCGATAACAACATTACCAGCCTTATGGAGCTGATAGTCGCAACACCTATCAACTCCTTCAACCCGGCTGCCTCCCCAGCAGAATCATTCGATGAACCTGCCCCTGAACCTGCCGATGAACCCGACGCAGCAGCCGCTCCGACAGACCCAGCTGCTCAGATCCTTACCGCCATACAGCGGGTGGAAGACAGACAACTGGGGCTGATGACATTCATCCGGGATTTCTCCAACTCAACGGTAAAATTCATTACCCACACTTTAAATTATCCCGATGTAATTTTCCCCACTTTTCCTGCCCACTATTTCCACATCCCCACCCCTGTCCACACACCTACACCACTTGCCTCCCCACATGCCCATTCTGCTGCTTCCACCCCATCACCTGCCCCGACGGCAACTGGCAGCCCTCCGGCCGACACCTCCGCTCGAGGAACGAAGCGACCGGCCTCAGATGACGACGAGGCAGAACCTCCTATTAGGAGGAATTTGGAGAAGGAATTCACGCCTGTCAAGAGGCAGAAACACGTGGCCGACAGAAAACTAATGCCCAAGGCCAGCACCACCACCAGCAGCACTTGGGATAGCGGTAGCAGCTCCGACATCCAGGTCGTGGAGCAACCTGCCCAGCCTGCCCCACAGCCCAGACGCTGCCGCCAAATCCGTGTCAGCAGCAGCAGTGAAGACAGCGATTGAAAATTTAAGTCTTTTATTTTCTTTTTATTGTTGCCTGCCTTATATATTTTGTGATGTACCTGCCTTTATTTTATCTGTCATTTGCATTGAGGGCAATGCAACCCTCGAGTTTGGGGGTGGCAACCCTCCATTTTAATGGAGTCTTAGTACATCTTTAAATTATTGTTGTGTCTTTTATTTAATTAAGTTCTCTTAAAAAAATTCAGAAAAGACTAAAACTGTTGGCTTAAAACTGTGAAGTAAACTTACCTGTCATGACAGCTCTGTCGTGGCAGCATCTTTAGGATAGTTTAAGGAGAAGTTTAGAGCCTTTCTATAGTTCTGAACAACTTAAACACCATTGTGACTGTTATATTGCTTAGATTTCTTTTAGCCAAACTAGAATAGGATGCTTAGTACTTGAATAGCCCCTAGAGGTGCCTAACACTGGCTCTAGGAAAGAAGTTTAGCAAAAGAAACTCAAAAACCTAGAGGTGCCCGAAACCGGCTCTAGGAAGCTAACTAGAGGTGCCCAAAACTGGCTCTAGTAAAACTTAGCTTGAAAATAGAAGAAAAAGAAGCATGAAAATGTGTCTTCAAAAATAAACTTTGGCATAAAAATTCGAGTTAAAAAGTTGAATATTCTAGTGAAACTAAGAGAGTCTTGGCATATAACTGTTCACAAGGATGCACACACTTTACGAGAATTATAGGGAGATTCCGGACAGATCCTAATCTCTCCGACAGGTTGCTGCCGCCACAGAGAACGAGCGACGGGTAAGGGACAGTTCACTGTTTGAAAGCCAACACAAAAATATTCATTTTTCTTTTAGATCTTAATTGCTTGAGGGCAAGCAAAAAGAAGCTGATTTTGCAGGTTGCTGCCATAGTTGACGAAGAAGGCGGGCGCAGGGCAGAGAAGCAGAAGAGCTGAACTGGACAAGCAGACAAAGAGGACGATGCTGCCATGGATCTGCCGCGACAGCAAGGTGACAGCAGTCTTATGAAGAGGAAAAGCAAAGTGGACCTCGATAGATAGAGAAAATTATACTCGTCTGTCGTGTGAAAACCATATATTTTTCCAAGCCCCGGATCAAAAGATATGTCAAGCCAAAGCTCAAGGAGAGGAAATCCCAAGAAACAAGGATGGCGGTTGAAAAGTAGGATACTTGGAGATTAAGTCTTTATTAGAATCTTACTTTTAATTAAAGTTGTAATCATTGTTAATTTAGAATACTTGAGCCCAAAGCTTATATAAGGGCATAGATTTTAACCTAGGAGAGATCATCATCCCCATAACCGATAACCCAAACCCCTCCGCCGTTTACCCGCCGTCGTTATGTTCTAAAAACCCCCTAGGGCCACGAGTTGTTTTGTAAAGTAGTTGCAAGGGTTGTTTTGTTTTAGGATTTTCCAAGTTCAATAAAATAAACTTCAAGTTCTCTTATTTTGGTTATTAATATCTTGCAAGAGCATCGGGAGAGCATTGTGAGGTTATCCATTTACTTAGCATCGGGAGAGTTAAGTATACGAAAGAAATAAGAGCAAGTTCTCTAGTTTATAGTTGAACTATCTTGTGCCTAGGGATAGGGCAAGGTTAAGTGGCTAAAGAAGAATTCATACACATCGGTGTTCATCCTTCGATTCACGTCGGGAGGTATCATCAAGACGTGATCATCGACAGACTTGGACCTAGGGATAGGCCAAGGCAGATCTGGGATTCTTGCCAAACTTGGAGTACGGAGTTGGTGTGTTCGCTGCCGCGACAGCTAACGGACAGCCGCCGCGACAGGTGCTGTCGGCGACGGGCGCGACGACAGAACTGGATTTCCTAAGCATTGCAATACCTACACTACTGAGCAATTCAATACTAGCCCATTCTCTCTATCTTGATATTCCAACTCTTTTATTTACGTTTTTCTTTATTATTCTCGTGATAATCTTCTCAAATATTTCCTTTACTTTCGTGCAGTAAACTAAGGTGAAGCTATTAGCCCAATCCCTATGGAGACGATATCCGATACTTCGTATCACTTTACTACTTGCGTCGTGTACACTTGCACTACAATTGCGATAGACTCTTTTACACGCAATAATCATTCATCTCAGAATTTGTTAGAACCAATAAAGACCAAATTTGGCTCCATCACCTCCACCTTGGTCATCTATCATTTAGAGTCTTTAAAGTTATGTTTCCTTCGATGTTCAAAGGGTTAACTGTTGAAAAATTCCATTGTGATGTCTGTGAAGTGGCAAACATAAACATACCTCTTTTCCAATAAGCAATAAAAGAACATACGCTCCTTTTATTCTTATTTATAGTTATGTTTGGGGACCATCCACTATTTCAAACATTTTTGGGGCTCGGTGGTTTATATCCTTTATTGATGATTATACCCGTGTGTCTTCAATATTCCTTTTAAAACAGAAATCTGATGTAAGGTCTGTGTTTCCAACCTTTTTGGTATCAGAGCCTACCTCTTTGAGGATTAACAACCACAAGAGGAGTTGCTAGGAAGAGTGTGATCATCCAAAAATCAAGAGATGGCTTCTACCTCCAATTCGAGCATGTATGAGTCTCAATCCACTACAAAACCACCCTTCTTCAATGGTGACAACTATCCATTTTGGAAGAATAGAATGTGTCTCTTCATCAAGTCCAATGACTACTTGGTTTGGGATGTCATTGAAGATGGCCCCTACATTCCATTGAAGCAAGATAGTGAAGGGAAGATGGTTTTGAAGAAAAAGGTGGAGATGAGTGAAGAAGATAGGAGAAAGATCCAATTAAATGACAAAGCTCTCCACATGCTCTTTTGTTCTTTCGGTCCGGACATCTACTCCAAAGTATCATCCATTGAGAGTGTCAAAGAAGTGTGAGATACTCTTGAGACCACCTATGAGGGAACCAATGATGTCAAGGAAACTAAGACTGGAATTCTCAATCTTAGTTATGAAAATTTCAAGATGGAGCCCGATGAGACGGTGTCCAAGATGTTTGATCGCTTCTCAACCATAGTCAATGGGCTCAAAGGATTTGGAGAGACTATACTGGAAGACAAGCTTGTCCGGAAACTACTCTACTCACTTCCCGAATCTTGGGATGGGAAGAGAACCGCCATCATAGAAGCTAAAAATTTGAAGACTTTAAAGCTTGATGAGCTAGTGGGTTCTCTCCTTACTCATGAGATTATGAAGCAAGGAAGGGAAGAAGAGAAGAAGAAGGAAGAGAAGAGAGTAGAAAAGCTAGAGGTGGAAAAGAAGAAGAAGATGGGAATAGCTCTCAAAGCTTCGTTACTTGAGGAGAGCTCTTCTAGTGAGGAGGATGAGCTAGAATAATTGGCTATGATAGCCAAACGATTCTCACGCTTTATGAGGTCCAATCGGGAAGAAAAATCCAAAGAAAGATGGACTTCAAAGGTAAGAACAAAGAAGAAGCAAGGGATCAAATCATTTGCTTCGAGTGCAATAAACCCGGCCACATACGTTCGAAGTGCCCTCAACTCAAGAAGAAGGGCTTTGAGAAGAAGAAGAAGCTCAAAGCCAAGCTTGCTACTTGGAGTGATGAGGAGTCATCCGAGGATGACGAACAAGAAGTGGCCAACCTTTGCCTCGTGGCACTTGAGGAAGATTCCTCCATGGTAACCTCTAACTCATCATCTTTAGATTTTACATATGATGAGTTGCAAGAGGTCTATGATGAATTAGTTGAGAAATACAAGGAGTCGGTCATTAGGAATAAGAAAATTATTTCGGAACTAAATGATAAAAATGACTCACTTTCTCAAGCTAATTTAAAATTTGAGAAGATATTAGGGTTGAAAGATGAACTAAAATTCTTCCAAGATGAAAATATTGACCTAAATAATCTTCTTTCTCAATGTAATAGTGAACACCAAAAGGTGTTAGATGAGCTTAACAAGCTCAAAGAGTCTTTTAAAAATGTTGGTAGTGTGAAGCATGAAATAGGTGAATCTTCAAAAACAAACCAACCTAGGAAAAAGACTAATTACTACAAACAAGGTAGCTTTCCTAGACATAGTAGAACTAAAAGGATTAGAAGTGTATGGGTTCCTAAGGAACTTGTAAAATCTAATAACATTGTTGCTATGTCATCTTGGATTCCTAAGGGAACCAAGTTATTGGGAGCTAACACTCATGGACCCAAAATGATTTGGGTACCAAAAGCAAAAGTTTAATATCTTTGTTTGTAGGGAGAGCATTGCTACAAGGCCAAAGCACAAAGTCAAAACTCATGATACCTTGATAGTGGATGACCAGAGACAAGAGTAGATTCATGGATCTTAAGCCAAAAAGTGGAGGAGTGGTGACATTTGGTGACAACTCCAAAGGCCACATTAAAGGTATTGGCTCCATAGGTAATCACTCTACTATTCTTATTGAAAATGTATTGTATATCGATGGTCTTAAACATAACTTGTTGAGCATAAGTCAATTGTGTGATAAAGGATTTAATGTTTTATTTGATAAAAATGGGTGCAAAATTGTTGACATTAAATCTAATAATATTATGCTCATAGGTCATCGCATAGGTAACATATACATGGTGCATCTAGATGACATACATACATCTCATGCATGCTTGGTAGCACAAAATGAAAATGATGCATGGTTGTGGCATAGGAAACTAGGACATGCTAGCATTAGTGTTTTAGAAAAACCAGTTTCCCTTGATCTAGTTAGAGGTTTACCCAAGATTAAATTCTCAAACAATAAAATTTGTGATGCATGCTCTAAGGGTAAACAAAATAGGTCTTCCTTTAAATCCATTAATGATGTTTCTACTAGTAGATGTTTACAACTTATTCATATGGATTTATTTGGGCCAACTAGGACTATGAGCTTGGGTGGTAAATCTTATGCATTTGTTCTTGTTGATGATTTTTCTAGAATTACTTGGGTTCTACTTTTAAGTACTAAAGATGAGGCTTTAGAAAAATTCATCACATTTTCAAAACTAATCCAAAATGATCTTGAACTTAGAATTTCACATATTAGAAGTGATCATGGAACATAGTTTCAAAATTTAGGGCTTGAAGAGTTTTTGAATGAAAATGGTATTAGCCACAATTTTTCGGCTCCTCGAACTCCTCAACAAAATGGGGTAGTTGAGAGGAAAAATAAAACTTTACAAGAAATGGCTAGAACCATGCTTTGTGAAAATAATTTACCTAAATATTTTTGGGCAGAAGCCACAAACACCGCTTGCTATATTGTTAACCGAGTAATGATTAGGCCAATTTTAAAGAAAACACCTTATGAGATTTTAAAATCTAAAAAGCCTAATATTAGCTATTTTCATCCTTTTGGTTGCAAGTGTTTTGTTTTAAATAATGAAAAAGACAATTTAGGTAAATTTGATGCAAAAAGTGATGAAGCTATTTTCATAGGATATTCTTTAACCTCTAAACCCTATCGTGTATTAAACAAAAGAACTTTAGTAGTAGAAGAATCTATACATGTTGTATTCGATGACAACCTCTTTCCAAGGAATGATTCTTGTGATGGTGATGATGTAGGAATCATAAATGCCTTTGATGGAGGACAAACTTCAAAGGAGGATGAGATTCCAACAAAAGAAGAGGACACACAAGATCCACCTCTTGAAGCCTTGAAGGACTTGGCTCTTGAGGAAAAGGAAGTGAGCTACCCAAGGGAGTTCAACTATGTCAAAGATGGTGAAATCTTGGGTGATCCATCCAAGGGGGTAACCACTCGATCTTCTCTTAGATTAATGAATCATGTTGCATTTATCTCATGCATAGAGCCTAAGAATATAAAAGAAGCATTGAAAGATGATTTTTGGATTATGGCTATGCAAGAAGAGTTAAATCAATTTGAGAGAAGTAATGTTTGGACATTAGTTGATAGGCCTAGTAATCAATCTACCATAGGAACTAAATGGGTCTTTAGGAACAAGCTAGATGAGAGTGGTAACATTGTGAGAAATAAAGCTAGACTAGTAGCACAAGGTTACACTCAAGAAGAGGGAATAGATTTTGATGAAACCTATGCACTCGTAGCTAGAATGGAAGCTATAAGGATGTTGCTTGCATATGCATGTTATCATGATTTCAAGCTTTTTCAAATGGATGTTAAAATCGCATTTTTAAATGGTTTTATAAATGAGGAAGTGTATGTGGAACAACCACCGGGTTTTGAAGACTCAAAATTTCCAAATCACGTTTTCAAACTCACTAAAGCTCTTTATGGTTTAAAACAAGCTCCTAGAGCTTGGCATGAAAGACTTTCAAACTTTTTAATTGAAAAAGGTTTTGAAAAAGGCAAGGTGGACACTACACTTTTTATAAAAAGGTATAAAAATGACATCTTAGTAGTACAAATTTATGTTGATGATATTATTTTTGGTTCTACTAACGAATGTCATTGTAAAGAGTTTGCTAAACTAATGCAAGGTGAATTCGAGATGAGCATGATGGGGGAGCTCTCATTCTTTTTGGGACTCCAAATCAAGAAAAAGAAGGATGTCACCTTCATCAATCAAGCAAAGTACATAAAGGACATGCTCAAGAAGTTTGGCTTGGAGAATGCAAAGCCTCAAGCCACACCTATGAGCTCATCTACAAAGCTTGACAAAGATGAAGGAGGTAAGTGTGTTGACTCTAAGCTTTATCATTCTATGATTGGATCATTGCTTTACCTTACCGCAAGTAGACCGGATATCTTGTTTAGTGTTTGCTTGTGTGCTAGGTTTCAAGCTAGTCCTAGAGAGTCTCACCTTATAGCCGTTAAGAGAATCTTTAGGTACCTTAGAGATACTCCTTGTTTAGGTCTTTGGTACCCTAGAGACTCCACCTTCAACCTTCATGCTTATTCGAATGCAGATTATGGGGGATGTAAAATCGATAGGAAGAGTACTTCGGGAACTTGTCAATTCCTAGGTAGTATGCTCATATCTTGGTTCTCTAAGAAACAAAATAGTGTAGCCTTATCTACCACCGAAGCCGAGTACATATCCTTAGGGAGTTGTTGTGCTCAAGTCTTTTGGATGAAGCAACAACTCTTAGATTATGGTATTAAAGTTGAAACCATACCCCTAAAATGTGATGACACTAGTGCCATATGTTTGACGAAAAATCCCATCCAACACTCTAGAACCAAACACATAGAAATAAGGCATCATTTCATTAGAGATCATGTCCTTAAGGAAGATGTGGTTATAGAGTATGTTGACACCTTAAATCAATTAGCGGACATATTTACAAAACCTTTAGACAAAGAGCGTTTTTGGTCCCTTAGGAGAGAGTTAGGTCTAACTAGCCTATCTTGACCTTTTAGGACCTCTTTTGTGCTTAAAATTGCTTGATCTTGTGAAATGCCATGTTTATGTGTTTTTACTCCTAATTTCATCCATGCCTATAGCTAGGGGGAGTATGTTTATGTTTGCATATGTTTTTCCTGCTCATTCATGTCATTCATGCAAGTTAGGCCTTAGAAAATTTCATTTTTCTACACTTTTAGAGCCTCATCTGCACTTCCAGGCCCAAGTGTATCGAAACGGGTCCACCTGTTTCGATACGGATGCTTTAAATTTCCATCTGAGAGAAGGGCGTTTCGAAACACCTTCCAAGGGTTTCGAAACGTTTTGACTACTGCCAAGGGGTGTATCGAAACAAGTTTCGATACGAGTCAACGGGGATTCGATACAGTCAAACCCGTATCGAAACGGTCAGCTGGAGTTGAAAAGCCGGTCAATCTTTCCTGCCCGCGTTTCGAAACGGTCAAGACCGTTCCGAAACGGATTCGCGGACTGCTTTAAAAGGGGCTTTTAATGTTAAAGTTAAACACAAATTAAAACTCTCCCAAAACCCTAAAAACCCTAGAATCGATTTTTCCTATAAAAACCCTCTAAACCTCATTGCTTTTCACCAAATCTCGAGGGCTTTTTTCTCTTAAACACAAGTCTAAGCAAGCATCAACAATATTGTGCAAGGATTTTATCATATTCATCCAAAATCCCAATTTAAGGTATATTTTCCTCCTTTTCTTTTTCCTTCAATTTGTATTCGAATCTTAGGTTAGAAAATTTTAATTTTGTATAGTTTATATGTTTCGATACTTGGGTTTTTCAAATCTTGTAAAAAAATTTCAAAATCTTCAATTTTTTATTCGAATATATAAATTTTCACTCGTATTTTCTTTATTGTTTTTCTCTTAAAATTTTTTGTTTTGTATATTTGTTTTTAAAACTTGTTTTAAACCTAAGTGGGATTTATCATTGGATTGAATTACGAAATCTCATGCATACACTTAAACTTGTTTTAAATCGCTTGCTTAATGTTTTTAGGATGGCTACGGAGAATGTTAACAAAAAAGCGTAAGACCGGTCAAGCAAGTGATTCGAGTATCCGTCCTAATCTCACCTAGCTGTTTGCCAAATCTCTTCGAACTCAAGAGATGAGAGATCGTTTCACCTATGTCAAAGAGTTTGAAATTCGTCGTGAGCGTCTTGTTGACCTCTCGTTCCTTGACTCCGAGCGATTTCTCTTCCGTTACCTCGAGCGTTTAAGAGAATGAGATTTCCTTGTCTTGTTGAGCATCCCGGACATTTGCTACAAACACATGGTACTTCTCTTTTACTCTAATGCTCAATTCATTAATAATGAAGATAATTCCAAAGTGGTTGGCCTTGAGTCTTTTATCCTGGGCAAAAGGATTGTCATTGACATCCCTTTCTTGGAGTCTACGTTTGCTCTTAAGAACGAAGGAATTGAGAATGAGAGTCACTTTGGTTCTCACACCGGTTCGGTGCTTACTTTGGATGTGCACGATAGATTCCTCCATTTGATGGTCTCATGATTCCTTCGCCCCTCCGGAGGTAACTATTCTCACATTCGTCAAGTAGACTATTTTTGGCTTGAGTGTTTCCGTCGTGGTGAGCGCCCTAATCTTGTTAAGATCATGTTTGCCGAGATAGTCAATAATGTTAAGCTTCGTGACACCGATGCACGAAAATTTTTCACTTATGGGACTATTTTAAGTCACATATTTAGTGTGCTTCGTCTTGATTGTACCTACGACTCTCCGAACCCCGCAAGTCAAAAATGGGTGAGTCCTCTCTCCGTAAGTCCGATTTTCGCTATGTAAACAATGGGCATTAGGAACGTGTTGATAGGGAAGCACCTCCTCCTCCTCCTCCCGTTAAACCTCAACCCCAAGCTCAAGTTGCGAACAATGAAGCTCTCACGATTTTCCTTACCGAGTGGTTCAACACTTTGGACACTACCATGTCTAGAGGTTTTGGAGCTCTCGATACATGCTTGCAATCCGTAGAGGATCGTCTTCTTGCCAATGAGAATCGACTCCAATCCCTTGAGAATCAACAATTGGCCATGGACATGTCCTTCTCCACCTTTTATGGCCAATGGAGGAAGTTTCGTCGTTCTCAAGTCAAGAGCGATGATGAGTCCACGGATGATGATGGTGACGACGAGGCCTAGGTTTCTCATGACATATCATATTAGCTATGCATTTTAGGTTTAAGTTTGCATCTTTATTTCTTATGTTTTATGAACCTATGCTTTTGATTTTATTTGGGATTATGCTTTGAACTTATTATTTGAGATTTATGTTTTGGATATTTTAATTTTATGAATTAATATTATGTTGCTTATTGCTTATTGCTTAATGATTATTGCTATTAACCCTATCTCTTCTCTATGAGCCTTGTTTCTTATTTTTGATCTAACAAAAAGGGGGAGAAGTAATCTAAAAGCCAAAAATTCGTTTTTAAATGTTTTAAGTGTTTTTAAGTTTTAAACCTTGAATTTAAATCCTTAAATCCTTTTAAAACTTTAAAACCCTATCTTAAATTGAGGGGAGTTAGAATATGTTCAAAATTTTCAAAACTCTTAAAAATTCTAACTTTGGTTTTGTTATATCAAAAAGGGGGAGATTGTGAAACCGATATTTTAATTTTGATATAACTAAAGAAACTAAGGACTAAATTGAAAATGTAAAAACGAATTTTTAAGTCCTCAAACCTCTCTACATGTTTTAAACAAAATGCATAAGTTAAAAACTAAGTTTATCAAATATTTTCTAAGTGTTCTTAAAGCCAAAACAGTCATTTTCGAGTCACCATTTCGAAACGGCCTAAGGCGTTTCAAAACAGTTTTGAAACTGTGAGTCTATGTTTCGAAACGGGTATCGAAACATTTTGAACACTGCCAACCCGTGTTTTGAAACAAGTTTCGAAACGGTTGAAGAACATTGAGCAACTGTATCGAAACGACATCAAGTGTTTTGAAACGGCTTTAAAATTGATTTGAAAAATATGATCGTTGAATGTTTTTAACTGGTTTTAAAGAAGTAGTTAAGGCGTATCAAAACGATCTCAAGCCGTTTCGATACGGTCCTTGACAGTGGCAAACTGTTTCGAAACAAGTTTCGAAATGGGCTCTTAGCGTATCGAAACAGGTCTAGCCGTTTCGATACGGGCTATTTAATGCACCCCAATGACTCTTTCTATTTTGGTCTGTTTTGAAACAGGGTCGGGCGTTTCGAAACGGTTGGTTGCAGACTGCATTTATGGAGGGAAGATAACACCCCCAACGACTCTATTGATGAATGCAACAACCACAACGGCTAGAATTCAATGAGAAGGTATAAAAGGGACCTCTAAAAGCCTCAGCAACAACTATTGATCCAAAAGCAAACATCCAAACATCAAATCCAAGCATTTGTGCCTAAATCCCAATATTGTCTTGTAACCCCAATTGTATCTTTCATTCTTATCATTTCAATTGGGTTGAGTGCTTGTAATTGGGCTATAATTTGTATTGAGAGATACTTCCTTAGCCAACAAGTTCTTTGTTTTAATTGTGTGAGGATTGGGTCAAATTTTGGGTAGAAAATTTGACCAAAAATTGTAAGGGTTACCTCCTTAGCCTAAAAAAGGGAAGAGCAATTAGTGGAATGGTTGCAAATCCTTAGTGAAGCTAAGGTAGTGGATGTAGAGTTCATTGGAACTTGAAACACTCTAAAATTCCTTGTCTACCTTTTTTATTTGCAATTTCCACCACCAAGATCTTTAAAAAATCCAATTCACCCCATCTTGGTTTAGTTCGATCATTCGATCCACTCAACACTTTTATAACATGATCAAAACACAATTTGGTGCTGAAATAAAAAGGTTTAGGCCAGACAATGCCAATGACTATTTCAATCAAATTTCCTCACCATATTTCCAAGAAAGAGGCATTATACATGAATCATCTTGTGTTAGCACACCCCAACAAAATGGTGTTGCCGAAAGAAAGAATGGTCATATTTTAGCTATTACAAGAGCCCACTTATTCCAAAAAATGTCTCTAAACAATATTGGGGGAGGCTGTTTTAACTGCTACTCATATGATAAATAAATTTCCTACAAAAGTCCTTGAATCTCAAAGTCCTATGCAAGTTCTAGCAAAATTCTTTCCTAATTTTAATATTTCAAATAAACTTAATCCCAAAATATTTGGTTGTGTTGCCTTTGTACATGTACATTCTTAAAACAAGGAAAACTTGATCCACGAGCTGTCAAATATGTTTTTCTTGGCTAATCTTCAACTCAAAAGGGGTACAATTTCTATCAACCAACTACAAAAATATTGTGTATCAACTGATGTTACTTTTGCATAACAAAAAAAATTACTTTACTCATCCTTATCTTCAAGGGAGATCTCATTCACAAAAGGACAAAGATTTCTTTCTCCTTGATTTTTCTGCTCATGCCAACCCTCTGTCCAGCCAAACACTCAGTCATTGCCTGTCAACCAGCTTGCCCAACTCAAAACTATACAACTTGAAACTATGGCCCAACTCAAAACTATGCAACCTGAAACATAGCCTAGTACACCCAAATCACAAGGAGGATTTAGGACACTACTCGTCCTTCACTGGTTTACTCAAGGAAGAAGGCACCGGTGCAAGTTCAATCATCTTCTTCTCTTACACAACCCGAGGTAATTGTTGAACCTACTTTGAATACTAATATTGAAACTACTAAAAAATCAGATCATAGAGACTATGATTTTCCCATTGCTATTAGAAAATGGAGTAGAGCCTGCATAAAACATCCACTATACTTATTCATGTCTTACAAAATTTGTCCCATAACCACAAAGCCTTTCTTACTAGCCTAAATTTCATCTCCATTCCCAAAAATGTATCTGAGGCATTGGATGATGAGAATTGGAAAAATGCCATGAAGATTGAAATGGAAGCCCTTGAAAAAATAAGACATGGGACTTGGTGAAATTATCGAGGGGAAAGAAACCAGTGGGGTGTCGTTGGGTGTTCACAATGAAATGTAAGTTAGATGGTTCTTTGGAGAGGTACAAAGCAAGATTGGTTGCTAAAGGGTACACTCAAATGTATGGAATAGACTACCTTAAGATATTTTCCCCTGTTGCAAAGATGAACACTGTAAGAGTGTTGTTGTCACTAGCTACCAATCAAGGCTGGAAATTACAACAATTTAACATCAAAAATGCCTTTTTACATAATGATCTTGAGAAGGAAGTCTATATGGACTTTCCACTATGATTCAATCCAAATATAGGATAGATAGTTTTCAGATTAAAGAAATGCGGGGAGTGATTGCTTTATTAGTCTATGTAGATGCATTATAGTGACTGGTGATGATCTAGAAGGAATGGATAATTTAAAGAAATGTCTAGTAAAAGAATTTGAAGTCAAAGAGCTCGGTAAGTTAAAATATTTTCTTGGTATTGAAGTGGTATATTCTTAGGAAGGAATCTTCATATCTCAGCAAAAATATATAGTTGATTTGTTGACAGAGACATGCAAGTTGGGATGCAAACCAACAGAGATGCCCATAGAGGTTAACCACATACTTGGAGATGCACTAGAAGATGCAGCAATTGATAAAGGTTCATATCAAAGACTTGCAGGGAAGCTCATCTACTTGTCACACACTGGACTGGATATTGCCTATGCAGTCGATGTTGTAAGTCAATTCATGCACAACCCCAAAGAATCACATCTTAGAGACGTGTATCAGATTCTACAGTACTTAAAGGGAACGCTAGGCAAAGGAATTTTATTTAAGAAACGGGAGAAGTTAACCCTTGAAGCCTATACTGATGCAGATTATGCATGGTCTATTGTTGATAGAAGATCAACCTCGGGCTATTGCACTTTCCTAGGAGGCAACCTTGTGACTTGGAGGAGTAAAAACAGAATGTTGTGACTAGATCTAGTGCAGAAACTGAATTTAGGGCGATGCCACTAGGGATTTGTGAGTTATTATAGCTGAAAAATTATTTTGGAAGATTTGAAGATCAAGTTGAAAGGTTCAATGAAGTTGTATTGCGATAATAAGTCTGCTATCAATATTGCACATAATCCAGTTCAACATATTCGTACGAAGCACGTTGAGGTTGACAGACATTTTATAAAAGAAAAGCTTGATAGTGGCTTAATTTGCACTCCATTTGTGTCCACTGATGGTCAACTGACAGATATACGTACCAAAGGATTGTCTGGGAAGTTCTTTCAGAAACTAGTAAGCAAACTGAGAATGGATGATATCCATTTCCCAGTTTGAGGGGGAGTGTCATATTACAATTTCCTAAATAAGGAATATTGTGTGTATTAGCTAGGGCTCTATTAATATTTCAATGATTGTTATCTTTAACTTTAAGGTTGGTTTTTAGGGTCAACATACCTAGAATTAGTCTGTTATCTAGTTTAGAGTTTCCTAAGTTAGGCTCATTGTGTGTGTATATATATATATCACTGTAATTTCTTGTAAAAAGTACTTGAATAAAAAGCCTGGTTTCAACAAAATAAAATACGCAAAATAATAAAGGAGATTTCATCCTTTTATAGGTGAAGGATGAAGATAAAAGAATGAACAATATGAATAAAACATAACAAATAAATTAGCTTTAGAACTCTAAAGTTGGCTACAACAATGGAGACCCTTGGATGAGGTTCAATCTGATGGATGAAATGAATATAAAGGATTAAATGATGTGGAAAATACGATCCCTTGATATTGTATCATCTAACGGCTTGAAAGGATTCCAAAGAAGATTGGGCGACATGTACGAGTAGGATTTAATCTAATCTATTAGATTGGATTTAATCCAATGATGTATATAGGGATGGTGGCATGAAATAGGGAGTTAGGAGTACTTGGGCGGCAAGTTTAGGGTATTTGGAGCTGATTATATGTGTTTTTTTTTAAAGACGGGTCTCGTTAAAAAACTCCTCTACATCATCATTGGTGGCCCAATGATGAACTTAATAGGAAAAAAGTAACCATATATATTAGATAAATTGAATGTCTATGTTTACAAAAGAAATAGCAATATGGAGACAAACCGAGTCAAAATAAATGGAACAATAAAAGTGCAAAACCCAAGAAGTAAGGCTATGGGCAACTTGATTCGTGGGCCAATGAGCAAATGCAATGGTAAAACCCTAATGTGTTGCAAGAATTGCACGGGCTGGGTCCAGAAAGGGGTTAAGAACCGAAAGATCTGATTGGCCAAGCCTATTAAGTTTGTTTACAACCATGGCAAAGTCGATTTCGAGGGTTACCCGTTGCCAACCTCTGTTCCGAGAAAGATGGAGACTGGCAATAACAACGACTTCAGCAGCACCAACATCCAAATAGCTCGGTGTATGCTGCGTAAGCCCTTCGAGCACACGACAACCACACCAATGTCAGCATCGTGAGCGGCATCGGAAGCCCTATTTGTGTTGATTTTAACATATCCAGAATGGGGCCTTGTCCAAGGAGCCATAACGTCCACAAGTTTGCCAAAGAGAGTGGTTTTGGTTGTCGTGACAGCTAGATAATCTGAGTGGAGCACTTGGGTGTTCTGGACTATCACCGCCACTAGTTGAAGTTTGCCTTCATGGACAAAAGATTTCGACGATACCATACACTACAGAGAATAGACAGGAAGCACACAAAGGATTCTTGATCAAGAGAGGCAATAGCTTCCTCCAACCAAAGAAGAATGGTACCAGAGTTGTTGTGGATTATATGAGCTGGATGTTGACCATGTATAATGCCTTCCTAAGCATCCGTGCAATCTCGAAAGGCATGCAAAATAGTTTCAGTATCAAGGTGACATAACAGGCAAATCCCGGGGCTAAGACCGGCTGCACTAAGCTTATTTCCCGTAGCTAGAGCTTCATGGGTGATGCGCCAACCAAAATTGCACACTTTTGGTATGACATGGAGTTTTGAGATGATCTTCCATGTCTTAGATGGACTGTGGACAACATTAGAGGGTCGTTGTAAGTAAAGATATCCACACTTCACATTATACGTACCTGATTCGTGATGGCCCCAAATAAGGGTATCACTCCCTTGAGAGATGGGAATGCACGAGATGGAAGATGTATCTTCAGGTTGAAACACTGCCTTGATTTTCTCAACATCCCATTGTGCTTGTCTAGGTAGTATGAACTCAGAGCAAAGGATAGGAGAGGTAGGGCTATCGATGTAGGCAGTCTGAAAATCTATGCCCTTAGAACCGCCCCATTTATCAACATGCATACGAACATTACTATCTTTCCCTAGTGTCCAAAAGAAACCGTCATGAAGTTTCTGTAAGGCTTTGTATAGGCTCTTCGAAGCAAATGAGGCTTTGTCTTTCAATTGTGCATCAAGAAGGTTGCTCGTAGAGAAATATTTCGCCATGAAAACACAAGTAACCAACGACTCGGGTTCTTTCAAAAACTGCCACAGTTGCTTACCTAAGAGGGCGAGATTGAAGCTATGTAGGTTGTGTATGCCGAGTCCTCAAGCATTCTTGGGAGTGAAAATAGGGTCTCGTGCAATGAAAGGCTAGCCTCGGTCTCTTATTTTCCCCATCCACCAGAAGCTTATCATGGTACAAGCCATGTCATCATGCATCGATTGAGAAAGTAAATAGCACGTCATTATATATTATGGATGGGCTTGAGCTACAGATTTGAGAAAGACATCCCTTCCTGCATAAGAAAGAAGGAGCTTGGTCCAACCAACCACTCTATCATGAACCTTGTCTCGGACAAATTCAGAGGTGTTGGACTTATTCTTGCCAACCAATAGTGGAAAGCCTAGATAGATTTCACATTCGGGAACTTCTCGAACATTGAGGATAGTTGAGATGTGCACTCTATGTTGGGCGGACGTATTGGGGTTGAAATAAAGTGTTGATTTGTCAAAATTTATTTGTTGCCCAGATAAGATAGCATATAGATGAAGAATCTCTTTTATACAGTTTGCCTTAGTAATTGAGTTCTTCAAGAACATGATGATGTCGTCGGTATAAAGAAAGTGAGTCACTTGAGCGCCATTTATGTTCGGGCGTATGGCTTTGATACGTCCTACTCGTGTTCAGCGTGTAAGGTAGCCGACAAACCCTGCATGCAAATAAGAAAGAGGAAAGGTGACAATGGGTTACCTTGCCTCAGACCTCTGTAAGGGGTAAATTTCAGTGTTAAGGATCCATTAATGAGAGCAGAAAAGGATACAAAGGTGACACATAACATGATCAGATCAACCCATGCTAGCATGGAAGCCCATCTTGAGCATAACAGTGCATAGGAAAGTCCATTCAACCCGATTGAAAGCTTTTTCCATGTCAAGCTTGAGTGCAGCTCCTTTGTTTGGGCCATTCTTAGATGAGTTGAAATAGTGCATAAGCTCATGAGCTACAAGGATGTTATCCAAAATCTTACTTTCTTTAAGGAAAGCTGCTTGATTGTCATTGATGCAAAGCGAGAGGAAAGGCTTCATTCGGTTAACTAACACCTTCGATACTATTTTATAAATAATGGTGCAGAGACTAATTGGTCGTAGCTGCTTCATGTTATTTGGCTCAATTACTTTATAGATAAGTGCAATTTTTGTCTTGTTCACTAGAGTCATATTAATGTTCCCTGCAATAAGGTCATGGCAAGAGCCAATTTTGATTTGCCACGAAGATGTAACAATGATCGGATTTGCGAAAGTAGCAAGGTGTCGGTTCATGTGTGCAAGGTGTCGGTAATTGTTAGGAATGATTGACGAAAGTAGCAAGGTGTCGGTTCATGTGTGTGTTTGTTATGACTTTTTCGAACTACATAACTTGCATGGTAGATTCGAGGGAAATAAATATACAAGATTAATTTAATTGCAACTATCTCGATTGATTGATTTTGTTTTAGTCATTCTCATGATTCCTAATACAATCATTGAATTTAATATGAAATGCTATCGTGCCCAGTTAAGTTTTAATTTAACAGCTTTGTTTAAAGTTACACATTTGTTGGACGTGAATAAATAAATTAATTTTTAAGCTTGTGATCAAAATTACAGTTAGATGAAAGTTACACATTTGAATTGAAACTTCGGTAAGTTTTTTTAAAATTTAATATTTAACTTTTAATTCTTTTCTTATCTATATTTAATTTTAATTTTATAAATCAACCCTGATTTTACTTTTATTGTTTATAAATCAACCCTGATTTTACTTTTATTGTTTAACTTTAAAATTGTAGTTAATTCAATTCTCTTGGGACTCGATCCGATCACACTACTACTACTACAAATTAATTAGTTTAAGAAAAGTAAGTTTTATGTTGAAGGGCAAACTCATAGTATCACTTTGTTGGAGGCTTGAAAGAGAAACATTACAAATAGATAATTTATTAAACACTTAAAATCACAACGTTTGAATGTCTCTTCAGTCTTGCAATGCTTCATCATATACAAGCCTTTATATAAAGGTTATAAGTGGCTACTAACAATATTCGATATCATGGTGTGTACGAATTAAATAAAATCAAAATCCGTGCACAGTTGGCTAACTCTTAAGCTCCATTGATCAAGGCAAGGATTTCAGCCTCGGTTGGAAGGGCAAGGATTGCTCCCCTTTTGGTTGTCGTAATGGCTCCACATGCATTTGCAAATTTCACTACCTCCCTTAATTTTGATTCGTTCTGATTTTTTTTTACAAATAAAAACCCATTTAGAATAAGAATATAGAAAAAATTATGTCACAATTGCAATCATTATGTAATATAAAGGCTTAATGGCATCAATGACCCTTAAAATATACGGAGTAGTACTTTTTTTTTTTACAGAGATATCCTTAAAGAATTTTTTGAGACGTTTTGACCTATAAAATTTAAATCTTGATTAATTGTCCCTACCATTAACTCTCATTAAAAGAAAATTCATACACGGCTCAAAACGCACTATGTGTCACTTTATAAACAAAAAAAAATCAACCAACTTTAATAAATGGGGTAAATTGCACGTTAGGTTTGTCAAATTTTTATTTTTTTAAATTTAATCCTTAAAATATTTATCTAACCCGAAACTGATCCATATTTCTTTATAATTTTTATAATTTTTATAATTTAGTCAAATATTTTAAATATAATAAAATTTTTGTTCAATTTAGTTCTAAAAATCTATATTTAACTCGAAATCGACCCTTGTTTTTATAATTTAGTCCAATATTTTAAATATAATTTCAATTTTGTTCATTATATTCCTAAAATCTTTATTTAACCCAAAATCTACATTGATTTCTTTCTAATCTTTATAATTTAGTCCAATATTTTAAATATAATTATATTTTATTTTAGTCTTTAAAATATTTATTTAACCAGAAATTAACCTAAATTAACCTAAATTTCTTACAAAATTTTATAATTTAGTCCAATTATTTAATATAATTATATTTTTATTCATTTTAGTCCTAAAATTTTTTATTTAACCCAAAATTTGCCCATATTTCTTTATGATGACATTTTTGTTAATTTTAGACCTAAAATCTATATTTAACCCAAATTTGACCCATGCTTCTTTCTAAATTTTAGGACTAAAATGAACAAAAATATAATTATATTTAAAATATTGAACTAAATTATAAAAATTAGAAAGAAATATAGGTAAATTTCGAGTTAAATAAAAATTTTAAGACTAAAATGAATAAAAATATAATTATATTAAAATTATCGGATTAAATTATAAGAATTAGAAAGAAATAGGGTTTAATTCGGGTTAAATAAAGATTTTTAGGACTAAAATGAACAAAAATGTCATCATATTAAAAATATTGGACTTATTAAAAAAATTAGAAAGAAATTGGGGTCAAATTCGAGTTAAATAAAGATTTTAGGACTAAAATGACCAAAAATATAATTATATTAAATAATTGAACTAAACTATAAAAATTACAAATAAACGAGGGTCAATTAAAGTTAAATAAAGAATTTTAAGATTTAAATGAACAAAATTATCATCATATTAAAAATATTGGACTAAAATACAATAACTAGGGGAAAATTTAAGATTAAATTCATGTTAAATAAAGATTTTTAGAATTAAATTGAACAAAAACATAATTATATTTAATATATTGGACTAAATTATAAAGATTAGAAAGAAATTTGGATTAATTTCAAATTAATAGATATTTTGAGGACTAAAATGAACAAAAATATAACAATATTTAAAATATTAGACTAAATTATAAAGATTAGAAAGAAATTAGGGTTAATTCTATTTTAAATAAAGATTTTTAGGACTAAAATGAACAAAAGTATAATTATATTTAAAATATTGGACTAAATCATAAAAATTAAAAAGAAATAAGGGTTAATTTCAGGTTAAATAAATTTTTGGGTCTAATTTGAACAAATATATAATTGTATTTAAAATATTAGATTAAATTTAAAAAATATAGAAAATAGGGATCAATTACGGGTTAAATATAGATTTTTAGGACTAAAATGAACATAAATATAATTAAATTTAAATATTAGACTAAATTATAAAATTTCTAAAGAAATAAGAGTCAATTTCGAGTTAAATAAAAGTTTTTATGATTAAATTGAACAAAAATAAAAATTCGATAGACTTAACGTGCAATTTACCTCTTTTACTAAAATCAATTGATTTCTTTTATTAACAAAATGACCTGTGGCGTATTCAGATTAGTCAATGAATTTTTGTTTTAACGGGAGTTAATGGTATGTGGGCAACAAGGGTCACGATTTAAAGTTTAGGGGACAAAACATCTTGAAAAATTCTTTAGAAGGTAATTCGGTTAAAAAGTGTATATTTTATGGGCCAATGGTGCCATTAAGCCTAAGCCTAATATAAATAAGAACAAAATTTGTCTACCTCTTATATGACTTTTTATTGGTCACACTAATAATTTTATGTCAGGTGTATTTTCAATAAAACAGAAACAACTAATAAAATATTTAAAAAAATATTAATACACGCGACATAAAATTATTTGTAAAACATTTAAAAGTACGTATAAAAGGAAATGATGAAAATGGTGGGTTACCTCAAGGATGGTTGGGTCATGAACAATCTTGCTTAGCAAAGCACCAATAAAGGAGTCTCCAGCGCCAGTTGCATCCACACTTTTCACATGGTAAGAATCCACGGTCCCACGGAAGTTCTGTCCATTAAACCACATTTTCAACTCCACTAATTTTTTTAACAACTTTCAACCCCACTAATGTTACCTTATTCTTACATATCAGCATTATGAGTCAAAAAAGCATTCAAGTAAGAGGTGTAGAAGAGGGTGAATTCAGCATACCTTGGTGTAATATCTGCTACCCTTTGAACCAAGGGTGACCAACAGCAGTGTCAAGTTGGGGTGCCAAAGTTTCATGATGGTTTCATCGTCGATTTTGTCGCTGCCGGTGAGGAACTCTAGTTCATCGTCGCTGATCTTGATAATATCAGTCTTATCCCACACAGACAGTATCCGTGTCCTTGCCTCCTCGGGTGAAGGCCAAATCGACAGGCGAAGGTTTGGATCGTATGAGAGCAAAGCACCCGATTCTTTGGCCACTTCCATTGCCTTTAAGTGTGCCCATCGGCATGGCTCCTTCATCAAACTTACTGATCCGTAGTGCAATACTTTGGCCTGCATGCACCAAAAATATAATCACTACTAAAAAAACCAAATTTCTAATGAAAACGATGCATCATTCATTTTTTTTAAATACCGAATTGAATCACAATAATGATTGTTAAATTCAATTTAATTTTGGAGACCAAGGGCCAACCTATTGCTTTGGGAATTGGGACCAACCTATTATTTACCCCACACTATCCCATAACATACAAGAGGGGCAGCCGCCACCTCGCCTTAGCATCACATAGAAACGCAACAAAACCATGGATGCTCCCAACCACATCAAGTCAGATCATGTGAGATGCAAGTAGCGGAGATTTAAAAAGGGGTCGCTACCATAATAGCTGTCATTATATAATCATGGCGGTATTATCTAAAATCGTTATAATGAAAATTAGTGGTTTACAATAATTATAATAAATTTATTATTGTCTACAATTACAATAAAATATCGTAAATCGAAAATATAATCGTAACTATAATTTAAATTCTTAATAAATAATATAAAATATTAATTGTTCAAGGTCAAAGATTTTAAGTTAATCCAACGGTGAAATTAAAAAGATTAGAGCAGAGTAGATTGTTTCGAGGCGTCGGTGACATTTCCTAGATTGTTCAATTTCTGACCGTGAAAGTGACCAGGAGGGGAGGAATATATTGAAATTGGAGAACCATATAAAATATGTCTCTATGGAGAAATTATGTCATTAATTTATTCATAATCAATTTATATGTAACTACCCACTGTCTATTTTAACGACATAAGAATTAAAGATTATTTTTAAGAAAATATAACATGAAAAAAAATTAATTGACTAATTTTTAATAAACGAGACCATAAATAACGTGATGAGTCAAAAAGAAAAACAAAATTACCCGTATACTTGAATTTTTTAATCAAAGAATTACCAGTATACTTGATGCTTTTACAATGTTAAATAGTTTTTATAATATTTGACCTACATAATCGTGAAATTTTATTATATAGATAAAATATTATTTTCAACAACTAATAATACTTTTTTTTTCGAGAAGAGGGTACCCACCGTCAGCAACAGTTGTGAAACTCTTCCCTAATTATATAACATTTAAAAAAGAACAATAGAAACATGTTCAAATAATAATAAATACTAGAGAGAATAATTGATTATAGCATAAAAATTTAATTATTCTAAATCTATAGAAACAAAATAATATCATTTATAAAATATTTTGTTATCAACTAATATATGAGACGAGGAATTAGGATGTAAAAATACGAATTTTGTAAGAGTAGTGAATATAAAAATAATTTTATATAGATATAAAAAGGAAATATTGGAATGAAATCGGTGATAGAGGTAGAGTTATAAGTAATTTTCAACCACTCTTGTCGTAGAAGGCACATCAACTAATATATGTTACACTTCACACGCCAGAATTTAAACGTATGCGGTACGCCCGGGCCACCACGTACAAGTTTAATTGTCGGTCAAAGTTTATTAAATACAAGTTATAACGTCCGATAAGACTTCTTCCCCCCAAAGCAAATAAAAATAACAAGATTAGAAAATGAATTATTAGACTTTAAAAAATTACAAAAAACATGTTTTGTTACAACCATTGATAAGCAAAAATAATTTGATTATGACTAAAAAAGTTAATAACCATTTTATTTTTTATAATAAAATGATTTGTTTGTTATAATTAATTTAAATTATTTGTTTACATTTTTTAATGTTTAATAATTCATTTGTAACATTCCCCTTTTGATCCAAAAAAAAAATAATTCATTTGTAATATTACTAATAATTGAATTAATGTAACTTATCTCAAAAATAAAGGCTGATATTTTTATTTTCTTGATATTAAATTTTTGTTTTGTAGTGTAAATGAGCCAAGTCGAGTTCGAGTAATTATGAGTTTAATTTAATACGTTAATAACTTGAATCGAGTCCAATCGGGTTGAGCATTAATCAAATTTTAATCGAGTCGGACTCGAGTAGCTCTCAATCTTTATCGTCTCATTTACAGCCATATTATTATTATTATTATTATTCAACAACATACATTTTCGTTCACTTTAATTTTAAAAAACCAAAAGATTTTAGTATATAATATTTTTGAGTAGCTCACGATTTTTTGAGTCAGATATCAAGTACCTAAGCGTGAGCATATTAAGAACTCAAGCCGAGTTTGAATCGAGTGTTGATCAAATTAAACTTAAATAATTGTTTTATCTCGTCTCATTTACAAACCTAATCTTAATTAGATTGTTGATTTAAAAAAAACGAATTTTTAAAATAGGTATAGGTGGGACATGGTGATTTTAAAAAAAATAAAAAACATGAATAATAATAATAATAATAATAATAATAATAATAATAATAATAATAATAATAATAATAATAATAATAATAATAATAATAATAATAATCTCACTTTATTCAACTCGAGGTTTACACTAAAATTCTTTTGAAAATGGACGGTTTCATTTACAATTTTTAAAAATATTGGAGTCTAAGGCCCTGTTTGGTAAACAGAGGTTTGGGCAAAAATTAGAGGTTTGAGGTATAATTAGAGGTTTGACTAGTCAAATCCGCTAATATTGATGTTTGGTAAATAGCGGATTGAAAGAGCGGATTGGGGTGAAAAAGCTAATTTTGAAAAAGCTCCTAATATGAGCTTTTTGAGATTAGAGGTTTGATATTAGAGCTGTAATGACTCTTTTACCCTTAACAATTACTAAAAATCTCCAAATAACCTAAATTAAATAATAACATTTTTTAATATAAATAATAACATATTAAATATTGAACTTATTTGTTGTTACTACTAATTTAAATGGTGACATTTGTAAGTTAATTCTATTTTTTTATTATCACATATTTATATGTGCACATAATTTTTTTTTAATAATTATATAAATAATAAATTAATATATAAATCTTTCAAATATGTTTAGAAATTTTATATGAAAAATAATTTTTACAAATTTAATTAATATTTATTAGATACAAAATATTCATAACTAATAAATTATTCACAAAAGTATTGAATATAATTATGTCCTTATATGTCATTTTGCTTGTTTAAATAATCAAACAGCTATCAGCTATCAGTTAATTTTACCAAACACTTTTATATAATCAGCTAATACAATCTGCTAGTCAAATCAGCTAATGCAATCAGCTATCAACTATCAGCTAATGTAATCCGCTATCAGCTATCAGCTATCCGCTAATTGCCAAACAGGGCCTAAATATTTTTTTAAAATTTTAAAAAATTTAATAAAAGTTTTAAACATTATGAAAAGAAACTCAATTTAAATTGTTCATAAAAATTAAATTTCACATGAATATCTAAAAATTAAAAAAAATAAAACGTTTAATTTTTTAAAAAACTATATACTAATTTTTCAAAATATTATGAAGCATAACTTCTCTAATCTCTCGAATTCTGTTAATGGTGATATGAAATTACGATTTTTAACGTTTTTCCTATATAATTAGGAAAAAAATTATATAGAGAAAATTAGGATCCACTTACTCCTAAAAAAAATTAAAATTTACTTATATTTAATTCAAGTGATAATTATTTTGATTTTGTTTTAGTAAATATTAAGTTGAGGTATTGCGTACGCAAAAATAATTTCAGTAACTTTTATATTATTAATTTTATTCATCCATTTAACTATTTAATAATTTAAAACATGTGTGAAATTTAAAAACTTTTATACGATATAAAAGAATCATATATGTATATACCCAGCAACTTTTTTCAAAAAAGACAGCGTACTAAAAGATATAGTAAAAAAATGTGTCTAGAAACTCAGCCCGCACATGATGGGATATAATATAGATGGTTGACATCTGAATGTTATTAAAACTCTACTCTCAGATTATAGCGCGTGTGAATCAGTTTTACTTTCCCTACGGTTTGAGAATTGAGATTGAAGAAAGAAAAGAAATGGGTTGCTGCGGAATTAAAAAAAGAAAATGATAAGGTGACTTACGGATCTGAGGAGGTCAAGATTCAATTCCTCGGGTTTCAAGCGCAAGTCAGTTTTGGGATTGCAGTAAATCATGAACTCCCGCTCTCCATCGGCGCGTAGTGTCACGAATGAAAGAGCCGTCCTAGCTTCTGGGTCGAACAAGATCCCCTCACCGGAGACTTTGTTTTGCTCCAGCATATCCAGAAGCATGTGACCGAACATATCGTCGCCCAGTTTCCCGATGAAAGATACTTTAGCGCCTAGCCTTGCGGCGGCCACCGCCATGTTCGCTGGGCCTCCGCCGGGGGACTTGACGAAACCTGGAGCTTCGGCTAACGAAACGCCGGAGACCGTGGGGATGAAGTCCACCACCACCTCACCCAAGGCCACGATTAAGTTCTTGTCCGAAGCGACTCCGTTTGCTGCCATGACGTCGAAAACAAGGCAAAATGATAAACGCTGTTTTTTTATATGTATAGAACACACAGTCTAAAATGAGAGACGACGAAGGAGACAGAACTGTGTTTATTTATTTATAACTGTGTTTATTACTTTACAGGGTAAAAGGGTAAAATTCTTTATTTTTGAACTGTGCTCTCTTTTATTTGGACTTCGTATTCTTTTTTATTAAGTTTGCACATCCCTTTCGGACAAATTACGTCAGATTAGATGCCAAGTTTGTACGTTGACGTATAATTTTATATTAGGTATATATAGAACGGCGTTATTATATATAGAACGGCGTTATTATATAAAAAAATCTTATAAATAATTATTTACGAAAATGACCCTCAACCAATGTTTTTTAGAAAAAAAAATAACTCATAAATCGTCCACATAAAGCGAACTCACGTTCTGGGAAACGCGAACCATGACCTCGCGTGCTACACGTAGCGAGGTCCGTTCGACCTGGACCGTCTTTTCATATTTCGTAATTTAAAATTACTCGATAAGACCTCATGTGTAACCCTCTCGCCCCGGTCTGGTCAGCTGACCAGTTCGAGTAGGCTACACGGGGAAAATCGATGCGAAACCCGCTAAGGATTCCACCTCGGTTAGCAACCCTAAAATTTCTTTTAATTTAATCTTCTCTAAAGGCACATTTAAAACCTACGTGATCACGACAACGGAATAAATCAAGAAAGACATGCAACTGAACTCAAATCATCATGTAAAAGTCCAATTTTAAGTTATTAGGCAGGCTATTTCGAAACACCCTTGGGGTGTATCGAAACACCTTGACTTGGTCAACAACCCCAAGTCCACACGAGAAGGTCGTATCGGAACGGAGGTCAACCGTTCCGAAACACCCCCAACGGTCAACTTCTCGTGGTCAACGATATATTGACCGTTCCGAAACACCTAGACCCATTTCGAAACCCCAAAATATCGGTAATTTCTTAGATTTTCAGTAGCAGATCTGTTCCGAAACGGACCCTAGGCGTATCGAAACGCCTAGCCTGAAACAAGAGGCCGTATCGAAACGAGACCAATCATTTCGATACACGAGCTGCGAAAAGACAGATTTTTGCTGTTTAAAGACACAAGACAGCCCCAAAACACCACCAAAACACTCAAGACTCAACATACAAACTCTCTAGATGAAAGGCACCCTAAAACACATGCTTATCACACAATAAACATGTAAAGCCAACATCATACAAATCAATATGCATAATAAGGATTCTTGCACCACATTCAAATATCATTCAAGGCATACTTAAACATTTATAGCCCATAAGGCACATGTCTCCACACATAGAGTTAACATGCAACAACGACACATGTACTCATCCAAAAGCATAACATCTCAAACAAGCATTCTACGAGGCTTAACATGGTTTACAAATCCAACAAAAGCATAGACACCAATAACATCCATGAGTCATACAATGCTCATACAAAACACATAACAACCTCATTGCTAAGCTACCACATTAATTACTAAATCATACTTGAGCAACTATAAACTTGGAAAGCCCCTTCGCCTTGCTCCTTGCTAACACCATGCTAATGATCTGCATTGTTGAAAATGAGAGCGTAAGCTAAAAGCTTAGTGAGAATGCTCTAAAATCAAAAACAACAACAATGCAGGGTCCAAGCATGCAATCCTCAACATCACACACAACATATATAGGCATCAACAAGGCAACCTAGCTAGTGTCTCAAGAGTAATAAATATGGCATCTTACATCATATTAAGCTCAACAATATACATCAATTATCTCAACATCATAAACATAAGAGCAATTTCATTGGCCACTATTAGTTTACTCGAATGTGCAGATTTACTCTCAACAACAACATTACCTCGGTGGGATTACACTCATCACCGGACCTTGCATGGGTGGGATTCCACTCATCACCACATGCCCTACGGATGAGATTCCACTCATCATCACGTATAATACAAATAAATTTCCGGTGGAATATTACATCACCGTACTCCTCCTTGATGACTCAACGCCATCAAGGCCACGCGTGTTTTGACTCAATCATGTGCACACTAATCCTAATGATCGATCATTTACACTCGGTAAGTTAATTAGTGCCAATTTCTTTAACCACATCACACATCCATCAATTATAGCACATATTCATCATCACACATATCAAGGCATACACATACGAATCAATCCATATCTCACAAGATCAAAATAGGCAATGGCATATAAAGCATTATTAATAATCAATGAGTTAAACTACCAATTTAACTTCCGCCCCGGAATGGCCTACCAAGCTCATTCCAACACTTCCACTACACACACTTGAACCAACTTTAAAACAAATTTAAAGTTTTTGTAGAACTAATGTTTTGATATAATAATTGAAAAATGTTTTGGACTAATTTGAAAAGAATTTAAAACTTGTTTTTAAGTCCAAACAACTTGAATTTATGTTTGAGGTATTTTGAAAGGTTTTTGGCAAAGATTTTTCATGTTTTTAATAGCCAAACTTGTGATTTCACGTTACCAGTATCGATACGATTGTACCCGTACCGATACCTTTTTGCCCCAGTTTGGTCACTGTCAAAACCCGTATCGATACGAGGGTTTAGCGTATCGATACAGATCGGGGTCGTTTCGATACGCCAGGTCAGCGTACCGATCCCATTTCAACTACCCCAACGGCTATTTCCCAATGGCCATTTAAATGTGAACCCGTACCGATACGCCCTCAAGCGTATCGATACGCCCTCAAGCGTATCGATACGCCCAGGCTGGCAAGAGCTCAACGGCTAGTTCCTATGAAGCCCGTACCGATACAGTGTCATGCGTATCGATACGGTTAGCTGCAGAACAACATTTATGAAGGGAAATAAAGTCCTCAACGGCTCCAATTCATCCCCAACGGCTAGTAACGGCTACAAACTCATTTGGGAGTATAAAAGGGACCTCCAAACATCAAGAGAAGGTTAATGCTCACATTGTCAAACATCAAATGATCAAAAAGTGTCTTAGTGCTTAATTTGTCAATTCTTGTATAGACAAACACTAGTGAGGAAAAATTGTCAAATTTGCTCAAGTGTTTTAGGTTTTGGGTGAGTGCTTAATTGTGCAAACAAACACCTATTAGAGGGTTTTAAGTTTGCTTTCATTGTCTCTTTGTAAAAGAGGCTTTTGATAAAGGCTTTGGGTAGAAGCTTGATCGGTTGTAAGGGTTTCCTCCTAATCCTAGAAAAGAGGACGAATCAATAGTGGATTGATTGAGAAATCCTTAGTGGGGAGCTAAGGTAGTGGATGTAGACCTTGGTTAGAAGGTTGAACCACTATAAATCATTGTGTCTTTTTACATTCTAGCTTCCACAACCCTTCCACCCAAAAATCCATCTCTCCACCACTTGATGAGCTAAATTGGTTGATCGAATCGAGCCTCTAAAATCTCAACAATTGGTATCAGAGCTTGGCTCAATCGAAGAGGATTCACATCCTATTGAGAAGATCCGGCAAGCTCGATCACTTTTTTCATCAACCGGCTCAATGGCACATTCAATCGACAAACCGCCTTTCTTTGACGGAGCTCACTATGCCCATTGGAAGACAAAGATGAAGTTCTTCATCAAATCAAGAGATTACAAGCTATGGGATGTAGTTGAAGATGGTCCGTTCGTGCCTCAAAGAAGTAAAGCGGAGTGGAGTGCCGACGATCGCAAGAAGATGGAGCTAAATTGCAAAGCCTTGCACATTCTATTTTGTGCATTTGGTTCATCCATCTATGAGAAGATGTCTTCTTGTGAGAGTGCCAAGGAGGTATGAGACAAGCTTGAAGTCACATACGAGGGGACAAATGAAGTCAAGGAGACCAAGATTGGGCTCCTAACCTTGGAGTATGAGAACTTCAAAATGGATCCGGAAGAGAACATTGAGAAGATGTTCGATAGGTTCTCCACCATCACCAATGGTCTCAAAGGGTATAGAGAAGCCATTCCGGAAGAAAAGCTTGTTCGGAAGCTCATCTACTCACTTCCCGAGTCTTGGGACTCAAAGAGGACCGCCATCATCGAAGCCAAAAATTTGAAGACTTTGAAGCTTGATGAACTCATGGGGTCTCTCCTTACTCATCAAATCATGAAGAAGAACAAAGAGGATGAGAAGAAGAGGGAAGAAATTAGAGCTATGGGAGAGAAGAAAATCAAAGGGCTTGGCATCAATGCAAGTGCCATGGCTCTCAAATCCTCCACTTGTCATCATGTCTACTCAAGTGAAGAGGAGGATGAAGATGAAGAGATAGTTCATCTCTTCAAGAGTGTGCCCCGTTCATGAAGAAAGCCTTGAGAGAGCTTGAACGAGAACCTAAAAGAAAGGAGAGGGCAAACACTTCAAGCCATAAAAAGAAGGCACATGTGGCTACTTGGAATGATGAGGACTCCACCGATGATGAACAAGCCAACCTTTGCCTTATGGCCATCGAAGAAGATTCAAGGGTAACTTCTAATTCATCTACTTCATGTTCTTATTCTTTTGATGAATTACAAGATGCCTATGATGAATTGGTTTTAGATTTTAAAAGCCACATTTTGAAAAACAATAAATTGATTTCAAAGTTAAAAATTCAAAATGATTTGCTTTCTAAAACCAAACTTGAACTTGAAGCAAAACTTGAAGAGTTTGAATTAAAATGTGTTGATTTACAAAAATTGCTTCAAAATGTTCAAGAAGAAAAAGATTTGATCTCCAAAGAGCTTGAAAGGAAAAACAATTTTAGAAAATCAAACTTTTATGTTAGACAATCTAGTGCCCCTAGATTTATTAAAGGAAAATGTTTTAGAAGTATTTGGGTCCCAAAAGGACTTAGTACTTCAATTAAAAAGGATGACATTGAAAAATGGATTCCTAAGGGGACTAAAATTTGTGCAACTAACGTCTATGGATCCAAAGCAATTTGGATACCAAAAATTACTTGATTGTCTATTGTAGGTGTGATGGAGATGTTCAACAAGTCAAACATTAAGGGGGAGCTCCATACATACAAGGAAGAACACTTGAAGAAGGAAGGCTTCACATCCTCCCTTGGGTTCAAGTGTTGGTAAAATTTCTAGTTGTTTTGAATTAATTTGTCTTATTTTTAGTTTATTCAACTAGATGATCATATATGATGGACTAACATTTTTTATGATGCTTTGAGTAAGGGGGAGCCATCTTTAAACCAAATTCTTATTTTTGTCAAATTTTTCACCTCTATTGTTATTTTTGAACTTAAATGTCTTAAATTCTTTTTGATATAACAAAAAGGGGGAGAAATGGTTTGAAAAATTGAATTTTCAAATGAATAAGGGGGAGCATTATTTGATTTCTTATCTTTAATCTCTTATTCACATTTTTAAAGTTAAAGGGGGAGAAACCCAAACAATTTTTCAAGTTAGTTTTATTATATCACAAAGGGGGAGATTGTAGAACTAATGTTTTGATATAATAATTGAAAAATGTTTTGGACTAATTTGAAAAGAATTTAAAACTTGTTTTTAAGTCCAAACAACTTGAATTTATGTTTGAGGTATTTTGAAAGGTTTTTGGCAAAGATTTTTCATGTTTTTAATAGCCAAACTTGTGATTTCATGTTACCAGTATCGATACGGTTGTACCCGTACCGATACCTTTTTGCCCCAGTTTGGCCACTGTCAAAACCCGTATCGATACGAGGGTTTAGCGTATCGATACGGATCGGGGTCGTTTCAATACGCCAGGTCAGCGTACCGATCCCATTTCAACTACCCAACGGCTATTTCCTAACGGCCATTTAAATGTGAACCCGTACCGATACGCCCAGGCTGGCAAGAGCTCAACGGCTAGTTCCTATAAAGCCCGTACCGATACTGTGTCACGCGTATCGATACGGTTAGCTGCAGAACAACATTTATGAAGGGAAATAAAGTCCTCAACGGCTCCAATTCATCCCCAACGGCTATTAACGGCTACAAACTCATTTGGGAGTATAAAAGGGACCTCCAAGCATCAATAGAAGGTTAATGCTCACATTGTCAAACATCAAATGATCAAAAAGTGTCTTAGTGCTTAATTTGTCAATTCTTGTATAGACAAACACTAGTGAGCCAAAATTGTCAAATTTGCTCAAGTGTTTTAGGTTTTGGGTGAGTGCTTAATTGTGCAAACAAACACCTATTAGAGGGTTTTAAGTTTGCTTTCATTGTCTCTTTGTAAAAGAGGGTTTTGATCAAGGCTTTGGGTAGAAGCTTGATCGGTTGTAAGGGTTTCCTCCTAATCCTAGAAAAGGGGACGAATCAATAGTGGATTGATTGAGAAATCCTTAGTGGGGAGCTAAGGTAGTGGATGTAGACCTTGGTTAGAAGGTTGAACCACTATAAATCATTGTGTCTTTTTACATTCTAGCTTCCACAACCCTTCCACCCAAAAATCCATCTCTCCACCACTTGGTGAGCTAAATTGGTTGATCGAATCGAGCCCCTAAAATCTCAACAGTTTTACTCACCACCCTTCCTTAGCATACCAAACAAGCAAGCAAGCCTCCTAAATTCCTGGATTTGGTCCCGGTGCTTCTCCGATGTCTCCTCTTGCTTCTAACCAACCAAAACACAATCATTACTCACAAATTCGATGCTAAATTCAGTCACAAACTCCAACCCATAAACACAAGCCAAACTTCACAAATTCCAAACTCAACTAGCCACAAAATTCCCATTTTCGAGCTCCCCCAAAAACCCAGCTGAAACTATGATTTCTAACACCCAAAAGGAATCTAAAAGGTCCCAAAACACTTCCCTAATAACCCTACACCATCAGCCCTTCAACCCAACCCTAAAACACACCAAAAATTAAATTTTAGACACTTCAAAAATTGCCCCAAAGACCCACTTCGGGTTTTCACCCAAATCCAACCATTTCAAGATATTAAGTGTGTTTAGATGAGATTAAGCCAAAAGCCAACTCCACAAATAAAAAGAAATTGAAAACCCCATTAAAAATTCAAACTTTCATCAAACTTGAAAAATGTAAACATGGATAGTTTTGAAATCTAAGACAAGGAGAATGATGGGGATGATGAGGAGAATTTAAATATGACATTACCTTTGAAAATGCCCTTGAATGGATGAAGAAATCAAATGGAATAGTAAATAGGGGTTTGGAGGGTTTTGGGTTCATTTTCACGTTGGGTAGGAGAAATGGGGAAGACAACTTTATTTTATTCTTTTTTTATTTGAAAAAGGTTGTCTACTTTTTGTTTTGGCTAAATTACCAAAATGGCCACCCCTTTTTATTTAAATCTTAATTAAATCAAAGCCGAGGTCAATTTAAATTAAATCTGTTTTGATGACTCGAACCAACTCACGCGACTAACTTCTAACCCCAAAACACGAGTGTTACAAACTCTCTCCCACTTAAGGAATTTCGTCCCCGAAGTTACCTGACTGAAAGAGATACGAAAACTGCCTTTCCATAACCTCCTTCCTCTCCCAAGTGGCCTCGTCCACCCCTCGACGTTGCCACCGCACTTTCACTAGCTCAATCGATCTACCCCGCAACATCTTATTGTCAGAAGCTAGAATCTCAACTGGTTCTTCCTCATAAGTCAAATCCGGATTCAATTCAATCTCTTCTACAGGCATAACATGTGATGGATTGGACCTATACTTACGGAGCATCGAAACATGAAACACATCGTGTATCTTCTCTAGCTCGGATGGCAAACGCAATTGATAAGCAACTAGACCAACCCTCTTCACAATCTCATACGGTCCTATGTACCTCGGACTCAACTCCCCCTTACGGCCAAATCTCATTACTTTCTTCCACGGAGACACTTTCAAGAACACTTTCTCACCCACTGCGAACTCAACTTCCTTCCTCTTCAAGTCGGCATAGGACTTCTACCTATCCGAAGCAGCCTTCAATCGATCGCAAATCAATTTCACCTTGTCAGTTGTCCCCTTGAGCAAATTCGGCATAGGTAACAACTTCTGTCCCACTTCAGCCCAACAAACTGGAGTTCTACACTTTCTACCATACAAGGCCTCACACGGAGCCATTTGAATGCTCGACTGAAAACTATTATTGTAAGCAAACTCAACTAGAGTCAAATGCTTCTCCCATGTACCCTGAAAATCAATGATGCAACAACGCAACATATCCTCTAAGATCTGTATAACTCTCTCTAACTGACCATCTGACTGAGGATGATAAGACGTGCTGAAATTCAAACAGGTACCCAAAGCTGTATGCAGACACTCCCAAAATCGAGCTGTAAACCTCAGATCTCTATCGGACACAATGGACTTTGGCACACCATGCAGTCTAACAATCTCACCAATGTACAGATCGGCCAATCTATCTAATGTATAAGTGGTATTGACTGCTAAGAAGTGAGCACACTTCGTAAATCGATCTACTATAGCCCAAACTGAGTTCTTCTTCGTAGGAGTCAAAGGCAAACCCGAAACAAAATCGATGGTAATGTTCTCCAATTTCCATTCCAGAATTCTCAACGGTTGCAACAAACTTGAGGGAACCTGATGTTCCGCCTTCATTCTCTGACACACCATACACTTACTCACGAAGTCGGCCACATCTCTCTTCAAACCAACCCAAAAGTACTCATTCTTCAAATCGTGGTACATCTTCGTACTTCCAGGATGTATAGCAAACGGACTACTGTGTGCTTCAGTCAAGATCGTACGTCTCAAGTCACTGTCTTCTGGCACAACTATCCTATTTTTGAAACACAAGACCCCATCAGCATTGAAACTGTAGTATGAAGGTCTACCCTCGGCCACATCTTGCACGTGAGGTGCCAAAGATCTATCTAAGAGTTGCTTCTCTCTAATTAACTGACCTAGAGTAGGTCTAACCTGAAGCTCGGCTACCAAGCCACCATCTCCGGACAAGCTCAATCTAGCAAACATGGCTCTCAAATCTATAGCTACTTTTCTACTCAAAGCATCGGTCACTACATTGGCCTTACCCGGATGGTACTCAATCGTAAGTTCATAGTCTTTTAGCAACTCTAACCACCTACGCTGTCTGAGATTCAAATCTCGCTGTGTCATGATGTACTTCAAACTCTTGTGATCTGTGTACACTGTGCATCTCTCACCGTACAAATAATTTCTCCAAATCTTTAGAGCAAACACAACTGCAGCTAGCTCTATGTCATGGGTCGAATAGTTGCGCTCGTGAGTCTTCAACTGTCTTGAGGCATAGGCCAATACTCTCTTGTCTTGCATGAGAACACAACCTAGGCCTACATAGGGAGCATCACTGTAAACTACATAGTCTTTCCCGGACTCTGGCTGAATCAAGATCGGTGCTTGGGTCAAAGTTCTTTCAATTTCTCAAAGGCGCTCTGTCTTGCACCTGTCCACTCAAACTGAACACTCTTCTGAAGTAACTGTGTCAATGGAGCGGCTAACTTCGAGAAACCTTCTACGAATCTTCTATAGTATCCGGCTAAGCCTAGAAAGCTACGTACCTCTGTTATAGACTTCGGTTGCTTCCATTCAACAATGGCCTCTATTTTCTTCGGATCAACTCTAATCCCATCGGCAGACACCACATGCCTTAGGAAGACTACCTCTCGGATCCAGAACTCACACTTGCTCAACTTCGCATACAACTGATTATCTAGCAAAGTCTTCAAAACTAACCTCAAGTGTCGGTCATGGTCTTCTTCGGTACGCGAATACACCGAGATGTCATCTATAAAAACAACTACAAACTGATCTAGGTACTGATGAAAAATCCTATTCATCATATCCATAAAAGCAGCCAGTGCGTTAGTCAACCCAAAAGGCATGACTAAAAACTCATAGTGACCATACCTAGTTCTAAAGGCCGTCTTCGGTACATCAACCTCTCTTACCTTTAGCTGGTAGTAACCTGATCTCAAGTCAATCTTCGAAAAGACTGATGCCCCTCTCAACTGGTCAAACAAATCATCAATTCTAAGCAAAGGATACTTATTCTTCACTGTTAACTGATTCAACTGTCTGTAATCTATACACATTCTCATGCTTCCATCTTTCTTCTTTACGAACAAAACTGGTGCACCCCAAGGTGAGGAACTAGGTCGAATGAAGCCTCTATCTGTCAACTCTTGCAACTGAGTCTTCAACTCTTTTAGTTATTTCAGTGCCATTTGATACGGAGCAATCGAAATAGGAGCTGAATCAAAATAAGTCTCAATAGTAAACTCTACCTCTCTATCCGGGGGTAAACCCGGCAACTCTTCCGAAAACACACTAGGAAAGTCACACACTGTCCGAATATCTTGAGGTCTAACCTCACTCATGTTCGGATTCATCACATAGGCCAAGTATGCTTCGCAACCCATCTCAACTAATCTCTTAGCCTCTAGTACTGAAACTACATTGGACAAGAACTTCACGTTCTCACCCACCACTACTATCTCATAATCATCTGTGAGTCTCAAAGAAATCCTCTTAGTTTCAAAGTCTATCCTAGCTCTATGCTTAGTGAGCCAGTCCGTACCCAGAATCACATCAAAGCCATAAAAGGTAGCTCCATCATATCCACTAGAAATACATGTCCCTGAACCATCAACGGACACCTTCTGTACATCTTTCTAACTACTACCGTGTCCCCAAAGGAACTAGTAACACTAACTCCTACCTCTAACATTTCACAAGGCAAATTCAACGACTGTGCATGCTCACTCAGAATATAAGAATGTGTAGACCCGGAGTCAATCAAGGAAAGCAAACCCAAAGACTGTATCGAGAAGTTACCTGCGATCACATCTGTGTCATGCTGATCCCCACGCTGAGCGTAAACTCTGGCCTGACCTCCTCCCTTTGGCTGGACTGCAACTATATGTGCTATGTTCCTCTGGCCATCATTTCTCGGCTGGAAGATACATCTACCGCGCCCGCGGCCTCTCTGAAAGTCATTGGCTCTAGCAGGAGCCTGAACTGGTGCCTGCCCCACCTGATGTGGACAGTCACGCCTAATATGATCTCTAGCTCCACAACTCCAACACGAGTGGAAATTCCCCCAACACTCACCGATGTGGTTCATTCCACAAGTAGCACACGTGGGCAACTTTCCACCAGCCCTCTGGCCCTATTGGCCCCTACCGTGGTTACCTCCACCACGTCTATGGTCATAGTGATGCCGGTTGTCTCGATGCCTCTTGGCATCCCCTCTATCAAAGTCACTAGACCTCTTACCAGAACTAGAACCACCAGATCGTTTGGTCAAGCCCAAACTGTGCTCCAAGTCCTTGGCCCTCGCAACCAAGACATCAAAATCAGTGTAGTCCGAAGCTAGAGTGTACCTCTTGATTTCTTCATTCAGCCCATAATGGAAACGGTTACAACGTTCCACTTCAGTAGGAACAAGCTCAGATGCATACTGACTGAGCCTAACAAATCGAATCTCATAGTCGGTTACAGTCATACTCCCCTGAAGCAAAGCCATAAATTTCCTCTTCTTCTCATCGAGGTATCGAGGACCCAGATACTTCTTACGGAATGCTGACTCAAAGAACTCCCAAGTGATCTCGACCTCCTCCATACCCGTAGTGATGGTGACCCACCAAGTGTAGGCATCACCCTGAAGCAAGGACTCAACACATCCTAACTTGCGTCTCCAGTACATCCCATCTGTGACAAGATACGAACGGTCTTCTCTAACCACATCTCAGACCTCTCCGGTGTCGACCCTCTAAACTCTTCGCCTCCCAAACTACGGAGTCTCTCCAACGGTAAACTAGTACCCTCTCCCTAGGGTTGTGCCACTGCTTGACCCCCAGCCACTGCAGCCTAGAAAGCCCCGGCTATCGCCTGAACTAAGGGAGCTAAATCAATTCCGGCTGGTCCTTGGCCAACTTGAGGTCTAACACCCTCGGCTCCCGCCTCACCTCCCTCTTGCTGAGGAGGAGGTGGAGGAGGTTAAGGAGCCTGCGCCCCATCAATCTGCTCAATCCCCAGAGCTTGTGCCCGTGGTTCTGGCTGAACCATCCTAGGCCTCCTACATGGTCTCATGATACAACTAACAAGATAATAACTACAACAACAAATAGATAAGGATTAAGTTAGCAAAGGCAAGGGTCCAATTGTGCTCAAGTACTTTCCTTTACAAAACCTTTTTAAATTAAGTAATTGCAGCAATGGGCACTCGACACTACACCAAACGCAACAATTCATGCTTCCAAACATCATATGAACAATCAAACAACAAGATTTCATGGCAAAGCACACACCGGAACAATATAATTACTTAACACACAAAGCTTACCCCACTTACCTGCCCGAGGTCTCGGCAACCTCAGGCTCTGATACCAACAAAAGTAACCCCCTCACCCCGGTCTGGTCGGCTGACCGGTTCGAGTAGGCTACACGGAGAAAACCGATGCGAAACCCGCTAAGGATTCAACCTCGGTTAGCAACCCTAAAATTTCTTTTAATTTAATCTTCTCTAAAGGCACATTTAAAACCTATGTGATCACGACAGCGGAATAAATCAAGAAAGACATGCAACTAAACTCAAATCAGCATGTAAACAGTCCAATTTTAAGTTATTAGGCAGGCCGTTTCGAAACACCCTTGGGGGTGTATGGAAACACCTTGACTTGGTCAACAACCCCGAGTCCACACGAGAAGGTCGTAAGGCACAGGTCTCCACACATAGAGTTAACATGCAACAACGACACATGTACTCATCCAAAAGCATAATATCTCAAACAAGCATTCTACGAGGCTTAACATGGTTTACAAATCCAACAAAAGCATAGACACCAACAACATCCATGAGTCATACAATGCTCATACAAAACACATAACAGCCCCATTGCTAAGCTACCACATTAATTACTAAATCATACTTGAGCAACTATAAACTTGGAAAGCCCCTTCGCCTTGCTTCTTGCTAACACCACGCTAATGATCTGCATTGTTGAAAATGAGAGCGTAAGCTAAAATCTTAGTGAGGATGCTCTACAATAAAAAACAACAACAATGCAGGGTCCAAGCATGCAATCCTCAACATCACACACAACATATATAGGCATCAACAAGGCAACCTAGCTAGTGTCCCAAGAGTCATAAATATGGCATCTTACATCATATTAAGCTCAACAATATACATCAATTATCTCAACATCAAAAACATAAGAGCAATTTCATTGGCCACTATTAGTTTACTCGAATGTGCAGATTTACTCTCAACAACAACATTACCTCGGTGGGATTACACTCATCACCGGACCTTGCATGGGTGGGATTCCACACATCACCACATGCCCTACGGATGGGGTTCCACTCATCATCACGTATAATATAAATAAATTTCCGGTGGAATATTACATCACCGTACTCCTCCTTGATGACTCAACGCCATCAAGGCCACGCGCGGTTTTGACTCAATCGTGTGCACACTAATCCTAATGATCGATCATTTACACCCGGTAAGTTAATTAGTGTCAATTTCTTTAACCACATCACACATCCATCAATTATAGCACATATTCATCATCACACATATCAAGGCATACACATACGAATCAATCCATATCTCACAAGATCAAAATAGGCAATGACATATAAAGCATTATTAATAATCAAGAAGTTAAACTACCAATTTAACTTCCGCCCCGGAATGGCCTACCAAGCTCATTCCAACACTTCCACTACACACACTTGAACCAACTTTAAAACAAATTTAAAGTTTTACTCACCACCTTTCCTTTAGCAAACCAAGCAAGCAAGCAAGCCTCCTAAATTCCCGGATTTGGTCCCGATGCTTCTCCGATGTCTCCTCTTGCTTCTAACCAACCAAAACACAATCATTACTCACAAATTCGATGCTAAATTCAGTCACAAACTCCAACCCATAAACACAAGCCAAACTTCACAAATTCCAAACTCAACTAGCCACAAAATTCCCATTTTCGAGCTCCCCCAAAAACCCAGCTGAAACTATGATTTCTAACACCCAAAAGGCATCTAAAAGGTCCCAAAACACTTCCCTAATAACCCTACACCATCAGCCCTTCAACACAACCCTAAAACACACCAAAAATTCAATTTTAGACACTTCAAAAATTTCCCCAAAGACCCACTTCGGGTTTTCACTCAAATCCAACCATTTCAAGATATTAAGTGTGTTTAGATGAGATTTAGCCAAAACCCAACTCCACAAATCAAAAGAAATTGAAAAACCCATTAAAAATTCAAACTTTCATCAAACTTGAAAAATGTAAACATGGATAGTTTTGAAATCTGGACAAGGAGAATGATGGGGATGATGAGGAGAATTTAAATTTGAAATTACCTTTGAAAATGCCCTTGAATGGATGAAGAAATCAAATGGAATAGTAAATAGGGGTTTGGGAGGGTTTTGGGTTCATTTTCACGTTGGGTAGGAGAAAGGGGGAAGACAACTTTATTTTATTCTTTTTTTTATTTGAAAAAGGTTGTCTACTTTTTGTTTTGGCTAAATTACCAAAATGGCCACCCTTTTTTATTTAAATCTCAATTAAATCAAAGCCAAGGTCAATTTAAATTAAATCTGTTTTGATGACTCGAACCAACTCACTCGACTAACTCCTAACCCCAAAACACGGGTGTTACATCATGTTTTCCGAAATGAAAGGTCCCCGAAAATTTGAATTTATCATGACAGATATTAAAGGGAACTCACGTTATGCAGAAAGGGATGTCCTCGTAATCCATCCTGAAACACAAGGGTGTATAGGCATGTTCGAAGTATTTTATCGTCCCATTAGCCCGATAATTTTGGTAATTTTTAAGCTTAGAGACGTAGTATTGGAACGTATATTCCATTTGAGGCTGATATTGGCACGTACGAGATATTGTACATTGTATAAAAAGCGCGTTGAAAATGGTTCGAACGCTAGTTTTTGTCCAAGAATAAAAAGTTGAAATGGCTTGGTAAGCATGTTGGAGGTGTTTTTTCGGGTTATTATTAGAATAATCTTTGTAATATTTTAGGTTAGAGACCTAACATTATGACTTATCTTTCATTTGAGACTGATATTGACACAGAACAAACATTTTAAACGGTATAAAAATGGCCTTGAAAATGGTTCCAAAGCTTATTTTGGGGCATCAATAAAAAAGTAAAATACCTTGAGAATCATGTTTGATGGGTTTATCCGAGAAGTTAATCGTTGCATTCGCGTAATCCTTGAGCTTAAAGACGTAGTATCAGAGGCATATAATTGTAATTAAAAAGAATTGTAATTAAAAAATAAGAAGCTAAAAATTTTAGTCGTTCAGTAATTGTAATATAAATCATGGTGCCGAAGTTAATTTTTTGGCACCGAAATGGTTCTAAAGCTTATTTTTGTTGATGAATTACACGGTAAATTTTTTAATTTGAAAAAAATACATAAAATAAAGAAAATAAATTATTAGGTTAGGCCACGTAGATGACCAAAATCTACTCTAAACATGCGGTCAATTGTACCCCTAAACATGCAGACAAACTAAATTACATAGGAATTGATTTAGACGAGAAGTGCAATAGTTTGTCTGAGTTGTATGGCCATCGAGAGATGTGTCATCGATGTAGACAAACGGTTCTATAGATCGTCTAAGTTGTTGGAGCCCTAAACCTTCGTCCACGATGTATACAGTTGAGGACTAGATTCGTAGATTTCGTGAGTACCCGATAATTATTATCATCCATGACACATATGTCACCAACTACGTTACATGCGGTGGTCTTGAACCACTCATTCCCTAATATTGTGATATGTCATAGTGCTTGAACCAAAACAAGGAAGACACATATCACCAATATTATTAACCGACCAAAATAATGTAGTCACCGTATAAATGCAACTACTTATACCAACAGATCGCAATATCATAGAAATAAATTTGTAAAACAATTTCCCTAATATGTGATATATTGCCATTAGTAGCAACAATTGTATATTCTCTTCGGATCTGATACAATATTTCTCAAGTGAGAGCAAATACTGGTGGGTTTGGTTGCCCTCATTTCTGCCTTATATAGGCAAACATTCGCGGCCTTGAAGACGCGAAGGATTTGGTCACGTTTTAAATGGACCTCATGTTCTGCAGAACACGATTTTTATAGAGATTTCTGACGTGGCAGGAAAAGTACCACTGGACCTCGCTATATACAGAGCACGAGGTCTTTTTTTTAATTATGATTGAAATCTTCAATTTCACCGTCTATAAATAAATAAATTTTATGAGAGAAGCATCAAATGGTTTGAGTGAATTGTAGATGTAATTGTAAGTAATTGTTATTTAAAACTGAGAATTGTAATTATAGATGTAATATTTAGATGTTAAGCAATTGCAATTATAACTGATCTATGATTCTAATTAGCAGGTGTAACAAGTGCGTGAAAAACAGTATCGAAGCTTTTTTAAGCTCAAAATAATAATGTAAGTTTATTACTTTTCAAACAAATACATAAAATGAAGAAACTAGATTATGGTAGTTAGGCCACAAAAAATGAAGAAAATAGATTATGGCAGTTAGGCCAATGATCCTGGTCAAAGATGGCATCTTGTACATAACCAGGTCGAGGTCAGTGACTTTTCATCGATTGAATTATACCCCTAAACATGCTTTGACGATGTGGACATTCGAGGATTTTGAGGTCCCTCCAAAGGTTTCAATTGCAACCCACTCCCGTTATCAGCTGCACTGGTAGAAGCTTTGACTCCGGTTACAAGCAGTGGTCTTCACCTAGCCTTTACGATTAAGGCATAAAAATAAGTCACCCACAACCCCACCAACTACGTTAAGAGGACTGCCAACACTTTAAGAAGACTACGTTTTTCCTGATATTGTGATCTGTCGTTCATCTTGAACAAAAACGCAAAACACCCCTCTCACGAAAATTGTCAACCCACGAATAGCAGATAAATATTCTAGAAGCATAGTTTGTTGCCATTGGGTGGTGATTTTTTTCTTCGAATATGATGGTAATCAACAACAGTTTAGAAAAATTTTGGTTGATAGCAAGCAAAAGCTGGTGATTGAGTTTGTCTGTCTTGCCTAACTTTTATTTATATAGAAGTGCCTCGCGTTTTGCAAAGCGCGACTTCCATAGAGATTCAGCGTGTTAGGACTAGAGAATGTGCAAGATTTGACGTGGCACTAGACTTCACGTTCTGCAAATAGTGAGGTCCATTTAATTTAATATAATTTTAAAAGTAAAATTCTGTGTAAAAAGGTTGTGGAGAATTGAAAATAATTTGGTATTGGCACATATGAATTAACCTTCGTAACCGTGTAAAATAATCACGTTTAAAATGGCTCCAAAATACTGGAAACCTTAACGAAAAGATCTTATTACTTTTCTTTACCATATTGGGAGGTAGCGGTGTATTGAGACAATTGGAAGCTTTAAATGGAACCGGTGATGGGCCTTGAAAGAAAAAATCCATTTTCTTTTCTTTACCATATTGGGAGCATCAACTATTGCGTCACAATCTTGATGTGATGCATATAGAGAAAACATCTGTGATAATATTCTTGGAACATTAATTGAACAAGAGGGGAAAATTAAGGACACCTATAAATCACGACTAGATCTTGTCAAAATGGGTATAAAGAGTGTTATTCATCCACAAACTCGGATTGGCCGTAACACTTTGTACTTGCCTCAAGCTTCTTATCAAATGACGTTGAGTGAGAAAAATTCTTTCCTGAAAATTCTCAAGGAAATGAAAACTCCTGCTAAATATTCTTTCAATGTCTCACGTTGTGTGCAACTTAAACAATAGAAACTACTTGAGCTCAAAAGTTATGACTGCCATTTCCTAATGCAAGATTTTCTTCCTAGAGCCATTCGAGGAACTTTGCCTAAAAAGGTTTGCATAGTTCTTATTGAAGTGTGCAATTTTTTTAAAAATAAATCTTTGCTCTAAAGTCTTTGAAGAAAGTGAACTTGATAGACTTGAGTTAAGGACTGCATCAATTTTATGTGATCTTAAAAAGATTTTTCCTCCATCATTTTTCACAATCATGATGTACTTACTAATTCATTTAGCAAATGAAGCTAAAATTGTCGGCCCAGTCACTTATCAGTGGATGTATCCGGTTGAAAGGTACAATTTAAGAACATATTGTTAGGAGTCAAAATATAAAAATATTTAGTAAGATGTTTACTAATATATAATTTATTTCTTCCAATTAAATAAGTATTTGTTGGTACTAAAGTCTTTTGTAGCAATAGAGATCATCCAGAAAGATCTACTACGGAATGTTACTTATCACATGAGTGTTTGACCTTTTGCTCTCGATATTTGGAGGGAGTTGAGACTATATTCAATAGACTTGGCCGTAATAATGATGGTGAAAATACTTATTTTGGTTCTGAAATCACAATCTTTTATACTATTGGAAGCTCATTAGGAAGGAAAAAACAATATGCTTTTCATGTTAAGAAGCATAAAAGGGTTTCAAGACTTGTGCTTGATGAACAAGGATTAGCGCAAGCACATCGATATGTGTTATTCAATTTAGATGAAGTATCTCCATATATAAAGTAATTTTCATTCAATTTAATATAGATTTGACTCCATGCGGATTATAATTGTTCTGTTTTTTAGACTATCTGAGAAACCTAAGTCATCAACTGGAGAGCAGGTGCATTCAAATTGATTAAACATGAAAAGGATGGGGGCGTCGGATTACTCCCAAGGGCGATCACAGGGCAAGGTTTGGACACTATTTGTGATGAATCTTCTGTTGCAATTGCTTCAGAAAGGTGTGTGGCAGGTATTCGATAGGCATGGTGTAGTGGTTGATGTCTTTATCCATAATAAGAAATTAAAAGAGGGAAAAAGATTTAGATTTGTGAGAATGAAATCGAAGGCAGATGCAGATAGGGTTATCGAGCGATTGAATGGATTTCGATTGTAGGAGGTTTGGATTAAGGTGTCTTATGCACAACGGGAGGCGCGAACAGAATATTGGAGAAAGAAACCAATTGAGAAGCAATTGGATTCGGCAAGGTTTAATTTGCAGGCGAATCGTGAATCCCAAGAGCGAAAGGAGATGACGGCCAAAATAGGGGATAATCGAACTGTGGAAGGCGTGGTGGATATAGACAAAATGGAGATCCTTAGTAAATGTGCGGTGGGATTTTGCAAATCGGTCTACCGAATCCGAGAGCTTGCCTTAGAATTTCGAAAAGAAAACTTGAAGGGCTTTTCGATCATGAGAGTGGTGGGTTCCATGGTCCTCTTGATGTTTGATGACATTGAAACTAGATCGCGTTTGTTAGAAGATGAGGCTTTTGTAAAGTGACTGGAGATTGTGATGTCGTGGTATGCGACGTTGGGAATGCCAAATAAGAGAGTATGGTTGTCCGCAAGTGGAATTCCAATTCACGCATGGTCCGAAGGCACATGCCGGAACATTGCCGATTTGTGGGGTGAATTCATCCAAATGGATGGAGAAACGATCGCACCGTCATCTTTTGAACAACGTCGATTTCTAATTGAGACGGATTGGCTGGATACGATCATTGAGGTAATTACTGTGAATGTGGGAGTGCATTCGTTCAGGGTGCACGTCTCAGAGACGGATGAGATGTTGGGCGAGAAATGTGATTGCTGCTGCGGGATAGAGGAGGAGATTGGGGATGAGAAGACAGACAACGATGAGGGATCGAGTGATGCAACGTTAAAGTGTCGTGTGGTGGGGGAAAGTAGCCATGTCGGGGAGGACACAATTGTCCCAGATTCGTTGTCAGGGGCAACTAATAAGGTGATGCATTGGAATGGTTTGTGGAAGGAATAGCAGGGTGGTGAGGAGAAAACGTTAGAGGCTTCGACGAGGGAAGGGAGTTGGTTGGCTGATGAAGACGTGGGGCTGGTGCCACGACCCATTGAAGAACAAGTGCAACTGGTTGGTGTGGAGTATGAGAGAAAGTTGAGTGAGGAGGTTTGGGATACACCGATGGAACATGGTGCAGAGGAGCAATCGTTGGTGCATGGGATAAGGTCCGAAGTCGATAGAGTTGGCAAAGCAACAGTGGTTGAATCAAATGGGGAACTGCGAAGGGTAAGAAATATTTCTGAAATTTTATTGTGTGAATTATCCCCTGAAAAAAGGCAAGAACTAGAGAAAAAATTGGCGAATAGGGGGAGAGGTCAACCAAAGAAGAAAACAATTCCTCCACAGGATTTTGCAAATGTTTCTCTTTTAGATTCCGATTTTGAGAACAGGAAACGATTGATAATAAAGGATGCGAGGGAGACTTTAGCGTTGGGAAAATATATTGGTGCAGAGGTGATTGGTAACGAGGATAATATAGTTCAGGATATTGCGCGTTTGATCGCGGATCGAGAGGGGAATCAATAGCGATGAATTCGAGTTTGCTTTCTCTCCATCAAAGGGGCGATCAGGTGGCGTTGTAGTGATATGGGATACAACACGTTTTCGGGCAGAATCTATTCGGATTGGTGAGCGTTTTGTGATGGTTGAAGGAGCATGGATTTTGGAGGAATGGCAATGTGGTGTGATGGGGCTATATGCATCTTGTGCAGTAGGCGAACAAGCAGACTTGTGGGCATTGGTGACGGCTGAGATGTCGAATAGGGAGGTACCATGGTCTGTAGGAGGGGATTTCAATGTGGTCTTGCATCCGAAGGAGAGGCGGGGCTGTGTCGCAAGGTTGAGAGGTATGGTTATTTTCCATGATTTTGTGGAAGCAAATGCATTGCTGGATATGCAGATGCAGGACAAATGCTACACTTGGTTTGGTCCGGGTAAGCAATGTAGCCGCCTTGATCGGTTCCTTTTGACATCGGAGTGGTTGGAAAAATTTAAGGAATTGCAAATGGTTGGCTTATCGCGAGGAATGTCTGATCATGTGCCGTTGCTGTTGGCAAGTGATCCGAGGGACAGTGGACCAAAGCCTTTTCGTTTTTTGAATGCATGGCTGCTATCCAAGGGTTCGATAGCGTTGATGGAGCATGAATGGATGAGGTTGGGAACATCGGATGTGGGGTGGGGAGAATTGGGAATGTTGGCGAAACTACGTGGGCTAAAATCCTATCTCAAGAAATGGAATGTGCAATCGTTTGGAAATATTGATAATTGTATTAAAGTGTCTACGAGGAAGTTGGATGGTATTGATAGCAAAGTGGAGGATGGTTCGGTTAGGTGGGAGGACATAGAGGACCGTTGGAAGTTAAATGCGGAGCTATGGAGGCTATCGAAATTTTGTGAGGCGTATTGGCGACAAAAGTCGCGTATGAATTGGCTAAAGAAAGGTGATCAAAATACAAATTTCTTCCACCGAGCCGCGAGGATCTGAATGATGCGAAATACAATTAGGGGGCGTTGTGGCGAAGTCGATGGGTCACGGAGCCAACCCACTTGAAGGCCTATTTCTTCTATGAGTTTCGGAAACACTTTTAACGGGTTGAGATGGCTGGGTCGATGGAGGCATTGGTCGATTTTTAGTGCCTAAGTGAATATGATGCGGCAAGTTTGGAAATTGATTTTACTGAGGAGGAATTACGCGAGGTGTTGTGGAGTTGTGAGGGATCAAAAACACCCAGACCCGATGGGTTCACTTTTGAGTTTTATAAAAAAGGATGGTCTTTCTTAAAGGATGATGTGTTGAAGTTTGTAAGGGATTTTGCGACATCTTGTAAGCTACCACAAGGTGTGAATTCGGCGTTTGTGGTGATGATACCAAAAAAGGAGAATCCGAAGGTTGTATGAGATTATAGGCCAATATACTTACTTAATTCCTTATATAAAATATTAGCTAAATGTTTGGCGAGACGTTTACAGTTGGTGTCGCCGAAACTGATTAGCGATGTGTAATCAGCTTTCGTTCGTGGGCAACAGATTTAGGATGGCATTTTGTTAGCAAATGAGACGATACACTCGATGTAGAAGAGACAAGGAGGTGAAGGGGGTTTAATTTTGAAATTAGACTTTGCGAAAGCATACGATTGCAATAAGTGGGAGTGTCTGGATCAAATTTTGAGCAAAATGGGATTTGGAACGATATGGCATAAGTGGGTGATGTAATGTGTATGTACAGCGAGATTGTCTATTCTAGTCAATGGTTCACCAACGAGTGAATTTGAAATGCAGAGGGGGCTGCGACAGGGTGATCCATTATCACCATTGTTGTTTGTAATAGTTTCAGAATTATTACATCAATTTTTGCGAAATGCTATGGGATTGAGGTGTTTAACGGGGTGATAGTGACCGATGGGTGTGAGGTGTCACATTTGCAGTTTGCGGATGACACACTACTTTTCTTCCAAGCGAAGGTATGTTTTGCTAGAGATTTGAAGCGTCTTTTGACGTGTTTTGAATACGCCTCTAGATTGAAGATTAATTTTGCCAAGTCGAAGTTGTATGGAGTGGGTGTGGATGACGCCTTAATGGCGCAGATTGCTTCGATTTTGGGGTGCGAGTGTGATCAATTGCCGATTACATATTTGGGATTGCCATTGGGTATCAATCCGAGGAGTTTACAAATGTGGGATCCTCTAATTCAGCGGTTTCAGAAGTGCTTGGCGGGATGGAAACGTGACACACTATCATTTGCTGGGAGGTTAGTTTTGATAAATTCGGTTTTATCAGCTTTGCCGTTATATTATATGAGCTTATTTTTGGTTCCAAGGAGCATCATAACTAGAATTAATCGTATTAGACGTAGATTTTTGTGGGGAGGATCAGACACAAAATTTAAATTAAGTAGGGTGAATTGGACTGTTGCTTGTAGACCACGTCGACTTGGGGGATTGGGGGTGGTTAATTTGCGCGCAAGAAATTTAGCGCTATTAGCTAAGTGGAGGTGGCCATACGCTATGCATGAGGATTCGCTGTGGCGTGCAATTATTGATGCAAAGTATGGGTGTAGTTCTATTAAATGGTGGCCAAATGACGCGGGGCTACGGAAAATGTCGACGGTTTGGCGACAAATTGTTGAAGTGCATGATGATGGGGATGTGAATGGTTTTATGAGTCGGGCAACGTTTGTTTGGCAATTGGGCGATGATGAGAAAATTCTCTTTTGGCAGGATGTGTGGTGTAGTGACGAGCCCTTGGCAGTGTTGTTTCTGCGACTTTATCGTCTTGTGATTGATAAGGGGGTGACGGTCAAAGAGTATACGAGGGAGGGAAATTTCTAACATGAGGAATGGGGAACTTTCTTTGTCCGAACCTTATGTTCGTTTGAGGTAGCTCAACTTAAGGAAGTCTGTGCTATGTGTTGGGACCTCCGTATCTTTCCGAAACAAGGTGATCGACTTGTGTGGTTGCATTAAGCTACATGCGAGTTTTTCGTGGCGAGTCTTTACAAATTAATGCAATCGTTTGACCTTGAGGTGGACGTGGATTTGGCCATGATTTGGAGGCTTCCCATCCCGCCAAAGGTACAATTTTTTATATGGTTTGCATGGTTCAACAGGTTGCCGACGATGGAGGTATTGATTGGTCGGGGTGTGTGCATTGCGGGGGAGGCGGCGCGCTGTGTTTGGTGCCAGGCGGTGGAGGAGTCGTTGGACCATATTATGGTCCAATTTCCAGTAGTTTGGGAGGTTTGGGTTTGTTTTTTTCGGTGGTGGAATGTAGAAATGGTGCAACCGTGGGGGTGAGGGAGTTGCTGGAAATTTGTTTTGATTGCTTGTTTGTGGGACAATTGCGCGGATGGTGGATGGCGGGGTGTGCAACGACACTATGGTCACTGTGGTTGGCAAGAAACAATTGCTTGTTTAATAGTACGCGGGCGACATCGGGGAAATCTTTTTCTTAATAAAATTGAGGTCGATGTATTGGGTACGGATGGGATGTAATTCAGGTGTGATATTGGAGTCGGCTTTGTGGGAATGTCCATGGAAGTGTGAGTCTCAGTCACATGACGTATCGATACGGGTTAATGTGAAATGGGAACGACCCCTTGCGGGAGTGATTAAATTCAATGTTGATGGATCGGCAAGGGGAAAACCGGGTAAGGTGGAGTGTGGTGGTGTGTTAAGGGACGTGTTTGGGCATATATTTGCTTTGTTTTCAGGGCCGATAGGGGTTGTGGATTCGAATGAAGCGGAACTCCAAGCCATTTGTTATGCGTTGGAGCTTGTGTTAGAATCGAAAGGCTGCCAATGCCCGTTGGTGGTTGAGTCGGATTCTACAACAGTCGTCGCATGGGTCCTGCACTTGGAGAAACGGCCGTGGAAATTTTGGTGTTGGTTTCGGCAGATTGATGAGGCATGTGAGGCGTTGAATGATGTGTGTTTCCAGCATGTCTATAGGGAGGCGAATAGGCTTGCGGATGCGTTGGCAAAGAGTGGTGTGGATAGGACGAGTTGGTTTAAACAATTTGCTTAGCTCGCTTGTGATTTTGTTTGGACCTTTGGTGTTTGTTTTGTTCACACGCCCATGGGTACTCTTTTCCTCTGTAGGATTTAGCGAGGTTTTTAACGAGGCTTATGGGCGTGATGGTCATGTATGTTCACATTTAATAAAACATACATGTTGCCGAGTAAAAAAATTGTTCTGTTTTAGGAAACAATTTTCACCATTTGAGATGCAGAAGTTGCAAAGTGAAACTTTTCATACATGGTTTCGTGATCATGTAAGTATATCAAAATTAAGATGTAAAACTTATATGATATTATTTAAATAGATAATATTGACATTTCAAATATTAAATAGGTTGCACTCTTGGATTGACAACTACATTTAAGTGTCGTCGATGTAGTTAAGTTGCTTGCTTGAGGTCCAACCGAAGTTGTTAAGAGATACAATGGGTACATGATAGATGGCCTTAGATTTCATACAAAAAGAAGAGAAAATAACTTGAAAACTCAAAATAGTGGAGTTGTTGTTACGAGTAAGACATGGAGTTATGCAACTGCAAGAGACAAGCAACCGACAGGCAAAAATGGAAGTGTCGTGAATTCCAGTACCACGATTGTCGTGGTAATTTATTGTTATTAAGTCTTGTATACGTGCTTTCGAAAAATATAATATAGTTATGATATTATATGTTTAACTTGCTTATATTTTAAGGATGTATTCATGAGAAGAAAAATGAAAGTTCTTCTTCCGAGAATTTATCACAAAATTCGTGGTCAAATGGCATGTTTGCTCAAGTTAAGGGACCAAAAAAGGGCGTGTTCATTGTGTAGGGGTTGTTCACACTCGTTCTTCTCAGGAATCTAAACCTTCACAACCAGCCCATAATACTGAAGAGGTGGAAGGGTTGAAATCTAAGGTTGCGAAATTAGAAAAACTTTTTAAAACTTGCTTTCTACCCTACTTTTAACAACAACGTCCAGATCTACATGTGCCTGATATGTTTGCTTTGCTTCGCATGGTTGATACAGAGGTATACAGAATATTTACTTATTACTCTATTCATTTTTTTATTTAAAGTCATTATTTTCATTACTTTTAATAGGCAACTCCTGATGCTGGTAGTGTTTCAACGGCAATTAATTGTACCAATATTTTCTTGTTTTCAACAAATCAACAGAATACAGATGAAAATGACTCGAGCGCACAATAGAGGAGGAGATTCGAATTATTTTTAGCTTTTATTACGTACGATATTAAGAATCACAAATATTTACTTGCATATTTCTTCTACTTTTATTATGTATGTTATTAAGAAACACAATTATGTATTACACACTTTTCTTATATTTTTAGCGAGTTTATTGCGCCAACATTCCCCAAATTATGACTCTCATTCTAAATCCGTCCCCAAACTTTTAAACGTGCTAATTTCATCCCCAAACTATGGATATATGTCAATTATGTCCCTCCGTTAAGAAAACCGTCAAGAGAACCGTTAAACTCCATGTAAGCTGTGATGTATAAAATGACATGGCATAAATTATAATCAATGTGGAAAATAAAATAATAATTGACTTTAAAACCTAGAAAGATCTATAAGTACACTGGGAGAAAAAAAAACAAAAGAGGGATGAAAGAACCTTTTATACAAAAGCTTTTTCTAAAAGTTTCAAAAACTTTACTTTCAGTGGAATAAATAGAAGAAAAGTTAAGAACAAAGTTAGACTAGATTGGGGTTGACGACAAGTTTTGGTTTACAATGAGTTGGGAATCAATAACTCATGGTTCAAAGCATTTATATTAGGGTAAGTATTCTAAAATTATTATTAATATTTTGATTAGTTTTGAAATTTTTGATTTTACTATTTTTAATTTAAAGATTTAGGATTCTGTTTGTTAGTATCTAGAACTAATATATTAAAATTTGAAACAAATATTTACATACAAAAATCTTCTTTGTATTTTATTTAAATGAAATTTATTTGTTTACAATATTTAAGTATTGAATTTGTTTGTTTACAATATCATAGGAAATCAATTTGTATTTTAATGTTTTTGTGCTTCTTCTAACTTAGATAATAATATATTCACCATGATTTATCTAGGATAAATAAGTAGATTATTCTTTGGTCGATTTTGTTAAAGCATTTATTGTCTAAACTGTAAATACTAGATATTAATATTTTGGTTTTATTTACTTCGATTACTAATGCATTAATGCCTGCAATATATTGCAAACTTATTTATGTTTTATAATGGACGGTGTTAATGAAGCTGGAGCTAGAAATAAAATTGAGGTCGAAGGTGATCATAGTGATAGTGATTTTCATGATAGCGAATATGAAATTGACGAGGGCGATGATGCTATGTTTGAGCAAGCTGTAGATATTTTAATTGAGAGAGATGGAGGACATTTGGGAGAGGAAGAAAATGAATCAGACAATGATGATATTTGTTCTTCAGATGATCTTTATAGTATTGATGGTTCTGACAATGAAGAAGTTGATAAACCGAATAAGAAATGGCCCGAGTTTAATTATGTTGTTGATATGGATGATCCAATTTTTTCTGTTGGGATGTTGTTTGCCGATAAAAAGCAATTAAAGGCCGCTGTAAAAAATGCTAGCATTAAAGATAGGGTGAATGTAGTTGTCAAGAAAGATGATAAAATAAGGTTTACGGTTGTTTGCAAAGAAGGGTGTGACTGGACTTTATATGCTAGGAAGTTCACTAAAGACACTGATGACCCGACCTTTCAGATTAGAACATACAAATCGAAGCATACATGTTGTAAATATTATGCAAATAGGAATATGGATTACAAGTGGTTGTGCAATAAATATATGCATTGTTTTCTTGATGATCCAAATTTCTCACTCTCTTCATTTAAGAGCTTAGTGTACAAGGATTATGTGTTGATTGTCCCAAGGTCCAAGTTTTTTAGGGAAAAACAGCTAGCCTTGAAAACACTTCAAGGAAATTATAGTGAACAATACTCTAAGATTGGGAGCTATGCCGAGGAGATAAGAAACACTAATATGGGCTCTAGCATGCTTTGTAAGTTAGATGGTAGTTTGTTCCAAAGAATGTATGTATGCTCCAAAGCATGCGTGTTAGGACTAGCTCATTGTAGGCCTTTTATTAGTATTGATGGTTGCCATCTCAAAGGAAAATTTGAAGGACAATTGTTAATTGTTGTTGGTGCTGATGTGAATGATTGTATATTTCCAATTGCATATGCAGTGGTTGAAATTGAAAACACAGACACACAGAAATGGTTCATTAATCTCTTGAGTGAAGATGTTAACATTGAAAATCAACATTCTTGGACATGGATGTCAGATAGACAAAAGGTACATATTTTAATTATTAATTTATGTGCCAATTGTGATATATAAATCAATTTAGTAATTTAACAATTATTGGTTGAGTGTAGGGCTTAATATTTGCATTGCATACGTTGTTTCCAGAAGCGGAACATAGATTTTGTATCAGACATTTGCATAACAACTTTAAAAATGAAGGGTTTCGGGATAAAGGATTGAAGGATGCAGTATGAGCTGCTGCAAGAGCTTCGAACATGGTAGACTTCAATCATTGCATGGATGAATTGAAAGCAAAGAATTCAAAGGCACACAAGTGGCTTTCAGAGAAACCAGCAAAAGCATGGTCGAGGTCTCATTTCAGCACTCTATCAAAGTGTGATATGCTGTTGAATAACTTGTGTGAATGTTTCAATAAATACATATTGGACGCAGGAGACAAGCCGATATTAACTATGGTTGAAAACGTTAGATGCAAGTTGATGAATAGATTCTATGTGAAAAGGAATGTCGCAGATAAGTTTTCTGGTCTACTATGCCCTAAGATTAAAAAAAAGCTCGATAAGAATAAGGAAATTTCAGGATGGTATTGGCCGCAACCTTCAACATTAAGAAAATTTCAGATTATATGTCTCATTAACCAGTTCATAGTGGATTTAGATGAGAAGTCATGCAGCCGCAGGAAGTGGGAGTTATCTGGTATCCCTTGTGCTCATGCAATTTCAACCATATGGTTTAATAAAGAGAATCCCGAGACTTATGTAGATCCATGTTACACTGTTGACACGCAAAAGAAAATTTACAAAGAAGCCATTAATCCAATTAGAAGTAAAACCTCATGGACAACATCTACATTCATTCCAAAGCCCCCATTCAGCAACCAAAACAGCCAGGCAGACCTAAAACGAAGAGAAAGAAGGAACCTGGTGAACTAACTTCACAAAGAGAAAAATGTGCCAAACTTAAAAAACTGGAGTGTCCATGACATGTTCAAAGTGTGGACAAAAAGGACATAACAAGCGATCTTGCAAGGTTCCTAGTCAGAACATGGGTTCGCAACAATTAAATGATGTAAGTGTGCGATGGTTATTATGATTTAAATTTTATTTAATCGTGTATACTGCATTCTTTTTTAAAATTTAAGTTGTTAAATATTTCATTTGTTATAAATATATGAATGTATAATATCTTCTTCTCAAGATGGCCAACTAGATAGAACTAGATTCAATTCTACTTTAATAGTGAGGTGGATGCCTGATGTAAGTGGACGAGAATATGTTATCTAACTATATTGTTTTATTGTTTGAAGTTAATGAGTTTTTTTGTTTATTTTTCTTTAGGGCTCAAGATAAAAGATCAAAATGTGAAGAACGTGAGCCATCCTTCGGTTTATCAAGCAGTCTTGCATTGGTTTTTTGTTCCTATCGAGATAAGCACACATAGTGTGTTTTTATGTTATTTACTTAGAATTGTTTTTAATATAGACATGGTCTTTATTTAAGTGAGATCTGGATATCAACATGTTTTTTTATTCTTCATGAAGATTTAAGTGATACCTTTTGTAGTTTCTTGATGAAAATCAACACATAAAAAATTATGTCTTTGGGTTTAAACTTGCCTTGTACATTTGTTTACCGGTTTACTTGGGGTAACACGTTAATTTTTTTGCTCAATCAATATGTTTCTTTTATTAATAATCAAGGTTGAAAACAAACGACACTTGATATGTTAACAATTTTGAAAAAGATTAAGAACATCAACAACTGTTAAAACGTCTGAGTAAATAGAACTTCATAGCTAACTATTAAAGAAAAATGGGACATGTTGCTTCAGATTATTAATACACCTTAAAAATTGGATATCTACTCATTCTCGCCTTTGCTAGCGTATCTACCATCTCGTTACCACTTCTAGGCGCAAAACATACCTATATGCTATCAAACTTTTTAAAAGCTCGATCAATATCCGCTAGCATATTCCTCATCATTCAAGGTCTAATGTTTTTACTCGTTATCCAAATTATCACGTCTTACAACAGTGATAAAAGAGGATTTATTCAGTCATTTCATCTTCAAGATCAGATCCAATGCTATTAAGATGGTCTTTGCTTTTGCTTCGTCTGAACCCTCGTCTTCTGCTGAACCTGAGAAAGCGAACCTTATGTATCCTTGTTCATCCCTAAGAACGTCTCCAAATCCTGTTGAGCCCACCTTTGCTACACAGTCAACGTTGAGCTTTAACCAACCATAAGGAGGAGGGTTACATGTTACCTTTGCACTTCCCTCGACCTAGATTGGATAGTCACATTTTTCAGGACATAACCACCAAAAGAATTCTGAAATTTTCAACTCATTGTATGGTACTCTCTCCACATAAGAGATCGCATCTTTGTCTGGTATAACATGGAGTCCAATTTTTTTGTTTTCTTTTCACAAAATCTGCCATTTCTTGCTAACCACACTGACCAGTATGTAGGCGAGAACGCGCCTAGCCATAAACTTTTGGTAGTACCTATCCATTTCAATTGAAAAAAATTATGGAAACAGTTCAGTTACACCCATTGCAATCCCCACCACTAAAATATCAGAAATTAGATTAAGCTTTACATGATTGAAAACATATTAAATTTCGATTAAGCTCTACATGATCAATAACTTATGAAATGTGTTGAAGGCCTCTGTAATTTTCATGCTCCAAAGTCAAAGAACGCATCCATTTGAAAGCAAAATTATACTAGACAATCTTGAAAAAATTTTACCATTGAATTTTCGTCGTCATCAATCATATCTGAAACAATTAAAGGTTTTAACAAATCAATAAAAACAGAACAAAAGAAAAATAAATCTAACTTAAGCGCTTTCAAGAAAATATATTAATACACTCGAATAAAATTTTAATCAACTTCTTCTCTACATATTCTCCATTCAGTTGCGTCAATCCATTAAAAGCTCCATCAACCAATACAAAAAACAATTAAAAAACCAAATATTAGTGTAATTCCAATGAAAAACACGTTATTGAAGAAATAAATCACCTAAAAAAACTTAACTTTTAAAATAAAAGGCTACAAATCCAAATCCCCCAGTAATGACATTATCATCCCCATAAAGACCATTATCCCACAAGGAGTCTGCAACCATTTCAACAACAAAATAAAACGCTATGGCTCTTCTCGATTCCTTATAATACAACTCTAGTAAGTCTTCCTTCTTCGATCTTAAAACCCATAGCGGTATATTAAAAGGAATTGAAGCATCATTTTCCTAAAACTCGTCTCATTTCTAAAACGTTTTGTTCTTTCATCGTTCTTTTGTTTTTTCTCCCAATTTATTTACAAATCTTTCTAGGTTTTAAAGTTAATTACTATTTTATTTTTCTCATGGATTATAATTTATGCCATGTCATTTTACACATCACAACTTACATGGAGTTTAACGGTCCCCTTAACGGTTTTCTTAACGGAGGGACATAATTGGTATATATCCATAGTTTGGGGGTGAAATCGGCACGTTTAAAAGTTTAGGGACGAATTTAGAATAAGAGTCATAGTTTGGGGACGGTTGGTGCAATAAACACATTTTTAGCTTTTATTATGTACGAAGATTAAATTTGATATTTTCTCTTTGAAAATTGAAATTTTTTTCTTATAATAATATTAGTAATTTTAATATTAAAAATAAAACAATAAATGTCAATTAAACCTATACCGACAGACACAGTCGTCGCTAAACGTCTAGATCAATTGCGACACAAAACCATCGGTAAAGACATAACCTATAGCGATGGACAAACCGTCGCTAAAACCCGTCGTTATATATGTACAGTAATATAATGACGGATAGCAATCGTCGAAATAGGTACACCAATTGCATATGCAGTGGTTGAAATTGAAAACACAGACACACAGAAATGGTTCATTAATCTCTTGAGTGAAGATGTTAACATTGAAAATCAACATTCTTGGACATGGATGTCAGATAGACAAAAGGTACATATTTTAATTATTAATTTATGTGCCAATTGTGATATATAAATCAATTTAGTAATTTAACAATTATTGGTTGAGTGTAGGGCTTAATATTTGCATTGCATACGTTGTTTCCAGAAGCGGAACATAGATTTTGTATCAGACATTTGCATAACAACTTTAAAAATGAAGGGTTTCGGGATAAGGGATTGAAGGATGCAGTATGAGCTGCTGCAAGAGCTTCGAACATGGTAGACTTCAATCATTGCATGGATGAATTGAAAGCAAAGAATTCAAAGGCACACAAGTGGCTTTCAGAGAAACCAGCAAAAGCATGGTCGAGGTCTCATTTCAGCACTCTATCAAAGTGTGATATGCTGTTGAATAACTTGTGTGAATGTTTCAATAAATACATATTGGACGCAGGAGACAAGCCGATATTAACTATGGTTGAAAACGTTAGATGCAAGTTGATGAATAGATTCTATGTGAAAAGGAATGCCGCAGATAAGTTTTCTGGTCTACTATGCCATAAGATTAAAAAAAAGCTCGATAAGAATAAGGAAATTTCAGGATGGTATTGGCCGCAACCTTCAACATTAAGAAAATTTCAGATTATATGTCTCATTAACCAGTTCATAGTGGATTTAGATGAGAAGTCATGCAGCCGCAGGAAGTGGGAGTTATCTGGTATCCCTTGTGCTCATGCAATTTCAACCATATGGTTTAACAAAGAGAATCCCGAGACTTATGTAGATCCATGTTACACTGTTGACACGCAAAAGAAAATTTACAAAGAAGCCATTAATCCAATTAGAAGTAAAACCTCATGGACAACATCTACATTCATTCCAAAGCCCCCATTCAGCAACCAAAACAGCCAGGCAGACCTAAAACGAAGAGAAAGAAGGAACCTGGTGAACTAACTTCACAAAGAGAAAAATGTGCCAAACTTAAAAAAACTGGAGTGTCCATGACATGTTCAAAGTGTGGACAAAAAGGACATAACAAGCGATCTTGCAAGGTTCATAGTCAGAACATGGGTTCGCAACAATTAAATGATGTAAGTGTGCGATGGTTATTATGATTTAAATTTTATTTAATCGTGTATACTGCATTCTTTTTTAAAATTTAAGTTGTCAAATATTTCATTTGTTATAAATATATGAATGTATAATATCTTCTTCTCAAGATGGCCAACTAGATAGAACTAGATTCAATCCTACTTTAATAGTGAGGTGGATGCCTGATGTAAGTGGACGAGAATATGTTATCTAACTATATTGTTTTATTGTTTGAAGTTAATGAGTTTTTTTGTTTATTTTTCTTTAGGGCTCAAGATAAAAGATCAAAATGTGAAGAACGTGAGCCATCCTTCGGTTTATCAAGCAGTCTTGCATTGGTTTTTTGTTGCTATCGAGATAAGCACACATAGTGTGTTTTTATGTTATTTACTTAGAATTGTTTTTAATATAGACATGGTCTTTATTTAAGTGAGATCTGGATATCAACATGTTTTTTTATTCTTCATGAAGATTTAAGTGATACCTTTTGTAGTTTCTTGATGAAAATCAACACATAAAAAATTATGTCTTTGGGTTTAAACTTGCCTTGTACATTTGTTTACCGGTTTACTTGGGGTAACACGTTAATTTTTTTGCTCAATCAATATGTTTCTTTTATTAATAATCAAGGTTGAAAACAAACGACACTTGATATGTTAACAATTTTGAAAAAGATTAAGAACATCAACAACTGTTAAAACGTCTGAGTAAATAGAACTTCATAGCTAACTATTAAAGAAAAACGGGACATGTTGCTTCAGATTATTAATACACCTTAAAAATTGGATATCTACTCATTCTCGCCTTTGCTAGCGTATCTACCATCTCGTTACCACTTCTAGGCGCAAAACATACCTATATGCTATCAAACTTTTTAAAAGCTCGATCAATATCCGCTAGCATATTCCTCATCATTCAAGGTCTAATGTTTTTACTCGTTATCCAAATTATCACGTCTTACAACAGTGATAAAAGAGGATTTATTCAGTCATTTCATCTTCAAGATCAGATCCAATGCTATTAAGATGGTCTTTGCTTTTGCTTCGTCTGAACCCTCGTCTTCTGCTGAACCTGAGAAAGCGAACCTTATGTATCCTTGTTCATCCCTAAGAACGTCTCCAAATCCTGTTGAGCCCACCTTTGCTACACAGTCAACGTTGAGCTTTAACCAACCATAAGGAGGAGGGTTACATGTTACCTTTGCACTTCCCTCGACCTAGATTGGGTAGTCACATTTTTCAGGACATAACCACCAAAAGAATTCTGAAATTTTCAACTCATTGTATGGTACTCTCTCCACATAAGAGATCGCATCTTTGTCTGGTATAACATGGAGTCCAATTTTTTTGTTTTCTTTTCACAAAATCTGCCATTTCTTGCTAACCACACTGACCAGTATGTAGGCGAGAACGCGCCTAGCCATAAACTTTTGGTAGTACCTATCCATTTCAATTGAAAAAAATTATGGAAACAGTTCAGTTACACCCATTGCAATCCCCACCACTAAAATATCAGAAATTAGATTAAGCTTTACATGATTGAAAACATATTAAATTTCGATTAAGCTCTACATGATCAATAACTTATGAAATGTGTTGAAGGCCTCTATAATTTTCATGCTCCAAAGTCAAAGAACGCATCCATTTGAAAGCAAAATTATACTAGACAATCTTGAAAAAATTTTACCATTGAATTTTCGTCGTCATCAATCGTATCTGAAACAATTAAAGGTTTTAACAAATCAATAAAAACAGAACAAAAGAAAAATAAATCTAACTTAAGCGCTTTCAAGAAAATATATTAATACACTCGAATAAAATTTTAATCAACTTCTTCTCTACATATTCTCCATTCAGTTGCGTCAATCCGTTAAAAGCTCCATCAACCAATACAAAAAACAATTAAAAAACCAAATATTAGTGTAATTCCAATGAAAAACACGTTATTGAAGAAATAAATCACCTAAAAAAAACTTAACTTTTAAAATAAAAGGCTACAAATCCAAATCCCCCAGTAATGACATTATCATCCCCATAAAGACCATCACCCCACAAGGAGTCTGCAACCATTTCAACAACAAAATAAAACGCTATGGCTCTTCTCGATTCCTTATAATACAACTCTAGTAAGTCTTCCTTCTTCGATCTTAAAACCCATAGCGGTATATTAAAAGGAATTGAAGTATCATTTTCCTAAAACTCGTCTCATTTTTAAAACGTTTTGTTCTTTCATCGTTCTTTTGTTTTTTCTCCCAATTTATTTACAAATCTTTCTAGGTTTTAAAGTTAATTACTATTTTATTTTCCTCATGGATTATAATTTATGCCATGTCATTTTACACATCACAACTTACATGGAGTTTAACGGTCCCCTTAACGGTTTTCTTAACGGAGGGACATAATTGGTATATATCCATAGTTTGGGGGTGAAATCGGCACGTTTAAAAGTTTAGGGACGAATTTAGAATAAGAGTCATAGTTTGGGGACGGTTGGTGCAATAAACACATTTTTAGCTTTTATTATGTACGAAGATTAAATTTGATATTTTCTCTTTGAAAATTGAAAATTTTTTCTTATAATAATATTAGTAATTTTAATATTAAAAATAAAACAATAAATGTCAATTAAACCTATACCGACGGACACAGTCGTCGCTAAACGTCTAAATCAATTGCGACACAAAACCATCGGTAAAGACATAACCTATAGCGATGGACAAACCGTCGCTAAAACCCGTCGTTATATATGTACAGTAATATAATGACGGATAGCAATCGTCGAAATAGGTACACTAATTTGCAACGAACAAACTGTCGATAAATATAACACCTATAGTGAAAAAACAATAACGTCGATAAAGATACACTAATTTTTCGGGGTAGTCTATACCTATACATACGGATTTGCCCGTCGGTATAGGGTCCCAACATCTATACCGATGGTTTTGTTCGTCGCTATAGATTTATACCGACTAGCGTATTACCGACGACATTTTGTCTGTAAGAATATCTCTTTTGTCCGTTGATAAAGTGTTTTAGACCATATACCGATAGATTTTGGTGTTTTACTGACGGTTTTTCGTCCGTCACTATATATCATTTGTTTTGTAATGACCACGATATAACATAGTTTTTTAGATTAAATGGTAATAAAGTTGTTTTACATAAATAAAAAGAAATTACATAATCATCATACGTCCACGATATAACAATTCTAATAAAGTTATTTTACAAAAATAAAAAGAAATTACATAAATACAACTTATTAAATACTAAAAAATTTAAATATTATGTTTTCATTTAAATATGGCCATTATCAAGTAAATGGGACCTCGCTATGTGCAAAGCGCGAGGTGCCTACAGTAATTACCGCGATACATTAAAATGCCTCTTCAAATTCTTGGGGACTTCGTGTTTTGGAAAACGCGAGGTCTTATCCAATAATTTAAATTACAAAATATGAAAAGACGACCCACGTCAGACAGACCTCGCTACGAGTAGCACGCGAGGTCATGGTTCGTGTTTTCTAAAACGCGAGGTCGCTTTACGTAAAGGGTTAACTACTGGAATAGTCACTTATGTTTTCCCTCAGTACAGAGTTGGTCACCGGTTTTGAAAAACGACCAGTAAGGTCACTTACGTTTTCGGAGCGTAAACTTTTGGTCACTCAGCCGTTTGTTGCCGTTAAACACTGACAGATTGTTGACCTGGCAACGAAAAAATAAGGGTAAATTACTGCAATGACCATTAAAGTTTATCTCATGTACATTTTTGCTTCCCAATTTTAAAAAATAAACATTATAATCACTAATGAAAATATTTCTTTATAATTTCACCCTTGAATTTTTAAAAATTAATTTTTCAACCCTAAAACTTTACAATCAATTAGTATAATAATATTATAAAGGCTTAAATGAAAAATAGGTGCCCAAAGTATACCCTTTTTAAATTTAGGTGCTCAAATTGCTCATATTTAATAACTAAACTTTCAAATTGCTCCTATTTTTTTTACTCTGGATTGTTTTTAATATTATTGTAACATGACATGTCATTTTTTATTATTGTTAAATTATAAATAATTTTAAAATAAAATCATTTTTATTATTATTAAATTTAAAATAATTTTTAAAAAATATTACTTCTTAAAATAATTTAGGTGTTTAAAGTATTTTTTTGTAAAAACAAGTGCCCAAATTTACCATAGTTACAATTTTAGGTGTACGGCTATTAAATGAGTGTTAAAAAATTGTCAACCAAACGGTACTTGACACGTGGCATTAATTTTATTAAATTTTAATGGAAAATACTTAGAACTTTCATATTATTATAAAATCTCAAAATTTGACAAACTTCATAAAACAATCTCTAAATCCCTAAAAATTCTCAAATTTTCGTCGTCGATTGCCGCCGCCATTTGTCGTCGCTGACCACACTCACTTGGTCACCGGACCAAGGCGATCATTTTTCCAACACAGCGTCGTCAGAAACGCCCAACGGCATGCAGTCAAACACGAAATCAACGTTCACATTTGATGTTCGGCTGCACACCGTTGGGCGTTTCCAATGACGCCATGTTAGAGAAAATTGTTGCCTTGGCCCGGTGACGAAGTGGGTGCGATCAGCGACGACAATTGGCGGCGGAAGCGGCGGCAGTCGACAATGAAAGTTTGAGGATTTTTAGGGATTTAAGGTTTGTTTTGTGAAGCTTGTAAAATTTTGAAATTTTATAATAATTTGAAAATTCTGAGTATTTTTCATTAAAAAATTTTAAAAATAAAATTAATGCCATGTGTCAAGCACCGATTGATTGACAATCTTTTTAACACCCATTTAACAACCGAGCACCTAAAATTGTAACTATAGAAACTTTGGGCACCAATTTTTACAAAAAAAAACTTTAGACACCTAAATTATTTTAAAAACTAATATTTTTAAAATATTTTAAATTTAATAATAATAAAAATAATTTTATTTTAATATTATTTTTAATTTAAAAATAATAAAAAATGACATAACATGTTATAGTAATAATAATAAAAATAATTAAGAGTGAAAAAATAGGAGCAATTTGAAAGTTTAGTTATTAAATAGGAGCAATTTGGGCACCTAAGTTTAAAAAGGGTATATTTTTTGCATCTATTTTTCATCTAAGCATTTATAATATTATTGTACTAATTGATTTTTTAAATTTTTTTTTAAAATTTAAGGGTGAAAATTTTAATTTAGGGTTGAAAAATGATTTTTTAAAAATTTAAGGTGAAATTATAAAGAAACATTTTTATTAGTGACTATAATGTTTATTTTTTAAAATTGAGGAGCAAAGATGTACATGAGATAAACTTTAATGGCCATTGCAGTAATTTACCATTGTTTTTCGTTGTCAGGTCAGTAATCCGTCAGTGTTTAACGGCAACAAACGGTTGGGTGACCAAAAGTTTATGCCCCGAAAACGTAAGTGACCTTACTGGTCGTTTTTCAAAATCGGTGACCAACTTTGTACTAGGAGATAACATAAATGACTATTCCAGTAGTTAACCCTTACGTAAATGATTTGTAAATGATTTGTCAGTTATTTCTCAAAATAACATTAGCTAGGGTTATTTTTGTAAATAACTATTTGAAATGATTTTTTATATAATAACGCCATATAGAACACAGTGTATAAGTAGAAACGACGAAGGAGAGAACTGTGTTTGTTTATTTATTAACTGTATTTATTACTTTATAGGGTAAAAGGGAAAATTCCTTTTCTTCGAACTGTGGTTTTTTTTTTTTCCTTTTGGATTTCGTATTCTTTTTTATTAAGTTTGCACGTCCCTTTCGGACGACTTGCGTCAGATTAGATGCAAGTTTTTTTTTTGAACATATGATTAGATGCGAAGTTTTTAGGTTTAGGTATATGAATTTTTATATTTATTAAAATATATTAAATTTGAATATTTTAGATATAATAAATTGAATAATTAATATAAAATATAAAATTTTAAATATATATAATTTAAATTTCCAGAAAAATAACATCCCTAATATAATTAATATCTTTAGATATAATAAATTTGCCCCAAATGTCAAATCAAATGCTACCGGTCAAAACTGGAATGTTAGTTGCTACACATTTCATCTTATTGCGAACATTTTTTTCCGAACATTTTTTATCTATGAGAAGTAGGAAGAGAGAATTTGCTCATAACGAGTTTACAACCTACAACTTAAAAGAAAGAAAAGTGAGTCAATTGAGAACTTTAACTACTTGTTCTAAAAAAAATGTTGACTTTTCTTTTAATATACTGGTATTATTACAAGGCACATTCATTTTGTACACATAGTCACATAGAAATTCAAATCTAAATCGTTAATATTGAAATCATTTTTTTCCACTAGAACCACTCGTTTTATTTATTTTTTACTATAAACATGTAATTGTTTAGTGTCTAACCAACGAGTAAAATGAAGTGAAAGTTTACATAAATATGAACTTACCTGCATGGGACAAAGCCTATAGGCCATGTTAATAGCGGTTTGAGTCAAAATAAGAGGTTTGAATTAATATTAGAAGTTTGACCGGTCAAATCTATTAATTTGAATGTTTGGTGAATAGCGAATTGAGTGAAACCTCTAATTTTAAAAAAACTGCTAATATGAGCCTTTTGAAATTAGAAGTTTTGACATAAGAGTTATAAATACCATTTTACCCTTAACAATTATATAAAATCTCAAAATAACCTAAATTTAAGATTTTCTATTTTAATTCTCTACTCTAACGTATTTACATTGTGACATTTATAAACTAATATTTTTTTCATTTTATTCTCGCCTATTTGTATTTATATATAAATTTAATAATTAATTAAATTGTATTAACAATAATTACATAAATAATAAATTAATATATATATCCTTCAAATATGCTTAGTAATGTTATATTAAAAAAAATATTTTTCATAATGTAATTAATATTAATAGATAAAATAATATTGATAACTAATAAACTATTCAAACAAGTATCGAATATAATCATGTCATTATATGTTATTTTGCTTGTTTCAATAATCAAACAAGTATCAATTATCAGTTAATTTTACCAAACATTTTTATACAATCAGCTACTACAATCCGCTAGTCAAATCAACTAATGCAATCAACTATCAACTAAAATAATCTGCTATCAACTATCTGCTAATTGCCAAACAAGGCCATACTAAAAATCAAACCAACTAGGGTCGAAATTAAAAGGTAAAAATATACCATGTCATTTAATTACTTGTTTGGTTATAAATGATTTTTTTAAAATATATAAATTTAGTCACTCAAATAAAAAGGTAAACTACACTAGTAGTCACAAAACTTTTAAGGCATTTCATTACAGTCACTGAACTTTTAAAATTTTTATTACGGTCATTCAACTTTTATATCACTTTCATTACAATCATTGTTTTAGTTGCGGTTAAAAAAATACAAACGTGGCACATTATTTCTTCATTCTCTCTTTTTTCTTCATCTTCTCTCACTTTCCTCCATGTATATAAGATATGGAGAAAACATTGCACTTGTTGATCAACTTTTAGTTACTAAAGTCTTGAGCTGATTTTGGAAATAAGTTAGCTTACTGTCACGGACTTAATTCTTCAGGCTCAAATTCGTGCGGCACTAGCACTCTCGGCACGATGCTAGTCAGCCTTAATGTCGCAACGCTATGGCAAACACGAGGAGCAAGAGTGTTTACAAGGAAAGGACCTTGTATTGCACAACGGAAGCTTTACAAGTGTTTGAGTGAATGGCTACTTAGGTGATTTACAAATGAGGGAGGTAGCCCTATTTATAGGCACCAACCTCCTCAACGGACGGTTAGGATCATTTTGATCCAACGGCTACAATTTTGCCTCCTAAAATATCTAAGGGATCTAAACTATTCTAGAGATTTCTATAAGATTCTACATATATCTCTAAGGACCTAAAGTATTCTAGATAACTCCTATAGATCTACACATTTCTATAGGTTTCTAGAATGTTCCAGACATCTCTAGAGTAGTCATGATTCTTCCATAGTCTTCCAGGATCTTCTATAACATTCTAGATCCTTCTAGAATGTTCTAGATGCTTCCAGCATGTTCCAGGTTCTTCTAGAATGTTCCGGAACCTTCAAGAATCTTCTAGAGTCTTCTAGAATCTTCCAAGGCGTTCTAGGTGTCTCTGGACCTTTGTAGAGCCTCCCGGATCGTTCTAGACTTGTGTAAGACCTCCTGGAACCTTCTAGATTCATGTAGGGACATCTTAAGAGGGTTGTGGGCCTCTCTAGACCGTTCTAGATCCTTCTTTGGTTTATGCTTGGCCTTAGAACGTCCAAGGCTCTTCATTTTGCCTTGGTTGGCCCGAGTGCACCTAGGGGGCACTCCTCGGTCGGTCCTGGTGCACTTTAGCAGGGCGTGACATCCTCCCCCACCCGATCTCGCGACGCCCTCGTCGCGTCTCGGTCGAGCTGCTGGGGTGTTGCCGGTGTGCCTCCCTCGCCTCCTAGCTTGCCTCATCTTCACCCTCGGCTTGACAGCTCGATCCTGGGCTATCGTATCAAGTTGTGCCTTGCCATCAACTCCTTTGACGAAGGTAACAAGTTTCTTTCGTATCGGACACGACCTCATCACATGAGGTCCTTCACAAAGGTAGTACTTCACCCTCGTGCTAGCCTTTGGTGCGGGCTTAGCCTTTGTGTTGCCACGATTCCCTCTCGTGGACTTGACCTTAGTGACGCCACCTGGCTTACCCCGTGCAAGCTTTGTCGGTGACTCGGCCTTACCCTTGGCCTTTGAAGTTGGTTGGTTGTCCTTGTGCTCCACGTCGAGCATTGACCTTGGCTTAAGTCCCTCAGTGTCTCGTCCCTTGGGGATGGAACTTCCCTCGTTCCTCTTTGTGTCCCCTTCTGATTGAAGTGCTGAAATGAGTTGTAAGGATCCCATTTGTGCACCCTCGTCGCCACTTTCGGTGTCACTACCTTCTTGGTGCTTGGCTAGGAGTGAATTAAGGGCTTGGCGTTGTGGGCATTCACGTGTCCAATGGTCACCATCACAAATGAAGCAACTGCTTGGTGGTGACTTCCTCGCACCTTGGAACTCCTTGGACTTACCCTTGTCCTTACTCTTCTAAGGGGACGAGTCCCGGTGTCTTGGTGAGTGGCCTTCCTGATGTCCCTCCTTGGGATAGCCCTTGTCTCCCCCACCTTTGGCATGACTGCCCTTCTCATCCCTCGGCTTAGGGGTGGTCTCCTTGTGGCTCAAGTAGTCGATGAGGCTCTCGGCCACGGTAATTGCGTCGGCAAGGGTTTGGACCCCCCTTCGCCTTAGCTCAGTTTTGGCCCAACTTTGGAGGCCATCTAAGAAGTAGAAGAGCGAGTCTTTCTCGGACAGATCGGGATCTCGAGCACCAAACTAGTGAACTCCCTCACATAGTCTTGGATGCTCCCTGACTGCTTCAACCTTCGTAGGCGAGCTCTTGCCTCATCCTCGGCATTCTCCGGATAGAATTGCCTTTTGAGCTCCCTTTTGAAATCATTGAAGGTAGAGATGGTGCACGTACCTCTCTCGACATCGAGACGCCTTCTCCTCCACCAAAGCATGGCGGTGTCGGTGAGGTATAAGGTCGCGGTTTGGATCCTAGAGGCATCCTCCCTGATGCTAACGGCTTCTAGGTATTGCTCCAAGCCATACAAGAAGTTGTCGACTTCTTTGGCATTGCGTGTCCCCGAAAAAGTTTGAGGCTTGGGCACCTCCACCCTTCTAGCCTCCACGGTGGTGCTTGGCCCGGCTGCCATAGCACGTTTGCACAAGGCAAGGTCGCCTTGCAATGCTTCTAGTTGAGCATGCATGTTGTCGAGTTCATGTTTAAATGACTCACGTACCTTTGTGAGTTCCACCATTAGTGCGTCGCGTACTTCACCCATTTCCGCGCGCAGGGTCTCCTTTAGCTTGATCTTCATAGCTCTCACGGCTGTGTGGATCTCGGCATCCTCCGCCTCAAGGCCTTCAATCCGCTCATGAAGGTCGTCCACTTGGGCACCCAGGCCCGAAACGCTTTCCTCCACGCGAGTCAAGCACGATTCAAAGCTAGAGAGTTGGTCCTTGGATCTGGCACGAGGCTTTGTCTCCACAAGGTCAGCCTTTACTTGATGCCCACCTTGGTCATGCGTGACCTCGGTCTCGGACGGGCTAGCTACTTGGTTCTTGGCGGTCTTGGCCATGCTCCCGAGCGATCGGAACTTGCTCTGATACCAACTGTCACAGACTTAATTCTTCAGGCTCAAATCCGTGCGGCGCTAGCACTCTCGGCACGATGCTAGTCAGCCTTAATGTCGCAACGCTATGACAAACACGAGGAGCAAGAGTGTTTACAAGGAAAGGACCTTGTATTGCACAACGGAAGCTTTACAAGTGTTTGAGTGAATGGCTACTTAGGTGATTTACAAATGAGGGAGGTAGCCCTATTTATAGGCATCAACCTCCTCAACGGACGGTTAGGATCATTTTGATCCAACGACTACAATTTTGCCTCCTAAAATATCTAAGGGATCTAAGCTATTCTAGAGATTTCTATAAGATTCTACATATATCTCTAAGGACCTAAAGTATTCTAGATAACTCCTATAGATCTACACATTTCTATAGGTTTCTAGAATGTTCCAGACATCTCTAGAGTAGTCATTATTCTTCCATAGTCTTTCAGGATCTTCTATAACATTCTAGATCCTTCTAGAATGTTCTAGATGCTTCCAGCATGTTCCAGGTTCTTCTAGAATGTTCCGGAACCTTCAAGAATCTTCTAGAGTCTACTAGAATCTTCCAAGGCGTTCTAGGTGTCTCTGGACCTTTGTAGAGCCTCCCGGATCATTCTAGACTTGTGTAAGACCTTCTGGAACCTTCTAGATTCTTGTAGGGACGTCTTAAGAGGGTTGTGGGCCTCTCTAGGCCGTTCTAGATCCTTCTTTGGTTTATGCTTGGCCTTAGAACGTCCAATGCTCTTCATTTTGCCTTGGTTGGCCCGAGTGCACCTAGGGGGCACTCTTCGGTCGGTCCTGGTGCTCTTTAGCGGGGCGTGACATTACGTTGCACTTGTCCCACAAAGAAGGTAACAATTCCTCTGATGTTAGGTTCTGCAACTTCTTATACATTGCAGCAACAGACTTGTCAACCTGTTAAACACGAGTTAAGATATAGATTTCATCCTTTTAAACAAGGATCGCTATGTTTGTAAAATTGTTGATCAACTGACCCCAGATAAATTGGATTTTAACTCCTTTTGGAGACCCATTTAAGACAATCCAAGCTGGAAAGGTATCTGAAATTTGTGAAGGGCAGAATTAGCAAAATAATTCATTTGTCAGAAATTAACAGAAGTCTTAAGAAGAATATTGGACTAATTTCATTATAGAAAAATATTGATTCAAATTTTATCAAGCGACTCAGGTCATGTCTAAAGGAGAGGGGGGGGTGGAACCGTCCAATATCTGATGAAACTAGATGCATAAATTAAGAATTAGCACAATACTATCGACATCGTGCTAACCTCTTTAGACATGCTTTGTTTTTACCAATTCTTATATTCATGGAGGAAAGAGAGAGAAGATGAAGAAAAAAGAGAAGAAAAAATAGCGTGCCAAATCAGCATTTTTTAACAGCAACTAACGATAATGACGGTAATGAAAGCGATATAAAAGTTTGATGACCGTAATGAAATATTTAAAAGTTCGGTGACCTTACTGAAAGCAGCCTAAAAGTTTGGTAACTACCAATGTAGTTTACCCCAAATAAAATTTTATTACAATCAAGTCAATTCGTCATTAAAATTGAAACAAATATCTAACATGACTTAGTATAATAACAAAATTTAGTCCTCAAAACTTATGCATTCTAATAATTTGGTTATAATTATAAATAATTCAATAAATTTAATTTTTTATGAAAAATAAATTTAATCTTTCATGCATTAAAGATTTCATTTAGTGAAGTGACTATGCCTACTAGTATGTAATGTTTGAACCATAATCTAACAAGTGATAGGAGAGTGTGTTAAAAAGATAAAATATTAGAACTTTTAAATATAAAAAATTAATGTAACACCCAAAATATGATATTCAATCGAACTAATTTTCGTTAGAAGTTAACCGATAGTTAATCATTCTGATGATTAGGGATGACCATTTGATCCATACATGACGGGTTTTGACCCGATCCGATCCTAAAAGGTAGGATTTTTTTTAAAAAAATCAAGTCCGGGTCTAATTTTTTTAGGATGAGTTCAGGTCGTGTTTGGGTTTAAGGTGAAAAATACCATACCCGACATGACTCGAAATAATAGTTTTATTTTATTCTAAATATTTAGGTATAATTGCTACAATGCCGCTCTCTTTATATATATATTTTAATTATCTCCTTATTTTGTCTAATAAAAATGGAATAATTATTATAATGTATACTCTCTATTTGTATTATTTTTAATTAGCTTCATGTTTTATCGAATAATAATAAAAATTGGTATTTTTTATTTATGTCTGATCGGGTCGGATTTAGATTTTTACCCTAAAATTTAGGTTCGAATTGAACATCATAAAATGTCAGGTCAGACAAGTGTGGGTCGACCAAAAACTCGTCTAACCCGACCTTCGACCATCCCTGATTATAATAATCTGATTGTATGCCTAAAAATAAGATGTGATTCTTTATATTTGATTTGTGAGCTTCAAGAAAAGTTCAATATCATTTAAGTGGTAAAAGTGAATTTTTGAGAGGAGATTTTGTAGAACTAATGTTTTGATATAATAATTGAAAAATGTTTTGGACTGATTTAAAAAGTATTTAAAACATTTCCAAAGTCCAAACAACTTGAAATAATATTTAAGGAATTTTTCATAAAGGTTTTTCATGTTTTCAAAGGCCAATTTTCACAAAACTGACCAAGTGTTTCGAAACACCTTAGGGCGTTTCGAAATAGGTGCCTCCAGTGGCCAAAACGTTTCGATACTCGTATCGAAACGGGCCTTAGCGTTTCGAAACAGCTAGGCCGTTTCGATACGCCCACGTGCCACTGACCACAACGGTCATAAACCCCAACGGCTCTTTCCCAACTAACTTTTAAATGCAGGTCGTTTCGATACGGGCTTATAGCGTTCCGATACACGTTCCGAAACGGCAAGAGGGTGTTTCGAAACGGGTACCCTGACAGACTGCAACGGCTCTTTCTACATTAAGAGTGTTTCGAAACGGCTTCGAGCGTTTCGAAACGGGGAGCTGCAGAACTGTATTTATGGAGGGAATTAAAGGCTCCAACGACTCTATTTCAACCCCAACGGTCCTAAACGGCTATAAACTCAATTGGGAGTATAAAAGGGACCTCCAAGCATCAAGAGAAGACTAATGCTTCAATTGTCAATCAACAAATGATCAAGAATTGTCTATGTACTTAAATTGTCATTTCTTTGTATAGACAAACACTAGTGAGCCAAAACTGTCAAATTTGCTCAAGTGTTTTAGGTTTTGGGTGAGTGCTTCATTGTGCAAACAAACACCTATTAGAGGGTTTAAGTTTGCTTTATTTATCTCTTTGTAAAAGAGGGTTTTGATCAAGGCTTGGGTAGAAGCATGATCGGTTGTAAGGGTTTCCTCCTAATCCTAGAAAAGGGGACGAATCAATTAGTGGATTGATTGTGAAATCCTTAGTGGGGAGCTAAGGTAGTGGATGTAGGTGCTTGTTAGAAGGCCGAACCACTATAAATCTTTGTGTCTATATTCTTTCTAGCTTCCACAACCCTTCCACCCAAATATCCACCTCTCCACCACTTGGTGAGCAAAATCGGTTGAACGAATCGAGCCCCACACATCCCAACAATTGGTATCAGAGCTTGGCTCAATCAAAGGGGATTAACATCCTATTGAGAAGATCCGGCAAGCTCGATCACTATATCATCAACCGGCTCAAATGGCGCAATCCATAGACAAACCGCCCTTCTTCGACGGAACCCACTATGCCCATTGGAAGACAAAGATGAAGTTCTTCATCAAATCAAGAGATTACAAGCTATGGGATGTAGTTGAAGATGGTCCGTTCGTGCCTAAAAGAAGTAAAGCGGAGTGGAGTGCCGACGATCGCAAGAAGATGGAGCTTAATTGCAAAGCCTTGCACATCTTGTTTTGTGCATTTGGTCCATCCATCTATGAGAAGATGTCTTCTTGTGAGAGTGCCAAGGAGGTATGGGACAAGCTTGAAGTCACATACGAGGGGACAAATGAAGTCAAGGAGACCAAGATTGGGCTCCTAACCTTGGAGTATGAGAACTTCAAAATGGATCCGGAAGAGAACATCGAAAAGATGTTTGATCGGTTCTCCACCATCACCAATGGTCTCAAAGGCTATGGAGAAGCCATCCCGGAGGAGAAGCTTGTTCGAAAGCTCATCTACTCACTTCCCGAGTCTTGGGACTCAAAGAGGACCGCCATCATCGAAGCTAAAAATTTGAAGACTTTGAAGCTTGATGAACTCATGGGGTCTCTCCTTACTCATCAAATCATGAAGAAGAACAAGGAGGATGAGAAGAAAAGGGAAGAAATTCGAGCTATGGGAGAGAAGAAAATCAAAGGGCTTGGCATCAATGCTAGTGCCATGGCTCTCAAATCCTCCACTTTCCATCATGTCTACTCAAGTGAAGAGGAGGAGGAAGATGAAGAGATAGTTCATCTCTTCAAGAAGTGTGCCCTTTTCATGAAGAAAGCCTTGAGAGAGCTTGAACGAGAACCTAAAAGAAAGGAGAGGGCAAGCACTTCAAGCCATAAGAAGAAGGCACAATTGGCTACTTGGAGTGATGAGGACTCCACCGACGATGAACAAGCCAACCTTTCCCTTATGGCCATCGAAGAAGATTCAAGGGTAACTTCTAATTCATCTACTTCATGTTCTTACACTTTTGATGAATTACAAGATGCCTATGATGATTTGGTTTTAGATTTTAAAAGCCACATTTTGAAAAACAATAAATTGATTTCAAAGTTAAAAATTCAAAATGATTTGCTTTCTAAAACCAAACTTGAACTTGAAGCAAAACTTGAAGAGTTTGAGTTAAAATGTCTTGATTTACAAAAATTGCTTCAAAATGTTCAAGTAGAAAAAGATTTGATTTCCAAAGAGCTTGAAAAGAAAAACAATTTTGGAAAATCAAATTTTTATGTTAGACAATCTAGTGCCCCTAGATTTATAAATGGTAAATGTTTTAGAAGTGTTTGGGTCCCAAAAGGACTTAATACTTCAATTAAAAAGGATGAAATTGAAAAATGGATTCCTAAGGGGACTAAATTTTGTGCAACTAACGTTTATGGATCCAAAGCAATTTGGATACCAAAAATTACTTGATTGTCTATTGTAGGTGTGATGGAGATGTTCAACAAGTCAAACATTGAGTGGGAGCTCCATGCACACAAGGAAGAACACTTGAAGAAGGAAGGCTTCACATCCTACCTTGAGTTCAAGTGTTGGTAAAAATTCTAGTTGTTTTTAGCATTTATTTGTTTTATTTTTAGTTTATTCAACTAGATGATCATATATGTTGGACTAACATTTCAATGATGCTTTGAGTAAGGGGGATCCATTTTAAAACCAAATTCTCATTTTTGTCAAATTTTCACCTCTATTGTTATTTTTGAACTTAATGTTTTAAATCTTTTTGATATAACAAAAAGGGGGAGAAATGGTTTGAAAAATTGAATTTTCAAATGAATAAGGGGGAGCTTTATTTGAATTAAAATTTTAATCTCTTATTCACATCTTTAAAGTTAAATGGGGAGAATTCCAAACAATTTTTCAAGTGGTTTTATTATATCAAAAAGGGGGAGATTGTAGAACTAATATTTTGATATAATAATTGAAAAATGTTTTGGACTGATTTAAAAAGTATTTAAAACATTTCCAAAGTCCAAACAACTTGAAATAATATTTAAGGAATTTTTCATAAAGGTTTTTCATGTTTTCAAAGGCCAATTTTCACAAAACTGACCAAGTGTTTCGAAACACCTTAGGGCGTTTCGAAACAGGTGCCTCCAGTGGCCAAAACGTTTCGATACTCGTATCGAAACGGGCCTTAGCGTTTCGAAACAGCTAGGCCGTTTCGATACGCCCACGTGGCACTGACCATAATGGTCATAAACCCCAACGGCTCTTTCCCAACTAACTTTTAAATGCAGGTCGTTTCGATACGGGCTTATAGCGTTCCGATACGCGTTCCGAAACGGGTACCCTGACAGACTGCAACGGCTCTTTCTACATTAAGAGTGTTTCGAAACGGCTTCGAGCGTTTCGAAATGGGGAGCTGCAGAACTGCATTTATGGAGGGAATTAAAGGCTCCAACGACTCTATTTCAACCCCAACGGTCCTAAACGGCTATAAACTCAATTGGGAGTATAAAAGGGACCTCCAAGCATCAAGAGAAGACTAATGCTTCAATTGTCAATCAACAAATGATCAAGAATTGTCTTTGTACTTAAATTGTCATTTCTTTGTATAGACAAACACTAGTGAGCCAAAACTGTCAAATTTGCTCAAGTGTTTTAGGTTTTGGGTGAGTGCTTCATTGTGCAAACAAACACCTATTAGAGGGTTTAAGTTTGCTTTATTTATCTCTTTGTAAAAGAGGGTTTTGATCAAGGCTTGGGTAGAAGCTTGATCGGTTGTAAGGGTTTCCTCCTAATCCTAGAAAAGGGGACGAATCAATTAGTGGATTGATTGTGAAATCCTTAGTGGGGAGCTAAGGTAGTGGATGTAGGTGCTTGTTAGAAGGCCGAACCACTATAAATCTTTGTGTCTATATTCTTTCTAGCTTCCACAACCCTTCCACCCAAATATCCACCTCTCCACCACTTGGTGAGCAAAATCGGTTGAACGAATCGAGCCCCACACATCCCAACAGATTTAAATGAGGGTTTTGAGCTTGAGAGCATCTTTTGCAATTTCTAATTTCGTTCTTGAATTCTAGATATTTATTTGCAACTATTCTTGATCATTAAATGAGTTGGGAATCTATTTTTATGTGTCTTTGTTAAAACATATATTTGATTTTAATATAACAATAACTATTTTGTAAAGAGGAATAAATGTTTAAATAATTAATTGACTCACAAAATTAACAAGGATTCGAACTTAAAATATTTTCTAAGTCAAAACCTTAAACTCTAAAGTTTTTCTAATTGTTTTGGTACTCAAAAATAGCCAATTTGGTACAGGAGTACCGATATGCCTTAGGTCGTATCGGTACGAATTTTAGCTACTAGAAAATTATTTTATTCGTAATGGCTATAGGGTACCGATACGCGCGTAGCCGTATGAGTACGGCTTTCAAACTTGGAAACCAAATTTGCTTATGAGTACCGGTACGACTTCTAGCGTACCGGTACAGGGGATAAAGATTTCAAAATCATTACATTTATTTTTTTACCGTTGCCTTGTCAGTTTTATTGGAACCATAAATTTAAAAATAGTTAACACGTACCAATACCCTCTTAGGCGAATCAGTATGAGTTTTTAACCAAAACTTTTAAGGATTCCAGTGAGCAAAATCGATATCGATACGGTACGGCCCGTACCGATACCCTTTATAAAATTCCACTCCATACCAATACACTCCTTCGCATACTGGTACCCCTTTGATTGCAATGGCTCTTTCTTCTTATGGCATGTACCGATACAAGTGCTCGAGTACCGATACCAGTGTTGGCAGACAATATTTATTGCGGGAAAAATACAGCCTAAGGGCTATAATTAATATCCTAACTACCCAAACAGCTAGAAATCAGTAAAGATGTATAAAATCAAGTCTCCAAAGCTTCTTCAACAATTATTGAAGTATTCAACAAGTCAAAAGCATTTCAAGCACATATCCAACAATCTTTGAGCTTTTAGTGTCAAATCTTGTAAACTCACTTTGATTTCAATTGCAATCTATTTATTCAAGTGTTGGGATTTTTTGTGAGCATAGAGTTGTGCAAACACTTTACCTTGTGAGAGATTTTCAGTTTGCTTTATTTGTATTTCTCTTTGTGAGAGTTCTTAAGGTTTTGAGGTATAAACCTTGAGGGAATTATAAGACTATCTCTTTGAGCCTCAAAAGAAAAACAAATCTAGTGAATTTGAGAAATTCTTAGTGTGGATAGCTAAGGTAGTGGATGTAAACTATTTTAGAAGGTTGAACCACTCTAAATTCTTGTGTCATTATTTCTTTGCTTCCACCAATGTTTTAAATTGCTAATTCACCCCTCTTGGCCATCTTGCATTGATTGTTTATCCCAACAATTGGTATCAGAGCTACACTCATTGGAAAGCTTCACATCCTCTTGAGTCGATCCTAAAGTGTTCAATCAATCCACAAGTCAAGCCATGATCTCTACTTTCGGCAACTACCTACCCGAGTCACAATCCATCACCAAACCGCCTTATTTCAATGGAGAAAATTATCCTTATAGGAAGAATAGGATGATGTTCTTCATTGTAACACCCGTGTTTTGGGGGCTAGGAGTTAGTCGGGTTAGTGGTCCGAGTCGGTAAAATTAAAATTTAATCAATTTGACCTTAACTTGGGCTAATTAGGTTTTAAAATAAAAAGGAGGGACCAATGCGGTGATTTAACCTAAATGTTTTAAAAAGCTAGACCACTTTTTGAAAGTTAAAGAGAACAAAAAAAAGGTGTAGTCATCTTCCTCATTTTCCTTTCTTCACCATGGAAACCCTAACAAACCCTCCCAAATCCCAAATTCATATTTCCATCAATTTCTTCATCAATTCAAGGGCGTTTTTAAAGGTAAAATCATTTTCTAAACCTCCTCTTCATTTCCTACTCATACATGGTCTTAGATTTTAAAAATATGAACTTTTGGGAATTAGGGTTTGATTTTAAAGTTTGAGTTTTTATGGGGTTTTCATCTTGTTTTGTTAAATTGAGTTGGGGTTTTGTTTAATCAAGTTGAAATATACATTATATGTTAATTTGGTTGAATTTTGATGAATTTCCGAAGTGGGTTCTTGGACCCATTTTTAAGGTGTCAAAAAGTTGATTTTTGGTGGGTTTTAAGGTGTAATTAGAGGGCTGATGGTATATGTATGCTAAGGGGATGATTTGGGACCATTTAGATGTCATTTGGGTGTTTAAAAACATGATTTTCTGATGGGTAAAATATTAGTACGAAAATGGTGTTTTGGAGGGTTTTGGGTGAGTTTTGGGGGTTGTTTAAGGTGGGGTTTGATAGCCCAATGGTAGTACTATGGTTAGGGATTGATTTGGGATCATTTGTGGGTGCAATGGATGTTGGAAACAAGGTTTTTGGAAGAGGTATTAGGGCTGTCCGAAATTGCTAAGTATGGGGTTTGGTCATGACTTGAAATGTTGGGTTTGATATTTGAATTTGTATTCCGGGTTGATATTTTGATGTTGGGCTGATTTGAGGATTATTTGAATTGTATTGAGGTTGTTTAGAAGCGAGAGTTTGTGTATGAGGAGCTTCGGGAAGAAATCCGGAAACTTGAAGGTGATGCTTGCTTGGTAGTTGAGCTTGGAGCTTGGAATCTTAGGTGAGTGGTTAAATATTTTCAAATGGTTTTGAGTATTTGGTTCAAGCATGTGAACCTAGGATGGGCTTGGTAAACCCACCTAGAGTTGGGATTAGAGTGGTAGCCTAATCCCAAGCTTTGATTAGAGACCTTGGTTGCACTTTTAATGGTTGTATATGCCCCATGTTAAATTGCGATGGTGTTGATTAAGTATATGTTGTATACACGTATGTTGAGGCATGTTTGATGCATTGTTATATGCATGTTGATGATAGATATGATATGGTTATACACATGTGTAAAATATAATGTAATATGGTTGTTAATGATGTACATGTGGTATTGGCATGAGAAATGATATTATGAGGTGGTTTCATGATCCGAGGATCATGGTGAGTACGTGCTAAGCACGGAAGTGTTATGAATTGATATTATGAATGATTAATGAAATGTGTAGTATTTGGCACTAGTATGATTGGGTACAAATGATCGATCATTAGGATGTTAGTGTGTACACATGAGTCAAAAGTCGCGCGTGGCCTTGGTGGCGTTGAGTCACCAAGGAGGAGTACGGGTTCGCCCGGAAATTGTATTTATATTAGTCGGTGATGAGTGGAATCCCATCGACGGGGCGTGAGGATGAGTGGAATCCCCTCCGCGTGAACGGTGATGAGTGGAATCCCACCGTCAGGTAATGGTTGAGTTGTTGGATGTGAGTTCCAACGGTTATCCGCGTATTCGAGTCATAGCTAGGTGCCAATACAGATTGTAGTTTATGTTGCCAATATGTGGTTAATTGTGAGCCAATGTGTTTTGGGAGGTGTTGCCAACATGGTTTAATATATGTGATTTCATATGTTGTGGATTTAAACATGTTGAGCATGACATGATATTGAATATATGTTCATGCATCATCTATATTTATGGCTTGCGTGGATCGGAGGTAAGATCATGCATTTTATCTTGGTTGTAGCTCGTGCTTGGACCCTGCATTGTCGAGGTTTGTTTTTAAAGAGCTTACCCTCACTAAGCTTTTATGCTTACGCTCTCTTTTGTTCGACAATGCGGATCAATAGCTTGAGGGTGGCAAGGGGCAAAGAAAGGCCTCCAAGTGTTGCTTACGGTTAGCTCAAGTATGATGTTTAAATTTAAAGATGGTAATAGTAAAGCAATGGGATAGGTATTGTTGGTTTGAGTTTGATGTATGTCTATGGTTGACTTGGTTTGTAAGCATGCTATATCTTGCCCAATGTTTGTATGATGGATGGCTTATGAATGCTTAAGTTGCTTGAATGACATGTAAACTTATTTGATATGTATGATGCTTATTGGTTCTCTTTTAATGTCTTCAAGCATGCTTGTATGAAAGGCTCTTAATGTGTAATTTGCTATGTACGAAAGATTGTCTAAATCCATGCTTGTATGTGTTTGAGTATGTTAAATCTAGGATGTATGCCTCTAGACTTTGTTTGATGGTTTTGTGTGCCTTTAGGGGTCCTATGGGACCTTCATACTTGTTGAAATACCCTTAAATCTGAATTTCAAAAGGCTACAGACAGCCCGCGTTTCGAAACGGGCTGGGTCGTTTCGGAACGGGTAAGGCTTCAGGGACCCCGTATCAGAACGCGTTTCGATACGGTATGGCCTTTGAAACCCCTGTTCCGATACGCGTTTCGGAACATTTTGGCTACTAGAATTCTGAGAAATTCACGAGATGAAGGTGTATCGAAACGGGTATAAGGGTTTCGAAACGGTCAAAATCTCGTTGACCACGAGAAGTTGACCGTTGAGGGCGTTTCGGAACGGTTGACCACCGTTTCGATACGGCCCCTTGTAGAGGCTCTGGGACAGTTGACCTGGTCAAGGCGTTTCGATACGCCTCAAGGGTGTTTCGAAACGGCCTGTTTAAAATATTAAAAGTGGGCTGTTTAATTGCTGTTTTGGGATCGAATGTTTGTCTCATGTATTTTATTCCGTTGTTTGATCACATAGGACTTAAATGGACTTTTAGACAAGAGAAATAAAAGAAATTTTTTCTAGGGTTGCTAACCGAGGTGGGACCTTAACGGGTTTCGCTTCGGTTTTCCCCGTGTGGCCCACTTGGACCGGTCATCCGGCCAGACCGGGACGAGGGGGTTACATTTGTTGGTATCAGAGCCTAAGGTTTCCGAGACCTTGGGCAGGTAAGTGAGGTAAGTTTAAGTTTTGAATTGATATGCACGGTGTTTGCTTGCTTTGTAAGTACGATTGCTTGTATGACAAGTATGTTGATTGCTTGTTTAAAAGCATGTTGTTTGTTATCCGTGTATGTTGTGATGAAGGATTGATTGATTGAGAATGCCTGCTGTTTGATAGTACGCTTATGTTTACTTGTTTAGCAAGTAAGCCTTGTTATACGCTTGGTTGAACATGTATGTGTGTTGATTTGTTTGAAACGTGTTTAGTAGAGTCCCATTGCTACTATTACATCGAAAAAAAAGATTTTTTTTAAGTGAGGGAAACATACTTGAGCCACTTGGAAGCCTTGCCTTGCTAACCCAATCTTGTATATTTTACTGTTGATATTGTTGTTGATTTAATTTCTTTTCGGTAAGTAGAAGTCGTAGTTTCTGAAAGGGGTGGACTAGGTTGAGGGAGTCCATCACCTCAGTTAGAGAGGTATGGTTATACCAGAATTGAGGTACAATTCGTCTGTTTGAGACATTGTGTATATGGGTCGATTCTTGTGGATGAGGGACGGTGTGATCAACTCTGGCATTAGTTAGTAAGAAGAAGTGAAGGCCTATGGGCGGGGGTCAGAGTGGTGTCAATGTTTTATCGAATGAGCCCTTAGCACAGTATCAAGTTGTTTCCTCCAGTTGATTCTGAATCCGTATCTCTGTACATTGTTAGCAAGTATGCAAGTTGAACATGCCTGGTGAGGTGTTAGTTGGTGACCGTTGGGGTTGGCCTATGATTTTAATGCAAGACAGCCGGTCAGTGTCCGTGAGTGGAAGCTAGTTTGTGTGATTGAGTCAGTGTACGTTGAGTTGTCTTCCAGCAAGCGGAAGAGATGAAGTCACTTCCGATATAGTTGAGCCGAGAAGGGAGCCTTGAGCTTTGACTTCAGGATTGTTTGGTAGGGGTAGAACAAGTCCAGCAAGACTGTTTGTGTGCGATCAGAATTGAGTCTTGAAGTTACGAGATGCTCTAAGAACAGTTTAGAAGAGTCAAATTCTGTTGAAGAACCAGTCTGAAAACAAGAGGACCGAAGACTATCAGTCGTGTACATGTGAAGTTGAAATTTCTGCGAATACCTCCTTTTGCGTGAGCATGTAAGAAATTAGATAAGTTTGTTGAGACCTTAGATGTAGGGACACATGTGACTAGCCTCTTTGGGAGACAGTAGTGATCAGAAAGATGTACAGAAGATGTTGTTGGTGGTTTAGAGTTACTAGTTTCTCGTAGGTGTGAAGCGATCGTCTTCCTACGGTTTTGATGTACCTTTTGACAAGGTTCAGCTTGAAGAGCACATAGTTAGTGTGTACATTGAGACAAAGAGAGAGTTGCCTTGAAATTGTAGATTTTTGTGTGACTGTAGTGGTAGGTGAGGATGTGAGCTTCTTATTGAATGTTGATCCAGTTTTAGAGATCAAAGGTTGATTGAGTTTAGTTGACAGACTTGCTGAGCAATTGTGATGGATTTGATTTTTGAACGAAGATTAGACCGCAGAATGTTAAAATAGTTTGTGATTCTTCCTAGAAGTGTTTAGAAGAAACGCCCAGTTTGTCTCCTAACAGCGAAGAAGAGTTTATTATTGATGTCGTCTCCGAGTTGCTCGTGTTTTAGTTTGCTCTGTGTCTTATGGTTTTCGACAGAATTGGGAATGTTGAAGAATTAGCTCCGAGACTTGTTAGACCTTAGATTCAGTAGGCCTAGTGCATCATCTCAGAGTTCTACAGTGTAATTTGTGAAGAAGAAAGAGTAACAGTACGAGAATGTGTTCAGTTTACATACAGTCGAAACAAGTGTCAGTGATTTGTTGATCAGTTAGTGTGTGCTTTAGTCTATTTGAAGATTAATTTGAGATCTGTTTCTACCAGATGAAGGTGAGAAATTTGAAGTACCAAAGACAGCTTTAGGGGCAAGATGTAATCGCCTTGAGCTCTGAGTTATGCCGCTTTGTTTGACTAGTGTATTAGTTACCTTCATAGAGATGTTGAGCAGAATAATTTTCTGAGTTTTATGATCAGTGGTAGTAGCTCTTCTAGATGTCACGTGAGTATATTCAAGTACCGAGGAAGATCATGACGAGTTTTGAAGTTAGTGTGGTAGATTCTATTAGAGAATTAATTGTATACCAAGTTGTACAACGTGAACTTCGAGTTAATGAAGATGTCCTCTCAGAACATGAAAATTAGCAGAGCGTATTAGAACAAATCTTGAACAGACAAAGGAAGATGTGAGTTGGAAGAAATTGAAGACTGTGACAGATATCTATAGTTCTAGGCCTAGCATTGTTACTTTCAGAGAATAGTGTTTGAAGATAGTTGCTCCATTGATAGATTGCTACAGAAGAATGTTCAGTTGTGTGGTTAGATGCGAGACAATGAGCCCTTGAGAAACTGAAAGAAACTTTGAAGAGAGCTTCGACCTTGAATCAACTTATGTCAGAGAAAGGGTTGTGAACCACAGTGATGCATTACATGTAGAGTTAGGTTGTGTGCTTATGCAAGACGGAAGATTGCGACTTGTTCATCGAGTTAGTTGAAAGACCGTGAGAAGAGTTATTCGATATGAGACATAGAGTAACTACAGTTGTAATTGCTTCGAAGACTTGGAGACAAGCTTGTATAGTAAGAAATGCGCAGTGTATATGTACGTATCATTAGAGCTTGAAATATTTGAAGACTTGGGAATGGTTGGAACTTGAACAACATGAGTAGTTAGAATTGCTTGAAGACTGTGATCTCAAGATTGAGTACTATCTGAAGAGAGTCTACGTAGCAACCGAGTTCCGAGTTGTATTTGTTGTTAGATTAGTAGTTGAGTTACGAGTTGCAATTGCCGAATTCCGTATATCAAATGATAGTAGTTTTGTGGCCGAGTTTCGGGTTGAGACTACTTTGAGTCAGAATGTTTGATGAGAAACAGTTGCAAGACAGATTCTTGGCACCTCACGTGCAAGGCATAGTGGAAAGAAGACCTTCAGAACACAGTCTAGAGATGATAGAGTTTTGCATTTCAGAGACAGAATAGTTGTACCGACTGACCTAGTGTTTTGAGATGTATTGTTTTGGCCGAAGCGCACGGTGGTTGATTTGTATTGCATCTGAGTAGTATGAAGACGTATTGTGGGTTGAAGATGAGTACTTCCGGAGTGAGTGGATGAATAATGTGGTTCAGTATGAGAGTAAGTATGTAAATTGCCAGCGTGTCAAGACTGAGCTTCAGTTTTCTTCTAGTTTGTTACATCCGTGGAAGATTCGCAGTAAAAGTGAGTAATAAAGATCCGAGATTTCAACTAGAATAATTTTGAAGACGTCTGCATAGTGTTTGGTTAATTGATGAAGACAGATGATCAGTCAGAGAAAGTTATGAGTCAAGTGTTCAAGCAGTATTGTATGAGTTTGTGAATCGGGCTGGTTCTGTTGTTATCTGTTGCGGTTACCACCAGAGTTAAAAAGGGGTTTGAGATGTGTTACGTGTATCTATGATTCAGAAATGTGAGTCAGATCTGTTCCGTGCTATATTTGTTGAAAAGATTGAGTTGAGTTTGAAATTGGCATGCCTTGAAGAATCAGTAGAGATCTTAGCATCAGATATCTATTGTTGTGTGGTAAGTCCACCGAGGTTGGTTAGTGTGTTGTGGTGTGAAAGAAAGTGGGTTCCTGTCTGATGAATTTCGGGGACGAAATTTCCTTAAGTGGGGGAGAGTTGTAACACCCGTGTTTTGGGGCTAGGAGTTAGTCGGGTTAGTGGTCCGAGTCGGTAAAATTAAAATTTAATCAATTTGACCTTAACTTGGGCTAATTGGGTTTTAAAATAAAAAGGAGGGACCAATGCGGTGATTTAACCTAAATGTTTTAAAAAGCTAGACCACTTTTTGAAAGTTAAAGAGAACAAAAAAAAGGTGTAGTCATCTTCCTCATTTTCCTTTCTTCACCATGGAAACCCTAACAAACCCTCCCAAATCCCAAATTCGTATTTCCATCAATTTCTTCATCAATTCAAGGGCGTTTTTAAAGGTAAAATCATTTTCTAAACCTCCTCTTCATTTCCTACTCATACATGGTCTTAGATTTTAAAAATATGAACTTTTGGGAATTAGGGTTTGATTTTAAAGTTTGAGTTTTTATGGGGTTTTCATCTTGTTTTGTTAAATTGAGTTGGGGTTTTGTTTAATCAAGTTGAAATATACATTATATGTTAATTTGGTTGAATTTTGATGAATTTCCGAAGTGGGTTCTTGGACCCATTTTTAAGGTGTCAAAAAGTTGATTTTTGGTGGGTTTTAAGGTGTAATTAGAGGGCTGATGGTATATGTATGCTAAGGGGATGATTTGGGACCATTTAGATGTCATTTGGGTGTTTAAAAACATGATTTTCTGATGGGTAAAATATTAGTACGAAAATGGTGTTTTGGAGGGTTTTGGGTGAGTTTTGGGGGTTGTTTAAGGTGGGGTTTGATAGCCCAATGGTAGTACTATGGTTAGGGATTGATTTGGGATCATTTGTGGGTGCAATGGATGTTGGAAACAAGGTTTTTGGAAGAGGTATTAGGGCTGTCCGAAATTGCTAAGTATGGGGTTTGGTCATGACTTGAAATGTTGGGTTTGATATTTGAATTTGTATTCCGGGTTGATATTTTGATGTTGGGCTGATTTGAGGATTATTTGAATTGTATTGAGGTTGTTTAGAAGCGAGAGTTTGTGTATGAGGAGCTTCGGGAAGAAATCCGGAAACTTGAAGGTGATGCTTGCTTGGTAGTTGAGCTTGGAGCTTGGAATCTTAGGTGAGTGGTTAAATATTTTCAAATGGTTTTGAGTATTTGGTTCAAGCATGTGAACCTAGGATGGGCTTGGTAAACCCACCTAGAGTTGGGATTAGAGTGGTAGCCTAATCCCAAGCTTTGATTAGAGACCTTGGTTGCACTTTTAATGGTTGTATATGCCCCATGTTAAATTGCGATGGTGTTGATTAAGTATATGTTGTATACACGTATGTTGAGGCATGTTTGATGCATTGTTATATGCATGTTGATGATAGATATGATATGGTTATACACATGTGTAAAATATAATGTAATATGGTTGTTAATGATGTACATGTGGTATTGGCATGAGAAATGATATTATGAGGTGGTTTCATGATCCGAGGATCATGGTGAGTACGTGCTATGCACGGAAGTGTTATGAATTGATATTATGAATGATTAATGAAATGTGTAGTATTTGGCACTAGTATGCTTGGGTACAAATGATCGATCATTAGGATGTTAGTGTGTACACATGAGTCAAAAGTCGCGCGTGGCCTTGGTGGCGTTGAGTCACCAAGGAGGAGTACGGGTTCGTCCGGAAATTGTATTTATATTAGACGGTGATGAGTGGAATCCCATCGACGGGGCGTGAGGATGAGTGGAATCCCCTCCGCGTGAACGGTGATGAGTGGAATCCCACCGTCAGGTAATGGTTGAGTTGTTGGATGTGAGTTCCAACGGTTATCCGCGTATTCGAGTCATAGCTAGGTGCCAATACAGATTGTAGTTTATGTTGCCAATATGTGGTTAATTGTGAGCCAATGTGTTTTGGGAGGTGTTGCCAACATGGTTTAATATATGTGATTTCATATGTTGTGGATTTAAACATGTTGAGCATGACATGATATTGAATATATGTTCATGCATCATCTATATTTATGGCTTGCGTGGATCGGAGGTAAGATCATGCATTTTATATTGGTTGTAGCTCGTGCTTGGACCCTGCATTGTCGAGGTTTGTTTTTAAAGAGCTTACCCTCACTAAGCTTTTATGCTTACGCTCTCTTTTGTTCGACAATGCAGATCAATAGCTTGAGGGTGGCAAGGGGCAAAGAAAGGCCTCCAAGTGTTGCTTACGGTTAGCTCAAGTATGATGTTTAAATTTAAAGATGGTAATAGTAAAGCAATGGGATAGGTATTGTTGGTTTGAGTTTGATGTATGTCTATGGTTGACTTGGTTTGTAAGCATGTTATATCTTGCCCAATGTTTGTATGATGGATGGCTTATGAATGCTTAAGTTGCTTGAATGACATGTAAACTTATTTGATATGTATGATGCTTATTGATTCTCTTTTAATGTCTTCAAGCATGCTTGTATGAAAGGCTCTTAATGTGTAATTTGCTATGTACGAAAGATTGTCTAAATCCATGCTTCTATGTGTTTGAGTATGTTAAATCTAGGATGTATGCCTCTAGACTTTGTTTGATGGTTTTGTGTGCCTCTAGGGGTCCTATGGGACCTTCATACTTGTTGAAATACCCTTAAATCTGAATTTCAAAAGGCTACAGACAGCCCGCGTTTCGAAACGGGCTGGGTCGTTTCGGAACGGGTAAGGCTTCAGGGACCCCGTATCGGAACGCGTTTCGATACGGTATGGCCTTTGAAACCCCTGTTCCGATACACGTTTCGGAACGTTTTGGCTACTGGAATTCTGAGAAATTCACGAGATGAAGGTGTATCGAAACGGGTATAAGGGTTTCGAAACGGTCAAAATCTCGTTGACCACGAGAAGTTGACCGTTGAGGGCGTTTCGGAACGGTTGACCACCGTTTCGATACGGCCCCTTGTAGAGGCTCTGGGACAGTTGACCTGGTCAAGGCGTTTCGATACGCCTCAAGGGTGTTTCGAAACGGCCTGTTTAAAATATTAAAAGTGGGCTGTTTAATTGCTGTTTTGGGATCGAATGTTTGTCTCATGTATTTTATTCCGTTGTTTGATCACATAGGACTTAAATGGACTTTTAGACAAGAGAAATAAAAGAAATTTTTCTAGGGTTGCTAATCGAGGTGGGACCTTAACGGGTTTCGCTTCGGTTTTCCCCGTGTGGCCCACTCGGACCGGTCGTCCGGCCAGACCGAGACGAGGGGGTTACATTCATCAAGTCAAACGACTATCTCCTTTGGGATGTAGTAGAAGATTGACCATCTATTCTAATGAAGGAAATATGAGACTGGCGCGTCCCCAAGACAAGATAAGAGTATACCGATAAAAATTGGAGGAAGATGGAAATAAACGACAAAGTCATACACATACTGTTTTGTGCTCTTGGATCGGACGAGTATGCCAAGATTTCTTCTTGCACTAGTGCAAAGGAGATATGTGACAAGCTTGAAGTTACATATGAGGGTACCAATGAAGTCAATGAGACCAAGATTGGACTCCTAAATCTTAGCTATGAAAACATTAAGATGGAATCAGATGAAGACATCACAGGCTTAAAGAATATGGAGAAGTCATTCTGGAAGACAAACTTGTTCGGAAGCTTATCTACTTTCTTCCCAAGTCATGGGACTCAAAGAAGACCGCCATCATCGAAACCAAGAATCTCAAGACCTTGAAGCTTGATGTTCTTTTGGGGTCTCTTCTCACTCATGAGATCATGAAGAAATGAAGAGGACCAAATCATTTTCTTTGAGTGCAAAAAGCTAGGACACATCAATTTCGATTGTCCCCAACTAAAGAAGAAAAGCTTCAGGAAGAAGAAGAAGAAGCTCAAGGCTCATGTTACTACTTGCAGTGATGAGAACTCATCCGATAAGGAGGAGCAAGAAGTAGATAACATTTGTCTCATGGCATTGGAGGAGGATCTTAAGGTAACCTCAAACTCATCTAATTTCAAATTTATTTTTGATGAGCTTCGATAAGCTTATGATGAGTTGCAAGAGGTTTATGATGAAGTACTTTTGAGGTATAAAGAATATCTTTTTGAAAAACAAGAAAACAGTTTTGGATTTAAAAATCCAAAATGATTCTTTATCCAAAACTAATGTGGAACTTGAAAGGAAGGTTAAGGAAATGCAAGCCAAATAAAATGATTTTGAAAAGAAAAACCAAGAGTTGCATAACCTACTTTCAAAAGTTCATGATGATCACCTAAAGAAAGTGGGTGATCTTAAAGCTTCTTTGAACAAATTTGGGAAACCACATTTTGAAAAAAGAACAACTTCAAAACCCAACTATATGAAAAAAAAAACTTTAATGGCTACAAACATAAAGACTTTAAAAGGCCCTATAATGGTAAGAAAGTGGGTGATCTTAAAGCTTCTTTGAAAAAATTTGCGAAACCGCATTTTGAAGAAAAAAAACTTCAAAACCCAACTATGTGAAAAAAAAAACTTTAATGGCTACAAACATAGAGGCTTCCAAAGGCCCTCTAATGGTAAGAAGGTTAGAACTGTTTGGGTTCCTAAGAAGCTAGTTTCTTCTAACAACTTTGATGCTATTGTTTCTTGGATTCCCAAGGAACCAAGATTTTTGAAGCTAATACTCATGGACCTAAAAGAATTTGGGTACCAAAATTCAAGACTTGATGCTACTTTTGTAGGGGGAGCATTGCTGCAAGGCAAAAAATTCAAGTGCAAATTCATGGTACCTTGATAGTGGATGCTCGAGACACATGATCGAAGACAAGAGTCGATTCTTGGAGCTAAAACCAAAAAGTGGAGGAGTAATGACTTTTAGTGACAACTCCAAAGGTCACATTGAATGAATTAGTTCTATTGGTAATCATTTTTCTATTCTCATTGATAATGTTTTATATGTCAACGGTCTTAAGCATAACCTTTTAAGCATAAGCCAATTATGTGATAAAGATTTCAATGTCCTTTTTGATTTAAATGGTTGCAAAATTATTGACATTAATTCCAACAAAATTGTGTTTATTGGTCATCGTATAGGAAATATTTATATGGTGTATTTTGATGACATTCATATTTCAAATGCATGTTTTGTTGCTAAAGATGAGCATGATTCTTGGTTATGTCATAGAAAAACTAGGACATGCTAGCATGAGTATTTTTGAAAAATTAATTTCAAATGATCTTGTAAAAGGTTTGCCAAAAATCAAGTTTTCTCTTACAAAATTTGTGATGCATGTGCAAAAGGCAAACACAAAAGAGTTTCTTTTAAATCCATTAATAATGTTTCTACTAGTAGAGTTTTACAATTGATCCATATAGATCTTTTTAGCTCTATTAGAACTATGAGCTTGGGTGGAAAACAATATTCATTTCTTTTAGTTAATGATTACTCTATTTCACATGTTAAGAGTGACCATGGAACCGAATTCCAAAATATTGGTTTGAAGAGTTTTGCAACTCAAATGGAATTAGCCATAATTTTTTTGGCTCCCTGCACACCTCAACAAAGTGGGGTTATTGAGAGGGAGAATAGAACTTTAGAAGAAATGGCTAGAACTACACTTTGTGAAAACAATTTGCCTAAGTATTTTTTGGTGGAAGCCATTAATACGGCTTACTATATTATTAATCGAGTAATGATTAGACCTATTTTAAAGAAAACACCTTATGAGCTTTTCAAAACTAAAAAGCCTAACATTAGCTGTTTTCATCCTTTTGGATGCAAATGTTTTGTTTTAAACAATGGGAAAGAAAATTTAGGCAAGATTGATGCAAAAGTGATGAAGCTATTTTTTTGGGTTATTCTTTAAACTCTAAAGCCTATCGAGTATTTAACAAAATAACTTTATTGGTTGAAGAGTCAATTCATGTTGTTTAGGGATGTAAAACAGGTAATCGGATGGGTTTCAGGTCGGGTACTGTCAGGTCGGGTAAAATCGGGTACAGGTCATTTCAGGTCATTTTTCTATTTTGACTCGACTCGGGTCGGGTGCGGGTCCATTTCAGGTCGGCTCCATTTCAGATCGGGTCCATTTCAGGTCGGGTCTATTTCAGGTCAGGTTCATTTCAGGTCGGGTCAAAACGGGTCGGGTCCGAAGCAGATAATTGACAGGTTAATTCGGGTTCGGATACACTTCAGGTCGGGTCCATTTCAGGTCGGGTCCATTTCAGGTCGGGTTCGTTTCAGGTCGGGTCCATTTCAGGTCGGGTCCATTTCAAGTCGGGTTCATTTCAGGTCGGTTGCATTTCAGGTCGGGTGCATTTCAGGTCGGGTAATTTTAGGTCGGGTAGTTTCAGGTCGGGTAATTCAGGTTGAGATATTTTTAGGATTGAAATTCGTATTGAGTTTGAGTTCGGTACAACCGTATAAGTAGTCGATAGACTTTAGGTTGGCATTCGTTAATCGTCATTGATTTGGAGTTAATTATTTAAAGTCGTATCAAATTAAAATTATAAAACATTGGAGTAATTAAAAAATACTGAAAAGGGGTCAATTTGGATTAAAAATAAAGTTTCACGGATTATAATGAACAAAAATATCAAATTAAAATTATAAAACATTAGACAAATTTAAAAGAAAACAATGGTAAATTAAAATTTTGGGGATTGTAATGAACAAAAATATCAAATTAAAAGTATAAAAATTAGAGTAATTAAAAAAACAATAAGTAGATGTCAATTTAGAATAAAAATAAAGTTTTAGGGTCTAGAATGAACAAAATTTCAAATTAAAATTATAAAACATGATGAACTAAAATATATATATGGGTCAATATGGAATTAAAATAAAGTTAAGAGACTAGAATGAAGAAAATATCAAATTAAAATAATAAAACATTTGACAAATTAAAAAATAAATGTAGGTCAATTTAGAATAAAAATAAAGTTTTAGAGTCTAGAAGATGAAAATATCAAATTAAAATTATAAAAAATTGGACGAATTAAAAAAAACAATGAATAGGGGTCAATTTGGAATTGAAATAAAGTTAAAGGGACTAGAATGAACAAAGTACAAATTAAAATTATAAAACATCGGACAAAATAAAAAACAATAAATAAGGGTCAATTTGGAATTAAACTAAAGTTTAGGGGACTAGAATGAACAAAATATCAAATTAAAATTATAAAACATCAGACTAATTAAAATAAAGTTAAGAGACTAGAATGAACAAAATATCAAATTAAAATTATAAAACATCGGACTAATTAAAAAAATAAAAAAATGGTCAATTTGGAATACAAATACAGTTTAAGGACTAAAATGAACAAAATGTCAAAGTAAAATTATATATTATTGGACTAATTAAAAAACAATTAATAGGGGTCAATTTGGAATATAAATGAAGTTTTAAGGGCTATAATGAACAGAAATATCAAATTAAAATTATAAAACATTGGACGATTCAGGGTTTATGTTTTAGGGAAATTTTATTAATGGTTTAGGGTTCATACATTGATAGATACATACATACTTGCATATATTAGGGTTTATGGTTTATGGTGTATGGTTTAGGGAAATTCATCAATGGTTCAGGGTTCATATATAGATAAGTACATATATACATACTTACATACATTAGGGTTTAATGTCTAGGGTTTATGGTTTCATGTTAAGAGAAAATTTATTAAGGGTTTAGGGTTCATACATTGATAGGTACATACATACATACTTACATACATTTTAGTCTCAATATTAGGCACTAAAATGAACAAAAATATCATCAAATGATTTATATCTAAAATATTGGAGTAAATTACAAAAATTAAAAAATAATAAGGGTAACTTTCTATGGAAAATAAAATTTTAGGGAATAAAATGAATAAAAATATCACCATATTAAAAATAATAAAATTTATATCTACATACATATACACATATACATATATTATGATATATACATATACATGTATTGTTATAATTAATTAAACACACACACACACACACACACACACATATATATATATATATATATATATATATGTACACACACACATGTATACATACATACTAAAACACATATATATATGCATATATTTAAGTTTTAGTATATATATACATGTATGTATGTAAGATTTAGTATATATATTGTTATAATTATATATATACACATATATATATGTATGCAAATTTTAGTATGCATATATTATTATATATATATATATACTAGAACATACATATTTGTATGTATATATGTATACCCCTAAACAATACTGTTGAGAAATATTTTGATATAACAATTATGTGAAAAATGTTTTGGACTTATTTAAAGATTTCAAAAATAATTCATAAGTCCTTAAAACTTGAAAAATATGTTTAAAATATTTTTGACTTTGCACCTATATCGAATATACATTTTAAAGTAAAAAATTAGCCAAAATTGTGTTTTTAAGTGGGAGTTTCGAAACCATCCCTATAAGGTTTCGAAACCTCTCTGGGCAGTAAGCTATTGTTTTTGAAACCTTAACAAAGGTTTCCAAACCTTTATTAAGGTTTGGAAACCTTGGCACAAAGGTGTCGAAACCTCTATGAAGGTTTTCGAAACTTTGGCCCTGTAACGGCTCCAAAACATCCCCAACGGCCATAAACGGCTAGTTTTTATAAATCCCTTCTTAAGGTTTCGAAACCTCTTCAATGGTTTCGAAACTATTGTGCAGGTGAGCATTTAAAGCTCGACTTTAATGGCTTCCCAACGGCTCCAAAACATCCCCAACAGCCATAAACGGCTAGAAACTCATTCCACACTATAAAAGCAACCTTGGGACACTTGAAGATGGTATGAGATGATATCCAAGCTTCATGATCAAGAGAAATAACATTTAAGTCTTTATTCTTCATTTCTCTTGTATATATTGTATAGAGAGTGTTTTTCATTGTTTTATTCTTTACACTCTTTTGAGCTTAATTCATGTAAACACCCACCTTGTGAGGTTTATTTGTTTACATCTTTCTACCCTTGTAAAAGGAGAGGTTCTAGTTTAGCCTTGAGAGAAAAACTAGAGTGGTTCTATCTTAGCCATTGAAAAGATAGGGTTGTAAGCTTATCCCTTTGGCCTGAAAAGGAAGAATTCATAGTAGTGAATTGGGAAATCCTTAGTGGTGTGCTAAGGTAGTGGATGTAGACTCGGTTGAGTAGTCGAACCACTCTAAAATCATCGTGTAAATATTGTCTACTATTTTCGGTTTTAGCCAATTCATTCGGGAAGCTATTTCAACCCTCTTGACGATTTTAGAAGATCGATTCGAGCGTGTTACAAACCCAACAATTGGTATCAGAGCCTCGTCTCCATCGAAGGACTAACATCCGAGAGTAAAGATCCAACGCTCGTAGTCCACCGTTCAAGAAAATGGCAAGCGATTCTACAATGATTTCATTTGAAGAAGGCCGTTCTATCATGTGTCCTCCTCTCTTCAAAGGAGAAGGTTACTTCCAATGGAGCAACATCATGAAATATTTCATCCAAGGATTCAACCTCGACATTTGGATGATTATCAAAGATGAACATTTGGAAGCTCCTAAGAAGAAGAAGAAAATGAGTGCCAAAGAGACAAAGAAGGACCATCTCAATGCAAAGGCTATGCACATTCTTCTTTGTGCCCTAAGTGAAGAGATTTCCAAGAAGATCTCCCCATCCAAAAGTGCCAAAGAAATTTGGGAGAAGCTTGAGAAATTATATGGGAAAGAAGAGAAGAAAGATGATGCTTCATCATGTGCAATCCTCCTCTCAACACCAAAGGTGGATGGTGTTTTGGCTCTCGATGAGCCCAAGGTATCTTCCAACTCTAATGATCCAAATGCATATTCATTTGATGAGTTACAAGATGCTTTCGATGAATTATTTTTTGAATTTGAGACCATGAATTCCAAATTTAAGAAAATGATTTCTAAACATGAATTTGAAAATGATTTTCTTTTGAAAACAAAATTACATTTTGAAAAAGAAAATGAGATTTTGAAAAATGATTTAGAGTTTTCAAAAACAAGCAATGGAATTTTAGAAAAAGAAAATCTTGATTTAAAAGTTAAGCTTGAAAGCTTAGCAAAAGAAAAAGAAATCATTTTTAATAATTCATCTCATCCCATAATGACAAAATGCTCACATTGTCATTATCATGGTCATTCCTTGCATACTTGTCCTATAAAGAAGAAAAAATCTTATAGGATTAGACAAGTATGGGTTCCTAAGGGAACTAGAGACATTGAGATTAATTTTAATGGATCCAAAGCAATTTGGATACTAAAATCCAAGTAAGTGTCTCTTGTAGGTGTGTTGGAGCAAAGGCAAGAAAAGCAAGAATCTCAAATGCTCTAGTTACACAAGTGAAGAAGATGGGTACCCAATAATCTTAATGTATTTGATTTTAAATCATTCGGTTGCCTACTTTGATGATAAATGTTCATGCATCATTGCTTATTTATATTTATAAGTGCATGACATTTTATGATTCTTTATGCATATGAATCACATTGTTTCATTCATATGTTTGCATAAAGTTTTAAAGTCTTGGATAAATTGAATTTCATGTGTTTTAAATTGATTTGATTCAATGATGAAAATTCAATCTCTTTAAGTGTCAAAATTTGTGCTAAAAATTTAATGGAATGCTTTAGTAAGGGGGAGTTTTATTTTTCAAATTTTTTGTACTTAATTTTTTTTAACGTACTCTCCATTGTTATTATGTACTATAAAGATTTGAATTATTTTTGATATAACAAAAAGGGGGAGAAGTAAGTGAAAAATTAAGGGGGAGTTTTTGTTAAAAACAATTTTTCAAAGAAGTTTTGTTATATCAAAAAGGGGGAGATTGTTGAGAAATATTTTGATATAACAATTATGTGAAAAATGTTTTGGACTTATTTAAAGATTTCAAAAATAATTCATAAGTCCTTAAAACTTGAAAAATATGTTTAAAATATTTTTGACTTTGCACCTATATCGAATATACATTTTAAAGTAAAAAATTAGCCAAAATTGTGTTTTTAAGTGGGAGTTTCGAAACCATCCCTATAAGGTTTCGAAACCTCTCTGGGCAGTAAGCTATTGTTTTTGAAACCTTAACAAAGGTTTCCAAACCTCTATTAAGGTTTGGAAACCTTGGAACAAAGGTGTCGAAACCTCTATGAAGGTTTCGAAACTTTGGCCCTGTAACGGCTCCAAAACATCCCCAACGGCCATAAACGGCTAGTTTTTATAAATCCCTTCTTAAGGTTTCGAAACCTCTTCAATGGTTTCGAAACTATTGTGCAGGTGAGCATTTAAAGCTCGACTTTAATGGTTTTCCAACGGCTCCAAAACATCCCCAACGGCCATAAACGGCTAGAAACTCATTCCACACTATAAAAGCAACCTTGGGACACTTGAAGATGGTATGAGATGATATCCAAGCTTCATGATCAAGAGAAATAACATTTAAGTCTTTATTCTTCATTTCTCTTGTATATATTGTATAGAGAGTGTTTTTCATTGTTTTATTCTTTACACTCTTGTGAGCTTAATTCATGTAAACACCCACCTTGTGAGGTTTATTTGTTTACATCTTTCTACCCTTGTAAAAGGAGAGGTTCTAGTTTAGCCTTGAGAGAAAAACTAGAGTGGTTCTATCTTAGCCATTGAAAAGATAGGGTTGTAAGCTTATCCCTTTGGCCTCAAAAGGAAGAATTCATAGTAGTGAATTGGGAAATCCTTAGTGGTGTGCTAAGGTAGTGGATGTAGACTCGGTTGAGTAGTCGAACCACTCTAAAATCATCGTGTAAATATTGTCTACTATTTTCGGTTTTAGCCAATTCATTCGGGAAGCTATTTCAACCCTCTTGACGATTTTAGAAGATCGATTCGAGCATGTTACAAACCCAACAATACCCATAAACCTCAACTCTTAAATCTTATAATCACTAATAATTAGAGTACAAGCCTAATCCCTTAATCCTTAAACTAATCTCATAACCCCAAATAATTAAGTTGACACATTTACCCCTAAACCCCAAACATGAATGTTTAAATCTTACAGACACTATTCACTAATAATTAGAGCACAAGCCTAATCACATAATCCCTAAACTAATCTCATAGCCTCAAACAATCAGCTTGACACACTTACCCTTAAACCCTAAGCATAAACCCATAAATCTAACAAACAAAATAAATTGAAACATATAATGACAAATCTAAAAATAAATTAAAACTAAATTATTAATTAGAGCCCAAATCACAAATGAATAAAATTATTAAACCTAATTACTTACCAAATCTTTATACGAGGACCAAATCAAATTTAAAGCAAACCAAAAAGCTTAATAATTAATTAATTTACGAAGCATGACCTAATTAAATAAAATTTAAAGAAACTAAACCAAAAGTTAAGACTAAAAAAACAAACTAAAACCTAAAAAACTTAAACCCTAACCATCTAATTAAAGAAGGACCTAAAGGATAATTAACCCCTAAATAAAAAAAATCTCTACCTCCACTCACAATTTTATTTGATATTGGCGCCCCCCCCCCCCCCACCCCCCCACACACACTTTCATCTGGCGGCAAATTCCCCCTCCTTTGTTTTTGTTTTATATAGAGCCAAAATCCCCCCCCCCCCAATAATTTCATATCAATCAAAAAAGCTTTCCCTCCATTAATTCAAAAAAAACTTCCCCTAAACTAAAAAATACTTTTTTTATTTTAATAGTTATAATTAATTTTTTAATAAAATATTTTTTAAAATTAATAATCACAATTAATAAATTGATTTAAATTTTAAATAATTTGTTTTAAATTCATCCATCACAACTTATTAATTTAATAAAAATTTTAAATTTTGAATATTTTTAATAAAATAAATTTAAGTATGTTAATTCTTATTAAACTTCACAAATAATTTATATTGAACGAGTTAGTATTAAATTAAATTAATAAATTAATACATTACATTTATCAACACTTTAAATCTATCAAATCGTAGACTTCTTCAACTATATATCAGGTAAATATCAAGTCAGATCAATATCAGTTCAGGTTAAAAATAGGTCGGGTTCAAAGCAGGTCGGGTCAATTAATAGGTCGGGTTCAAAATAGGTCGGATCCAAAACAGGTCGAGTTCAAAACAGGTCGGGTTCAAAACAGGTCGGGTCCAAAACAGGTCGGGTTCAAAACAGGTCGGGTAATATCGGATCTCGAGTCAATTCAGTCGGGTAAAATCGGTTATCTGCCAGGTCGGGTTCGTGTTCGTTTCAGTCGGGCGCATGTCGGGTTTCAGGTCCACAGTAACATGTCCAATTCGGATTTGGGTCATTTTCAGTCGGACGCAGGTCGGGTTCGGTCACTACAGTAACAGATCGAATTCAGGTTCGGGTCAACAACAGTCGGTTACAGATCGGGTTCGGGTCATTAAATTTTCAGGTCAAATCAGGTTCTGACTCGAGCAGGTTTCAGTCGGGTTTTCAGGTCGGGTCAGCTTTTTACATCCCTAATGTTGTTTTCGATGATAACCTCCTTCTGAGGAAGGATACTTGTGATGATGATGATGTAGGAATTTTGGAAGCCAATGATGGTGAAGAACAATCATCAAAGGTATAAGAAGTTCCACCAAAAGGAGAACCATAAGATCCACCTCTAGAAGCCTTGACGGGCATGTCTCTAGAGGAAAGGGAGGTCACCTACCCAAGGAAGTTCAACTATGTCAAAGGTGGTGAGATTTTGGGTGATCCATCCGAAGGGGTAACCACTAGATCCTCTCTTAGAAATACATGTAATTATATTGCATTTATCTCATGCATAGAGCCTAAAAATATCGAACAAGAATTAAATGGCGATTATTGGATATTGGCTATGCAAGAAGAGTTAAATCAATTTGATGTGAGTAAAGTTTGGACTTTAGTTGATAGGCCTAGTAATAAATCTTTATAGGCACGGAATGTGTTTTTAGAAACAAACTAGATGAGAGTGGTAGCATAGTGAGAAACAATGCTAGACTTGTTGCTCAAAGTTACACTCAAGAAAAAGTAATTGATTTTGATGAAACTTATGCACCCGTAGCTAGAATGGAAGCTATTAGGATGTTGCTTGCATTTGCATGTTATCATGAATTCAAGCTTTTGCAAATGGATGTTAAAGTGCTTTTCTAAATGGTTTTATAAATGAAGAAGTGTATGTAGAAAACCACCCGTTTTTGAAGATCCAAAATATTCAAGCCATGTTTTTAAACTTTCAAAAGCTTTATATGGTTTGAAACAAGCTCCTAGAGCTTGGTATGAAAGATTGTCAAATTTTCTAATTGAAAAAGGTTTTGACAAAGGGAAGATTGATACTATACTTTTTTAAAAAAAGAAAAGGCAAGGATATTTTAATAGTTTAAATTTATGTTGATGATATTTTTTTGTTCTACTAATGAATCTCTTTGCTAAGATTTTGCTAAGCTAATGCAAGGTGAATTTGAAATGAGCGTGATAGGGGAGTTCTCATTCTTTTTGGGACTCCAAATCAAACAAAGGAAGGATGGAATCTTCATCAATCAAGCAAAATACATCAAGGATATGCTCAAGAAGTTTGGCTTGGAAAATGTGAAACCTCAAGCCACGTTGATGAGCTCTTCTACAAAGCTTGACAAAGATGAAGGAGGTAAATGTGTTGATCTTAAGCTTTATAAATCTAAGATAGGATATTTGGTTTATCTTACCACAAGTAGACCAGATAATACATTTAGTATTTGTTTGTTTGCTAGATTTCAAGCTAGTTCTAGAGAATCACATCTACAAGCCGTTAGGAGAATCTTTAGATACCATAGAGATACCCTTTGTTTAGGTCTTTGGTATCCCAAACCAGATTTGTTGGAACATAAGGCAAAAATACATGGGAATATTACTTATAAAGGGGAGCCTCCAATCCAAACATCAAACTAGAAACAAATTGATTTTCCATCTCCCACTTGAAATACAAGATTATTCTGAAAGCAATCACCCACCTCATCATTACTGAAGAAAGAGTTAGTAATACCTTTCTAGATCCATGAATGTGAAGCGTGAATAGTAGAGTCCGGCAAAAGGGTAGACTGTTCCAAATTGTATTTCGAGCAAGCAGTCTTCTTCCACAAGCACTCCTTATCAATTGAAAATCTCCAAACCCATTTAAAAAGGAGCACATGATTTAAAAAGTCCAAATTACGAATCCCCAATCCTCCAACCTCTATAGGAGAGCTAATAGAGGACCAATTCACCCAATGTATTTTTTCTGAGAAGAAGCACTACCTCATAAGAAGTTAGCCATCAAACTATTGAGTTTACGTGAAACCGCTGGCGGCATCTCCAATCCTCCAACTTTGGTTTGTTGTTTGCCACAAACCACTAATGGTACTCAGAATTTGAGAAATCAAAATCATTCGGTCCAATGGGATCACGATCCGACAACCAACTTAACCTGCCATGCCACTATGCTATATATGATGAATATTTGTTTGGTCAATTCTCTTCGCTCTTACCCCGTAAGTCCACCTGTTCCAAGTCATCCATATTGGTCGGATCTCCCGGCGCGGGTTGGTGGTATCTGAACTGCCTAAGAACCCGATCGTCGTAAAACAACTCGACAATCACAAAAATGTAACAACGACATTACTGAACACCAATTTTCGGCATCTTCGTAGGCATCATTCGGAATCACCTCGCAAATATCATCATCCTCATATGGCATCCAACGGAACTGCAATAATACGTACATAACAAGAAAATTGGGCAAATTTGCATTACATGTTCTTCGCAATACATATCAATCTTCATTCTAACTTCCAGGATTATTTTTACCTGCAACGTCTTATTTTTTAATCTTTTGCTCCATCTACACAATACAAATACGAACATCATGCTTCCCATTAATAACATCTAAAATTATTATGTGACTGAACATTATTACCTTTAAGCGAGTGGGAATTTAGACGGAGGATCGCATATATGTGCAGTAGTGGAAGCATGTACCAAGCCCATGATTGTAGCAACACCACATACACACCAATATCGATGTGCACGAATATGTCGTTGACGACTATCTAGGTCGCTACCTTTCACAACTCGCGGCAGAGGAAACCTAATATTGCATATCCCTAACTGATTTGTCTTTCTCCCCACGACGTCCACAAGAACGGGAGGTACTGCGTACGCACGTGAGAACTCGATTTGTTTGGCATTAGCATACCACCGAGAAGGAGCAATATATAGGCTTGAGCAACGCAATCAATTTATGCCTATGTGGAATTTCCATCAACTTGAAAATCACTCTTCACACATGTCAACTTCACACATTTACCATCAACACCATGTGCCATTGGTGTCTTTCCCAAATCACTCAACAGCCATGTCAACGACTTGACAAACTCTTTTGCTTTTCTCGAACAAAAGTGGTTAAAATATTTTTGTGTGTTCTAACCCTAAACAAAACTATCTATTTATAAAAAAACTAAAAGTCCCTAATTTTCAAAAACCCTAAAAACCCCGTAATGTTTTCCATAAAAGTGTTACAGACGTTAATGCAGAGAGAAACTCATTGTGCTCCTACGGTGAGTTCGATTTAGGACTAGGTTAATCCCGTGATTAAGGTTTAATCTGAATATATAAAAAAAATTAACTAAAACTCGTCGTACGTCTACGACGAGTTTGAATAAAAATAATAATATATTTTGGGAACTCGTCGTGCCTGTGCGGCGAGTTTACTGTAATAGTGTTAGTCCGGGAAATATAGGATTTTATGTGCTACTTTGGCCAAAATAGGACCTAAGGTTCCTACAAATGTCTCTAAGCCTGGAGGCGCGAAAGGGGAAAAGAAAGGGAAAAGGGGAACCTAGAGTTTATAGATGATGTGGAATAATGAGATGATTTAGAGGGATGACAAATAAAAAAAATGCTTACTTGTTTTAATTATATTAGTTGGGACCATGTCCAAGGCGTTGAGGAGGGTCCATAGAATAATCTCTCCTAGGGAATACGTTAGACAAAACCTAGAATAATTTATCTTATTCTTCTGATGATGTGAGAGTTTCAATAAAAAAAGGGTAAACTACATGGGTGGTCACCCAACTATCACATTTTTCCTATTTTGGTCACCCAACTTTTTTTTGTCAAAACCGTCACTAACGTTTCGTTTTGTTATCATTTTAGTCACCAACCGTTAAAAAATTAAGATGGTGACGTGTCATGGGATAATAACACTTTTAATCCTAGAACTTGTACATTATACTAATTAGGTCATAATTCAAAATAACTCATCAAATATATGGGTCAAACCCTAAATTTTTCATTTTCATTCTTCTTCCTCTACAACAACACTTCTCTTTCTTTTCATCTTTTCCAAAATAATGCTAAACAAGACTTATATTATCAAATAAATAAAGGAGAACTCGGATATCAAAATAATTAGGTCCTAATTCAAAATAACTTATCATTTTTAGTTTTAAAAATTATGAGATTTTGATTTGGGGTTTAGAAAAAAAAAGCATAATGGGTTGTGATGGATCGACGCCAACCAAAGGAGATAGTGAGCCTATTTTACATTCTTTGCTTTGGCTTTTTATTGTTTGGTTGCAGAAAATTTTGTTGGGAAAGTTGGAAGCTTAAAGAACAATGACAACATCTACGAATTATTTGAGCTCAAGAAAATTTGGAGCTAAACTAGTTTAATTATAGATTAACTGGTAGAATTTTCTGATATTTTTCTAGAAGCTAAAAGGCTGCAGCTTGAATTTCTTTTACTTTTTTTTATTTTTTTTTAAAAAATAGGTCTGAGAGTTGCTAAATTTAGGATGATTACTTGAATGTTTGATTATTAGCTTGCCACTACAAAAAAATGACATATATCGACGGACAGAAAATCGTCGGTAAAACACTTAAAATTCATCGGTATATGGTTTAAAACCCTTTATCGACAGACAAAAGAGTTATTCCGACAGACAAATCGTCGTTAGTAAAACGCTAGTCGGTATATCTCTATACCGACGGATAAAACCGTCGCTATAGATGTAGGGACCCTATACCGACGGACAAATTTGTAGGTATAAGTATGGCCTACTCCGACATATTAGTGTATCTATTCCGAAGGTAAATTTTCGTCCCAATTGATTTAAACTTTTACCGACAGTTTTGCCCGTTGGTATATGTATCATGTAGATTTGTTCAAGATACATATACCGACGGTTTTGTCCGTCGGTATATGTTTAATTGGAATATATTTTTTAAAATATTAATAATTATTAATACTATTTTTATTTTTATTTATTATTTAAAATATTAAAATTACTAATACTTGTAAAGTTGGATAAAGTTATAACAAAAAAATTTCACTTTTAAAAAGGAAACTGTTGTTTGATATTCGGATAAAAACGTATGTAATATATAATCACTAAAACGTACAAGTCTATTACAAGCACAAGAAATATGCAAGCAAATATTTGTGTTCTTGATAACGTACATAATAAAAGCAAAAATAATTCGAAGATTCTCCTTTATTGTGTGCTCGAATCGGTTTCATCTATATTCTATTGATTTGTTGAAGGCAAGGATCGACTATTGCAATTGTCTTCAATTGTCGTGCTACCACAGAGAAAAATGCATTAGAATCTATTCCATACCTAATCAGTTAACAAATTGTTGTCACTAAACATCCCCGAAGAAAACTGTTCATAGTACATGATAAATGCAAAGAACTGTGGATAAAGAGGAGCACAACAAAGCCTCTAAACATAATATTATTATGCAAATTTTCAACTAAACTTTACAACATGGTTCTTTAAAAAGTTGATAGAGATCTTACTAGTATTGTAACACCCGGATTTGGGGGCCGGAAGAAAATAATACTTAAATAATATTTTGGATCTCGGGTTATGATTAAAATGATATTATATATATTTTGGGCTTTCTGATTTCAAAACAAATATTATATGTTGGACTCAAATTAAATTAGAAATCAATTTCATGAATTTTAAATGTGGATGGGAAATGCCATCTCATTAACGGCAAAGTTGTAATTTCTTGGTTTTGTAAAATAAAACTCATTTTCATTTTATTTCAAATACCCAAAAATCACACCCATCTTCTTCCTCCCCATTTTGAATGAGAGTTTCTCCTCCTCATCACCCATCACTTTTCCATCACCAATCTTGCTTGTTTTTTAGGGCTTTTCAAAGGTAAATACATTTTCTTATTACCCCCATCTTCCTCTTCCTCCCCATATAATTTGTTTTCATTAAAGCTCACTAGTTTGTATTTTAGGGTTTTGAGATTTTGAGTTAAAAATGCTATCTTTGTTAGCTTTAACTAAAGCTTTTGATTTATTAATGTTATGTGAGTTGTTTACTACCTGTAAGGTCCAACATATTCGATTTTTGCAAGGTTTTATGGTGAAACCCGAAATGGGTTTTTAGGGGTATATTTAAAGTGTCAAAATTTGTGTTTTTGGGATGGTTTTGTGAAAAATTGATGGGCTGCTGTTACAGTAACATTGGGTAGGTGTCTTTGGATGTTATTTGATTATTTGAGTAGTTATAGTGTTGGTTTGAATGGATTCCCGTAGCTACTGCTGTAAGTGATTTTTGGGAGTGGAAAATAGGAGTTTTTCAGGTGTCTATGTGGGGAAATGAAGGGTTGATGGTTATACTATGTTTGGGTAGTGTTTTGAACATGTCTAAGGGTGCTTTGGATGACTACATTTCTGATTTTGGGTGGGTCTTTGTGGAAGTACGAAAATGAGAAATTGAAGAATGAACTTGGCTTTGAATTGTGAGAATTGTAGTAGACTTGTGTGTTGGTGTTAAACTTTGGGTTTGTGGCTGATTTTGAGGTTAATATATTGTTTTTGAATGGTTAGAAGCAAGGGAAATCAATGGGGAAGCTTCGGGCTCGAATCCGGAAACTTGGATGCTTGGTAGGCTTGTCGGCTTGTGCTAATGGAGTAGTCGGTGAGTGGTTACTATTTTTAAATGGCTTTCAAATATTGGTTCAAGCATGTGAACCTAGGATGGGCTTGGTAAACCCACCTAGAGTTGAGATTAGAGTGGTAGTCTAATCTCAAGCTTAGCTTAGGAGACCTTTGGTTGAACTCCTAATTTCTTATTATGCCTCATGTCTATTTGTGTTTGTGTTGGCTATGTATAATGTGTTATGCATGTTGTTGAGGCTTGATATGATGCGTTGATATATGCATGTGGTTTGATTTATGAATCGTGCATGATAGTGATCATGGTGAGTGCGTGCTAAGCACGAAAGTTATGTTGAGTTGATGATGTGAAAGGTTATGGAATTTGATTAATATTGGCACTAGTATGCTTGGGTACAATGATCGATCATTAGGATGAGTGTGCACACGAGAGTCAAAGTCGCGTGTGGCCTTGGTGGCGTTAAGGCACCAATGAGGAGTACGGGTACGCCCGAAAATCTTTATATTAGTCGGTGATGAGTGGAATCCCATCGACGGGGCGTGAGGATGAGTGGAATCCCCTCCTTGAGAACCGGTGATGAGTGTAATCCCACCGCTGGTAATGGTTATGTTGGAAATGCGTTCCAACATGTTATCCGCGTATTCGAGTCATAGCTATGTGCCAATATGAGATTATATGTGCCTTTATGATATGAAATGTGATTCCAATATGCATTGAGGTATGTTGCTAATAATAATACATTGAGTTATGTATCATTGTATGTTGAACTTATGAGTTGTTGAGCATGGCATAATGTTGATTATATGTTCATGCATCATGTTTAATTTGGCTCTTGTGGATCGGAGGTAAGATCATGCATTTCATCATGGTAGTTGCTCGTGCTTGGACCCTGCATTGTCGAAGGTTTGTTTTATGAGCTTACCCTCACTAAGCTTTTATGCTTATGCTCCCTTTTGTTCGACAATGCAGATCAATAGCTTGTGGGTGGCAAGGGCAAGGAAAAGTCTCCAAGTGTTGCTTTTGGTTAGTTCAAGTATGATCTTTAAGTTGTAGATTGTAATAGTCAAGCAATGGGATAGGTGTTGTTGATGTGAATGTTTTGTAGTATGTTGATGTTGGTTTTGTTTAAGAGCATGTTAGACTATTCTCTATCATGTTGTTGGTTCGGCTTTTGGATGTCATGTTTGGATTGTAAATCATGTTAAGCTCGCCTATCTTAAATGCTTAAGTGTATGTTTTTGGTGAAGCATGAACCTTAAGTTTTATGTATGAAGCATGTGTTGGATGTTGTTGATTCTTTAATGGATGGTTCTTATATGCTTGTAAGTGTTGAGTGCCTCTTGGGGTCGTTTAGGGCCTTTTGAGTCGTTGAGAAATGCTTTAAGTTGGTTTTCGAAGGTTGCAGACAGCCAGTGTTTCGAAACGGGCTGAGCCATTTCGGAACGGGTAAGGCTTCAAGGACCCCGTATCAAAACTCGTTCTGATACGGTTTGGCCACTTTGAACCCATGTTCCGATACGAGTTTCGGAACGCTTTTGGCTACTGGAAATCTGAGAAATTGCCGAGATGAAGGCGTTTCAAAACGGGCCAAAAGGTTTCGGAACGGTCAATATCTCGTTGATTACGAGAAGTTGACCGTTGGGGGCGTTTCGGAACGGTTGACCTCCGTTACGATACGACCTGCTTAAAAGGGATAAATTGGGCTGTTTATTAGCATGTTTTGTGGGTTTTGTATCCGTGCTTGTTCACTGTGTGTCCTATCACATAGGAGTTAATAAAGGCATCTAGAAAAGATAAAGAAAAAAAGGGTTGCTAACCGAAGGGGAGCCTTAACGGGTTTTGCTTCGGTTTTCCCCGTGTAACCTACTCGAACCGGTTAGCCTACCAGACCGGGGCGAGGGGGTTACATTTGTTGGTATCAGAGCCTAAGGTTACCTAGACCTTGGGCAGGTAAGTGAGGTAAGTTGTGTGTTATGATTGATATGCACGGTGTGTGCTTGCCATGTAAGCATGTTTGCTTGTTTATCAAGTATGCTTGATGTATGTTGTTTGATCGTGCGTGTGCGTTGCTTGAAGCATGTTTAGTAGAGTCTCATTGCTTCTATTACATCGGAAAAAGACATTTTTAAGTGAGGGAATCATACTTGAGCCACTTGGACCTTTTCCTTTGCTAACCATGTTTGTATGTTAATTTGTCGATGTCGTTTAGTTATTGCTTTTAGTAAGTTTGAAGCCAAGGCGTGGGCCGTAAATCGGTAAGTAAAGTTGTGGTTTCTGAAATATGGATGATGATGGGGGAGTTCATCGCCATAGTCAGAGAAGTATGGTTGTACCGGAGCTGAGGTACAATCGGTTTGTTTAAGTCAGTGTGTACGTTGGTTGATTCCTGTTGATGAGGGACGATGTGATCGTTTCTGGTATTAGTTAGTAAAAAGAAGTGAAGACATGTGAGAGAGGTTCAGAGTAGTATCGATGTTATAATAGATAAGCCTTGGTACAGTTTTGGGTTTGTTTCCTCCTGTTGATTCTGAATCTGTACTTCTGTATGTTGTTAGCAAGTATGCAAGTTTGAATATGCCTGGTGAAGTGTTAGGGGTGGGTATGAGTATCTTAGTTCTTTTAGCGAGATCAAGGTAGGGGTCTCGTGTGAGTAATTCGAAACTCAAGAATGTTAGTTAGTGGTCGTTGGGGTTCAACCTATGGTTTTGATACAAGACAATCGATCGGTATCCGTGAGTGGGAATCGATCTGTGCGATTGGGCCAGTGTGCGTCTGAGTTGTTTTCCAGCACGGTTGTTTGTGTGTGGTCAGAATTAAATTTTGAAGTTTCGAGATGCTCTAGGAACAGTTTAGAAGAGTCAGATTTTGTTGAAGAGTCAGCCTGAAAGCAAGAGGACCGAAGACTATCAGCTGTATACATGTGAAGTTGCAATTTCTGCAGATGCATCCTTTTGTGTGAGCATGTAAGGAAGCTAGATATCACCGTCGAGATCTTAGACGTAGGGACACATGTGACTAGATCTTTTTATGAGATAGTGGTGGCCGGAAAAATGTATAGAAGATGTTTGTTGATGGTTCAGGGATACGTGATCCTAGTAGATGTGAAGTAATTGTCTTTTTACGGTTTCGATGTAGCAATTGGCGTGGTTCGGCTCGTAGAACACAAAGCTAGGGTATACGTTGAGACAAAGAGAGAGTTGCCTTGAAGTTGCAGATTTCTGTTAGACTGTAGTGGTAGGTGAGGATGTGAACTTCTTATCGAATGTTGATTCAGCTTTAGAGGTCAAAGATTGATTGAGCTTGGTTGTCAGGCTTGCCTAGCAAATGTGATGGATTTGATTTTTGAATGAAGATTAGACCGCAGAATGTTAGAATATTTTGTGTTTTTCCTAAAAGAGTTTGGAAGAATTCTCGGTTTGTCTCTTGATAGGGAAGAAGGGTTTGTTATTGAGACCGTCTTCGAGTTTGCTCCCGTTTTGATTGCTCTGTATCTTATGACTCCCTAAAGAATTGAGAGTGTTGAAGAATCAATTATGAGATTTGTTAGACCTTAGATTCATTAGGCCTAGTGCATCATCTTAGAGTTCGACAGTGTAATTTGTGAAGAAGAAGAGAGAAGACAATACGAGAATGTGTTTAGATTTCAGGTAGTTGAAACAAGTGACAGTGAATAAGTGGTATCCATTTCCGAGTGTCAGTGATTTGTTGATCGGTTAGGGTTTGCTCCAGTTTTTTTTTCGAAGATTAAATTGAGATTTGAATCATTACCAGTTGAAAGTGAGAGAATTTGATGTACCAAAGACAGCTTTCGAGGCAAGATGTGATCGCTTTGAGTTCTGAGTTATGTTGTTTCGTTTGACTAGTGTGTTAGCTACTTTTATAGAGTTGTCGAGCAGAATATTTCCTGAGTTCCTTGATCAGTTGTAGTAGTCTTCATAGGTGATACATGTGTGTATTCACGTACCAAGGAAGACCATGACAAGATTTAGAGTTAGTGTGGAAAACCCTATTAGAGAATCAGTTGTATGCCAAGTTGAACAAACGTGAACTCCGAGTTAAAGAAGATGTCCTCCTAGGACATGTAGATCAGTCGAGTGTATTAGAGTAAATCCTATATAGGCAGAAGAAGACGTGAGTTGGAAGAAACCGAAGACAGTGACAGGTATCTATAGTTCCTAGGTCTAGCATTGCTACTATCAGAAGTTTGTAAATAGTCTTTCAAAGATAGCTGCTCCATTGACAGATTGCTACCGAAGAATGTTTCAGTTGTGTGGTCAGATGCGAGACAACGAGCCCTTGAGAAATCGAGAGAAACTTTGAAGAGAGCTTCGACCTTGATCCAACCTATATCAGAGAAAGAGTTTGTGAACCATAGTGATGCGTTACATGTAGAGTTAGGTTGTGCGCTTATGTAAGACAGAAGATTGTGGCTTATTCATCGAGATAGTTGAAAGACCGAGAGAAGCGTTATCTGACACTAGACTTAGAATCAATTACAGTTGTATTTGCTTCGAAGATTTAGAGACAAATTTTGTATAGTAAGGAATGCACAATATGTACACTTATCATCGGAACTTGAAATATTAGACGACTTAGGAGGGGTTGAAACTTGAAAAACATAGGTTGTTAGATTTGCTTGAAGACCGTAATCTCAAGATTGAATACCATCCGAAGAGAGTCTACGTAGTAACCGGTGTTCCGATTTGTCTTAGTTGTTAGATTAGTAGTTGGGTTGCGAGATGTATTTGCCGAATTCAGTTTACTGAATGATAGTAGTTTTGTGGCCGAGTTTCATGTTAAACCTACATTGAGTCAGAATGCTTGAAGAGAAACAGTTGCAAGACAGGTTCTTGGCACCTCACGTGCAAGACATAGCGGGAGGAAGACCTTCAGAATACAGTTTCAGAGATGAGAGAGAGTTTTGCATTTCAGAGACAAAATAGTTGTGCCGATTGACATAGTGTCTTGAGACGTATTGTGCTGGCCGAAGCATACGACAGTTCATTTGTATTGCATCTGAGTAGTATGAAGACGTATTGTGGGTTGAAGATGAGTACTTCTGAATTGAGTTAATGAATAATGTGATTCAGTACGAGAGTAAGTGTGTAAATTGCCAGCGTGTCAAGACCGAGCATTAGTTTTCTTCTAGTTTGTTACATTCGTGGAAGGTTCTTAATGGAAGTGACTAATAGAGATCTGAAATTTCAACTAGATTATTTTTGAAGACGTCTGTATAGTGTTTGGTTACCTGTTGAAGTCAGATGGTCAGTTAGAGAAGGTTATGGGTCAAGTATTCAAGTAGTGATGTATGAGATTGTGAATCGGGCTAGTTTTGTTGTTTACCTGTTGCGATTACCACCAGAGTTAGAAAGGTGTTTGTGATGTGTTACGTGTATCTATGATTCAGAAATGTGAGTCAGATCTGTTCCGTGCCATGTTTGTAGAAGAGATCGAGTTGAGTTTAAAGTCGACATGCCTTGAAGGACCCGCTGAGATCTTAGCATCAGATAGCTAATGTTGTGTCGTAAGTCGACCAAGTTGGTGAGTATGTTGTGGTGAGAAGAAAAAGGAAAGTGTGTAGGAGCAGTTTCCGTGGCTCTTTCTGTCCGATAAATTTCGGGGACGAAATTTCTTTAAGTGGGGGAGAGTTGTAACACCCGGATTTGGGGGCCGGGAGAAAATAATACTTAAATAATATTTTGGGTCTCGGGTTATGATTAAAATGATATTATATATATTTTGGGCTTTCTGATTTCAAAACAAATATTATATGTTGGACTCAAATTAAATTAGAAATCAATTTCATGGATCTTAAATGTGGATGAGAAATTCCATCTCATTAATGGAAAAGTTGTCATTTCTTGGTTTTGTAAAATAAAACTCATTTTCATTTTATTTCAAACACCCAAAAATCACACTCATCTTCTTACTCCCCATTTTGAATGAGAGTTTCTCCTCCCCATCACCCATCACTTTTCCATCACCAATCTTGCTTGTTTTTTAGGGCTTTTCAAAGGTAAATACATTTTCTTATTACCCTCATCTTCCTCTTCCTCCCCATATAATTTGTTTTCATTAAAGCTCACTAGTTTGTATTTTAGGGTTTTGAGATTTTGAGTTAAAAATGCTATCTTTGTTAGCTTTAACTAAAGCTTTTGATTTATTAATATTATGTGAGTTGTTTACTACCTATAAGGTCCAACATATCCGATTTTTGCAAGGTTTTATGGTGAAACCCGAAATGGGTTTTTAGGGGTATATTTAAAGTGTCAAAATTTGTGTTTTTGGGATGGTTTTGTGAAAATTTGATGGGCTGCTGTTATAGTAACATTGGGTAGGTGTCTTTGGATGTTATTTGATGATTTTTGAGTAGTTATAGTGTTGGTTTGAATGGATTCCCGTAGCTACTGTTGTAAGTGATTTTTGGGAGTGGAAAATGGGAGTTTTTCAGGTGTCTATGTGGGGAAATGAAGGGTTGATGGTTATACTATGTTTGGGTAGTGTTTTGAACATGTCTAAGGGTGCTTTGGATGACTACATTTCTGATTTTGGGTGGGTCTTTGTGGAAGTACGAAAATGAGAAATTGAAGAATGAACTTGGCTTTGAATTGTGAGAATTGTAGTAGACTTGTGTGTTGGTGTTAAACTTTGGGTTTGTGGCTGATTTTGAGGTTAATATATTGTTTTTGAATGGTTAGAAGCAAGGGAAATCAATGGGGAAGCTTCGGGCTCGAATCCGGAAACTTGGATGCTTGGTAGGCTTGTCGACTTGTGCTAATGGAGTAGTCGGTGAGTGGTTACTATTTTTAAATGGCTTTCAAATATTGGTTCAAGCATGTGAACCTAGGATGAGCTTAGTAAACCCACCAAGAGTTGAGATTAGAGTGGTAGTCTAATCTCAAGCTTAGCTTAGGAGACCTTTGGTTGAACTCCTAATTTCTTATTATGCCTCATGTCTATTTGTGTTTGTGTTGGCTATATATAATGTGTTATGCATGTTGTTGAGGCTTGATATGATGCGTTGATATATGCATGTGGTTTGATTTATGAATCGTGCATGATAGTGATCATGGTGAGTACGTGCTAAGCACAGAAGTTTTGTTGAGTTGATGATGTGAAAGGTTATGGAATTTGATTAATATTGGCATTAGTATGCTTGTGTACAATGATCGATCATTAGGATGAGTGTGCACACGAGAGTTAAAGTCGTGCGTGGCCTTGGTGGCGTTAAGGCACCAAGGAGGAGTACGGGTACGCCCGGAAATCTTTATATTAGTCGGTGATGAGTGGAATCTCATCGACGGGGCGTGAGGATGAGTGGAATCCCCTCCGCGAGAACCGGTGATGAATGTAATCCCACCGCAGGTAATGGTTGTGTTGGAAATGCGTTCCAACATGTTATCCGCGTATTCGAGTCATAGCTAGGTGCCAATATGAGATTATATGTGCCTTTATGATATGAAATGTGATTCAAATATGCATTGAGGTATGTTGCTAATAATAATACATTGAGTTATGTATCATTGTAAGTTGAACTTATGAGTTGTTGAGCATGGCATAATGTTGATTATATGTTCATGCATCATGTTTAATTTGGCTCTTGTGGATCGGAGGTAAGATCATGCATTTCATCATGGTAGTTGCTCGTGCTTGGACCCTGCATTGTCGAAGGTTTGTTTTATGAGCTTACCCTCACTAAGCTTTTATGTTTACGCTCTCTTTTGTTCGACAATGCAGATCAATAGCTTGTGGGTGGCAAGGGCAAGGAAAAGTCTCCAAGTGTTGCTTTTGGTTAGTTCAAGTATGATCTTTAAGTTGTAGATTGTAATAGTCAAGCAATGGGATAGGTGTTGTTGATGTGAATGCTTTGAAGTATGTTGATGTTGGTTTTGTTTAAGAGCATGTTAGACTATTCTCTATCATGTTGTTGGTTCGGCTTTTGGATGTCATGTTTGGATTGTAAATCATGTTAAGCTTGCCTATCTTAGATGCTTAAGTGTATGTTTTTGGTGAAGCATGAACCTTAAGGTTTATGTATGAAGCATGTGTTGGATGTTGTTGATTCTTTAATGGATGGTTCTTATATGCTTGTAAGTGTTGAGTGCCTCTTGGGGTCGTTTAGGGCCTTTTGAGTCGTTGAGAAATGCTTTAAGTTGGTTTTCGAAGGTTGCAGACAGCCAGTGTTTCGAAACGGGTAAGGCTTCAAGGACCCCGTATCAGAACTCGTTCTGATACGGTTTGGCCCCTTTGAACCCCTGTTCCAATACGAGTTTCGGAACGCTTTGGCTACTGGAAATCTGAGAAATTGCCGAGATAAAGGCGTTTCGAAACGGGCCGAAAGGTTTCGGAATGGTCAATATCTCGTTGATCACGAGAAGTTGACCGTTGGGGGCGTTTCGGAACGGTTGACCTCCGTTACGAAACAGCCTGCTTAAAAGGGATAAATTGGGCTGTTTATTAGCATGTTTTGTGGATTTTGTATCCGTGCTTGTTCGCTGTGTGTCCTATCACATAGGAGTTAATAAAGGCATCTAGAAAAGATAAAGAAAAAAAATAGGGTTGCTAACCGAAGGGGAGCCTTAACGGGTTTCGCTTCGGTTTCCCCCGTGTAACCTACTCGAACCGGTTAGCCTACCAGGCCGGGGCGAGGGGATTACATTTGTTGGTATCAGAGCCTAAGGTTACCGAGACCTTGGGCAGGTACGTGAGGTAAGTTGTGTGTTATGATTGATATGCACGGTGTGTGCTTGCCATGTAAGCATGTTTGCTTGTTTATCAAGTATGCTTGATGTATGTTGTTTGATCGTGCGTGTGCGTTGCTTGAAGCATGTTTAGTAGAGTCTCATTGCTTCTATTACGTCGGAAAAAGAGATTTTTAAGTGAGGGAATCATACTTGAGCCACTTGGACCATTTCCTTTGCTAACCTTGTTTGTATGTTAATTTGTCGATATCGTTTAGTTATTACTTTTAGTAAGTTTGAAACCAAGGCGTGGGACGTAAATCGGTAAGTAAAGTTGTGGTTTCTGAAATATGGATGATGATGGGTGAGTTCATCGCCATAGTCAGAGAAGTATGGTTGTACCGGAGCTGAGGTACAATCGGTTTGTTTAAGTCAGTGTGTACGTTGGTTGATTCCTGTTGATGAGGGACGATGTGATCGTTTCTGGTATTAGTTAGTAAAAAGAAATGAAGACATTTGAGAGAGGTTCAGAGTAGTATCGATGTTATAATAGATAAGCCTTCGTACAGTTTTGGGTTTGTTTCCTCCTGTTGATTCTGAATCTGTACTTCTGTATGTTGTTAGCAAGTATGCAAGTTTGAATATGCCTGGTGAAGTGTTAGGGGTGGGTATGAGTATCTTAGTTCTTTTAGCGAGATCAAGGTAGGGGTCTCGTGTGAGTAATCCGAAACTCAGGAATGTTAGTTAGTGGTCGTTGGGGTTCAACCTATGGTTTTGATACAAGACAACCGAATGGTATCCGTGAGTGGGAATCGATCTGTGCGATTGGGCCAGTGTGCGTCTGAGTTGATTTCCAGCACGGTTGTTTGTGTGTGGTTAGAATTAAATTTTGAAGTTTCGAGATGCTCTAGGAACAGTTTAGAAGTGTCAGATTTTGTTGAAGAGTCAGCCTGAAAGCAAGAGGACCGAAGACTATCAGTTGTATACATGTGAAGTTGCAATTTCTGCAGATACATCCTTTTGTGTGAGCATGTAAGGAAGCTAGATATCTCCGTCGAGATCTTAGACGTAGGGACGCATGTGACTAGACCTTTTTATGAGATAGTGGTGGCCGGAAAAATGTACAGAAGATGTTTGTTGATGGTTCAGGGATACGTGATCCTAGTAGATGTGAAGTAATTGTCTTTTTACGGTTTCGATGTAGCAGTTGGCGTGGTTCGGCTCGTAGAACACAAAGCTAGGGTATACGTTGAGACAAAGAGAGAGTTGCCTTGAAATTGCAGATTTCTGTGAGACTGTAGTGGTAGGTGAGGATGTGAACTTCTTATCGAATGTTGATTCAGCTTTAGAGGTCAAAGATTGATTGAGTTTGGTTGTCAGGCTTGCCTAGCAAATGTGATGGATTTGATTTTTGAATGAAGATTAGACCGCAGAATGTTAGAATAGTTTGTGTTTTTCCTAAAAGAGTTTGGAAGAATTCTCGGTTTGTCTCTTGATAGGGAAGAAGGGTTTGTTATTGAGACCGTCTTCGAGTTTGCTCCCGTTTTGATTGCTCTGTATCTTATGACTCCCGAAAGAATTGAGAGTGTTGAAGAATCAATTACGAGATTTGTTAGACCTTATATTCATTAGGGCTAGTGCATCATCTTAGAGTTCGACAGTGTAATTTGTGAAGAAGAAGAGAGAAGACAATACGAGAATGTGTTTAGATTTCAGGTAGTTGAAACAAGTGACAGTGAATAAGTGGTATCCATTTCTGAGTGTCAGTGATTTGTTGATCGGTTAGGGTTTGCTCCAGTTTTTTTTTCGAAGATTAAATTGAGATTTGAATCATTACCAGTTGAAAGTGAGAAAATTTGATGTACCGAAGACAGCTTTCGAGGCAAGATGTGATCGCTTTGAGTTCTGAGTTATGTTGTTTCGTTTAACTAGTGTGTTAGCTACTTTTATAGAGTTGTCGAGCAGAATATTTCCTGAGTTCCTTAATCAGTTGTAGTAGTCTTCATAGATGATACATGTGTGTATTCACGTACCAAGGAAGACCATGACAAGCTTTAGAGTTAGTGTGGAAAACCCTATTAGAGAATCAGTTGTATGCCAAGTTGAACAAACGTGAACTCCGAGTTAAAGAAGATGTCCTCCTAGGACATGTAGATCAGTCGAGTGTATTAGAGTAAATCCTATATAGGCAGAAGAAGACATGAGTTGGAAGAAACCGAAGACAGTGACAGGTATCTATAGTTCCTAGGTCTAGCATTGCTACTATCGGAAGTTTGTAAATAGTCTTTCAAAGATAGCTGCTCCATTAACAGATTGCTACCGAAGAATGTTTCAGTTGTGTGGTCAGATGCGAGACAACGAGCCCTTGAGAAATCGAGAGAAACTTTGAAGAGAGCTTCGACCTTGATCCAGCCTATATCAGAGAAAGAGTTTGTGAACCATAGTGATGCGTTACATGTAGAGTTAGGTTGTGTGCTTATGTAAGACAGAAGATTGTGGCTTATTCATCGAGATAGTTGAAAGACCGAGAGAAGAATTATCTGACACTAGACTTAGAATCAATTACAGTTGTATTTGCTTCGAAGATTTAGAGACAAAGTTTGTATAGTAAGGAATGCACAATATGTACACTTATCATCAGAACTTGAAATATTAGACGACTTAGGAAGGGTTGAAACTTGAACAACATAGGTTGTTAGATTTGCTTGAAGACCGTAATCTCAAGATTGAATACCATCCGTAGAGAGTCTACGTAGTAACCGATGTTGCGAGTTGTATTTGTTGTTAGATTAGTAGTTGGGTTGCGAGATGTATTTGCCGAATTCAGTTTACCGAATGATAGTAGTTTTGTGGCCGAGTTTCATGTTAAACCTACATTGAGTCAGAATGCTTGAAGAGAAACAGTTGCAAGACAGGTTCTTGGCACCTCACGTGCAAGACATAGTGGGAGGAAGACCTTCAGAATACAGTTTCAGAGATGAGAGAGAGTTTTGCATTTCAGAGACAGAATAGTTGTGCCGATTGACATAGTGTCTTGAGACGTATTGTGCTGGCCGAAGCATACGACAGTTCATTTCTATTGCATCTGAGTAGTATGAAGACGTATTGTGGGTTGAAGATGAATACTTCTGAATTGAGTTAATGAATAATGTGATTCAGTACGAGAGTAAGTGTGTAAATTGCCAGCGTGTCAAGACCGAGCATCAGTTTTCTTCTAGATTGTTACATTCGTGGAAGGTTCTTAATGGAAGTTAGTAATAGAGATCCGAAATTTTAACTAGATTATTTTTGAAGACGTCTGCATAGTGTTTGGTTACCTGTTGAAGTCAGATGGTCAGTTAGAGAAGGTTATGGGTCAAGTATTCAAGCAGTGTTGTATGAGATTGTTAATCGGGCTAGTTCTGTTGTTTACCTGTTGCGATTACCACCAGAGTTAGAAAGGGGTTTGTGATGTGTTCCGTGTATCTATGATTCAGAAATGTGAGTCAGATCTGTTCCGTGCCATGTTTGTAGAAGAGATCGAGTTGAGTTTAAAGTCGACATGCCTTGAAGGACCCGCTGAGATCTTAGCATCAGATAGCTAATGTTGTGTGGTAAGTCTACCGAGTTGGTGAGTATGTTGTAGTGAGAAGAAAAAGGAAAGTGTGTAGGGGCAGTTTCCGTGGCTCTTTCTGTCTGATAAATTTCGGGGACGAAATTTCCTTAAGTGGGGGAGAGTTGTAACACCCGGATATGGGGGCCGGGAGAAAATAATACTTAAATAATATTTTGGGTCTCGGGTTATGATTAAAATGATATTATATATATTTTGGGCTTTTTGATTTCAAAACAAATATTATATGTTGGACTCAAATTAAATTAGAAATCAATTTCATGGATTTTAAATGTGGATGGGAAATTCCATCTCATTAATGGAAAAGTTGTCATTTCTTGGTTTTGTAAAATAAAACTCATTTTCATTTTATTTCAAATACCCAAAAATCACACCCATCTTCTTCCTCCCCATTTTGAATGAGAGTTTCTCCTCCCCATCACCCATCACTTTTCCATCACCAATCTTGCTTGTTTTTGAGGGCTTTTCAAAGGTAAATACATTTTCTTATTACCCTCATCTTCCTCTTCCTCCCCATATAATTTGTTTTCATTAAAGCTCACTAGTTTGTATTTTAGGGTTTTGAGATTTTGAGTTAAAAATGCTATCTTTGTTAGCTTTAACTAAAGCTTTTGATTTATTAATGTTGTGTGAGTTGTTTACTACCTATAAGGTCCAACATATCCGATTTTTGCAAGGTTTTATGGTGAAACCCGAAATGGGTTTTTAGGGGTATATTTAAAGTGTCAAAATTTGTGTTTTTGGGATGGTTTTGTGAAAAATTGATGGGCTGCTGTTATAGTAACATTGGGTAGGTGTCTTTGGATGTTATTTGATGATTTTTGAGTAGTTATAGTGTTGGTTTGAATGGATTCCCGTAGCTACTGCTGTAAGTGATTTTTGGGAGTGGAAAATGGGAGTTTTTAAGGTGTCTATGTGGGGAAATGAAGGGTTGATGGTTATACTATGTTTGGGTAGTGTTTTGAACATGTCTAAGGGTGCTTTGGATGACTACATTGCTGATTTTGGGTGGGTCTTTGTGGAAGTACGAAAATGAGAAATTGAAGAATGAACTTGGCTTTGAATTGTGAGAATTGTAGTAGATTTGTGTGTTGGTGTTAAACTTTGGGTTTGTGGCTGATTTTGAGGTTAATATATTGTTTTTGAATGGTTAGAAGCAAGAGAAATCAATGGGGAAGCTTCGGGCTCGAATCTGGAAACTTGGATGCTTGGTAGGCTTGTCGGCTTGAGCTAATGGAGTAGTCGGTGAGTGGTTACTATTTTCAGATGGCTTTCAAATATTGGTTCAAGCATGTGAACCTAGGATGGGCTTGGTAAACCCACCTAGAGTTGAGATTAGAGTGGTAGTCTAATCTCAAGCTTAGCTTAGGAGACCTTTGGTTGAACTCCTAATTTCTTGTTATGCCTCATGTCTATTTGTGTTTGTGTTGGCTATGTATAATGTGTTATGCATGTTGTTGAGGCTTGATATGATGCGTTGATATATGCATGTGGTTTGATTTATGAATCGTGCATGATAGTGATCATGGTGAGTACGTGCTAAGCACGGAAGTTATGTTGAGTTGATGATGTGAAAGGTTATGGAATTTGATTAATATTGGCTCTAGTATGCTTGGGTACAATGATCGATCATTAGGATGAGTGTGCACACGAGAGTCAAAGTAGCGTGTGGCCTTGGTGGCGTTAAGGCACCAAGGAGGAGTACGGGTACGCCCGGAAATCCTTATATTAGTCGGTGATGAGTGGAATCCAATCGACGGGGCGTGAGGATGAGTGGAATCCCCTCCGCGAGAACTGGTGATGAGTGTAATCCCACCGCAGGTAATGGTGATGTTGGAAATGCGTTCCAACATGTTATCCGCGTATTCGAGTCATAGCTAGGTGCCAATATGAGATTATATGTGCCTTTATGATATGAAATATGATTCCAATATGCATTGAGGTATGTTGCTAATAATAATACATTGAGTTATGTATCATTGTAAGTTGAACTTATGAGTTGTTGAGCATGGCATAATGTTGATTATATGTTCATGCATCATGTTTAATTTGGCTCTTGTGGATCGGAGGTAAGATCATGCATTTCATCATGATAGTTGCTCGTGCTTGGACCCTGCATTGTCGAAGGTTTGTTTTATTAGCTTACCCTCACTAAGCTTTTATGCTTAAGCTCCCTTTTGTTCGACAATGCAGATCAATAGCTTGTGGGTGGCAAGGGCAAGGAAAAGTCTCCAAGTGTTGCTTTTGGTTAGTTCAAGTATGATCTTTAAGTTGTAGATTGTAATAGTCAAGCAATGTGATAGGTGTTGTTGATGTGAATGCTTTGAAGTATGTTGATGTTGGTTTTGTTTAAGAGCATGTTAGACTATTCTCTATCATGTTGTTGGTTCGGCTTTTGGATGTTATGTTTGGATTGTAAATCATGTTAAGCTTGCCTATCTTAAATGCTTAAGTGTATGTTTTTGGTGAAGCATGAACCTTAAGCTTTATGTATGAAGCATGTGTTGGATGTTGTTGATTCTTTAATGGATGGTTCTTATATGCTTGTAAGTGTTGAGTGCCTCTTGGGGTCGTTTAGGGCCTTTTGAGTCGTTGATAAATGCTTTAAGTTGGTTTTCGAAGGTTGCAGACAGCCAGTGTTTTGAAACGGGCTGAGCCGTTTCGGAACGGGTAAGGCTTCAATGACCCCGTATCAGAACTCGTTCTGAAACGGTTTGGCCACTTTGAACCCTTGTTCCGATACGAGTTTCGGAACGCTTTGGCTACTGGAAATCTGAGAAATTGCTGAGATGAAGGCGTTTTGAAACGGGCCAAAAGGTTTCGGAACGGTCAATATCTCGTTGACCACGAGAAGTTGACCGTTGGGTGCGTTTCGGAACGGTTGACCTCCGTTTCGATACGGCCTGCTTAAAAGGGATAAATTGGGCTGTTTATTAGCATGTTTTGTGGGTTTTGTATCCGTGCTTGTTCGTTGTGTGTCCTATCACATAGGAGTTAATAAAGGCATCTAGAAAAGATAAAGAAAAAAATAGGGTTGCTAACCGAAGGGGAGCCTTAACAGGTTTCGCTTCGATTTTCCCCGTGTAACCTACTCGAACCGGTTAGCCTACCAGACCGGGGCGAGGGGGTTACAAGTATCTTCTTGTAGGCAATATGACAATGGCATGTGCCTTATTGGCTACTGCTCTTTGAAATGATTTTGTCAAACTAAGCCTACAGCTGCGAAAGTAGAAGCCAATGTTTAAGAAACGATAGCAACTTATGAGAAACACTATCTACTAAGGTGGAGGAAAAGGTAGCAGCTTATGAGAAACCTGGTCTACTAAATTTTGACATGCAAACCTAGGACATTTATTTTAGCTCTCCAATCAGCATCTTTTAGGAGAATTTCTTCCATTACCACCAAATTTCCAAGTTTAAAGTGTAAGTTATCCAAATTTCAAGCTAGATCTGTAGCTTTCTAAAAGCTCACTAACTTTCCATTGATGAGGGAAAAGAAAGATTAAGTAAATGCTAAACAATAAAATGAAATTAAAAAAAGGAACTAAAATTAAATTCTTCCTCATCCATTTAAAAGAACAATTAATGCAAACTATTCTTGATAAAATTAAAGAAGAAATAAACTCGTAATTGGAAACCTTACTTCTTCTTTATATTATTAGCAGACATATTTAGGTTTGCTCCTATAACATTATACGGACTATCAGGTTCAGCTCCCATAATTCACGTGACTTGCTTAAGTAAAAAGAAGCAATTGAGTTAGCATATACAAATAACTGATTATCTACACAACCATAATGCATCAAGCCAAGAAATGCTTATCATACAAGTTCATAGGTAACTGAACCAAAAGATGTGAAAAATCAGCAAACATGTGACAAATGATGCTTGTAGAGACTAGAAAGAAGGTAATTGACTAATTACAGCTGGTAGACCTTGAGTTAATTAAGGCAAATTCAACATAATAAAGATGATTTTCTTAACTCCTATCTGTAGAACTAATGTTTTGATATAATAATTGAAAAATGGTTTGGACTAATTTGAAAAGAATTTAAAACTTGGTTTTAAGTCCAAACAACTTGAAATTATGTTTGAGGTATTTTAAAAGGTTTTTGGCAATGTTTTTACTAATTTTAAAGAGCCAAACTTGAGTTTTCAAGCTATCTGTATTGATACGGCTGTACCCGTACCGAACCTTTTTGCCCCAGTTTGGTCACTGCCAAAACCCGTATCGAAATAGGCTTGGCCGTTTCGATACGGATCGAGATCGTTTCGATACGCCTGGTAAGCGTACCGATCCCCTTTCAACCACCCCAACAGCTATTTTCCCAACGGTCATTTAAATGTAAAACCGTACCGATACGCCCTCAAGCATATCGATACGCCTAGGCTGGCAAGAGCCCAACGGCTAGTTTCTGATGAAGGCTGTACCGATACGGGTTCAAGCGTATCGATACGGAAGGCTGCAGAACAGCATTAATGAAGGGAAATAAAGTCCTCAACGGCTCCAAATCATCCCCAACGACTAGTAACGGCTATAAACTCATTTGGGAGTATAAAAGGGACCTCCAAGCATCAAGTAAAGGTGAATGCTTATATTGTCAAACATCAAATGATCAAAGATTGTCTTTTTACTTAAATTGTCATTTTTTGTATAGACAAACACTAGTGAGCCTAAATTGTCAAATTTTCTCAAGTGTTTTAGGTTTTGGGTGAGTGCTTAATTGTGCAAACAAACACCTATTAGAGGGTTTTAAGTTTGCTTATTGTGTCTCTTTGTAAAGAGGGTTTCGATCAAGGCTTTGGGTAGAAAGCTTGATTGGTTGTAAGGGTTTCCTCCTAAGCCTAGAAAAAGGGACGAATCAATAGTGGATTGATTGAGAAATCCTTAGTGGGAAGCTAAGGTAGTGGATGTAGACTTTGGTTAGAAGGTTGAACCACTATAAATCATTGTGTCTATCTTTATTTTAGCTTCCACAACCCTTCCACCCAAAAATCCACCTCTCTGCCACTTGGTGAGCAACATTGGTTGATCGAATTGAGCCCCACACAACTCAATAATTGGTATCAGAGCTTGGCTCAATCGAAGGGGATTCACATCCTATTGAGAATATCCGGCAAGCTCGATCACTATTTCATCAACCGGCTCAAATGGCACAATCAATAGACAAACCGCCTTTCTTTGACGGAACCCACTATGCCCATTGTAAGACAAAGATGAAGTTCTTCATCAAATCTAGAGATTACAAGCTATGAGATAGAGTTGAAGATGGTCCGTTCGTGCCTCAAAGAAGCAAAGCGGAGTTGAGTGCCGACGATCGCAAGAAGATGGAGCTAAATTGCAAAGCCTTGCACATTTTGTTTTGTGCTTTTGGCCCAACCATCTATGAGAAGATGTCTTCTTGTGAGAGTGCCAAGGAGGTATGGGACAAGCTTGAAGTCACATACGATAGGACCGATGAAGTCAAGGAGACCAAGATTGGGCTCCTAACCTTAGAGTATGAGAACTTCAAAATGGATCCGGAAGAAAACATCGAGAAGATGTTTGATAGGTTCTCCACTATCATCAATGGTCTCAAAGGCTATAGAGAAGCCATCCCGGAGGAAAAGCTTGTTCGAAAGCTCATCTACTCAATTCCCGAGTCTTGGGACTCAAAGAGAACCACCATCATCGAAGCCAAAAATTTGAAGACTTTGAAGCTTGATGAACTCATGGGGTCACTCCTTACTCATCAAATCATGAAGAAGAACAAAGAGGATGAGAAGAAGAGGGAAGAAATTAGAGCTATGGGAGAGAAGAAAATCAAAGGGCTTGGCATCAATGCAAGTGTCATGGCTCTCAAATCCTCCACTTGTCATCATGTCTACTCAAGTGAAGAGGAGGATGAAGATGAAGAGATAGTTCATCTCTTCAAGAAGTGTGCCCCGTTCATGAAGAAAGCCTTGAGAGAGCTTGAACGAGAACCCAAGAGAAAAGAGAGGGCAATCACTTCAAGCCATAAGAAGAAGGCACATGTGGCTACTTGGAGTGATGGGGACTCCACCGACGATGAACAAGCCAACCTTTGCCTTATGGCCATCGAAGAAGATTCAAGGGTAACTTCTAATTCATCTACTTCATGTTCTTATTCTTTTGATGAATTACAAGATGCCTATGACGATTTGGTTTTAGACTTTAAAAATCACATTTTGAAAAACAATAAAGTGATTTCAAAGTTGAAAATTCAAAATGATTTGATTTCTAAAACTAAACTTGAACTTGAAGCAAAACTCAAGGAATTTGAACCAAAATGTTTTGATTTGCAAAACTTACTTCAAAAAGTTAAAGAAGAAAAGGATTTGATTTCCAAAGAGGTTGAAGTGAAAATTTTTGGAAAATCAAATTTTTATCTTAGACAATCTAGTGCCCCTAGATTTATTAAAGGAAAATGTTTTAGAAGTGTTTGGGTCCCAAAAGGACTAACCACTTCAATCAAAAAGGATGACATTGAAAAATGGATTCCTAATGGGACTAAAATTTGTGCTACTAACGTTTATGGATCCAAAGCAATTTAGATACCAAAAATCACTTGATTGTCTTTTGCTAGGTGTGATGGATATGTTCAACAAGTCAAACATTGAGGGGGGGCTCCATGCACACAAAGAAAAACACTTGAAGAAGGAAGGCTTCACATCCTACCTTGAGTTCAAGTGTGGTAATATCTAGTTGTTTTTGCATTTATTTGTCTTATTTTTATTTTTTATTCAACTAGATGATCATAAATGTTGGACTAACATTTTGTTGATGCTTTGAGTAAGGGGAGCCTTTTTAAAACCAAATTCTTATTTTTGTCAATTTTCACCTCTAGTGTTATTTTGAACTTAATGTTTTAAATTCTTTTTGATATAACAAAAAGGGGAGAAATGGTTTGAAAAATTGAATTTTCAAATGAATAAGGGGGAGCTTTATTTGATTTCATATCTTTACTCTCTTATTCACATTTTTAAAGTTAAAGGGGGAGAATCCCAAACAATTTTTCAAGTGAGTTTTATTATATCAAAAAGGGGAGATTGTAGAACTAATGTTTTGATATAATAATTGAAAAATGGTTTGGACTAATTTGAAAAGAATTTAAAACTTGGTTTTAAGTCCAAACAACTTGAAATTATGTTTGAGGTATTTTAAAAGGTTTTTGGCAATGTATTTACTAATTTTAAAGAGCCAAACTTAACTTTTCAAGCTACCCGTATCGATACGGCTATACCCGTACCGGTACCTTTTTGCCCCAGTTTGGTTACTGCCAAAACCCGTATCGAAACAGGCTTGGCCGTTTCGATACGTATCGGGATCGTTTCGATACGCCTGGTAAGCGTACCGATCCCCTTTCAACCACCCCAACGGCTATTTTCCCAACGGTCATTTAAATGTAAAAATGTACCGATACGCCCTCAAGAGTATCGATACGCCTAGGCTGGCAAGAGCCCAACGGCTAGTTTCTGATGAAGGCCGTACCGATACGGGTTCAAGCGTATCGATACGGAAGGCTGCAGAACAGCATTAATGAAGGGAAATAAAGTCCTCAACGGCTCCAAATCATCCCCAACGACTAGTAACGGCTATAAACTCATTTGGGAGTATAAAAGGGACCTCCAAGCATCAAGTAAAGGTGAATGCTCATATTGTCAAACATCAAATGATCAAAGATTGTCTTTGTACTTAAATTGTCATTTTTTGTATAGACAAACACTAGTGAGCCTAAATTGTCAAATTTTCTCAAGTGTTTTAGGTTTTGGGTGAGTGCTTAATTGTGCAAACAAACACCTATTAGAGGGTTTTAAGTTTGCTTATTGTGTCTCTTTGTAAAGAGGGTTTCGATCAAGGCTTTGGGTAGAAAGCTTGATTGGTTGTAAGGGTTTCCTCCTAAGCCTAGAAAAGGGGACGAATCAATAGTGGATTGATTGAGAAATCCTTAGTGGGAAGCTAAGGTAGTGGATGTAGACCTTGGTTAGAAGGTTGAACCACTATAAATCATTGTGTCTATCTTTATTTTAGCTTCCACAACCCTTCCACCCAAAAATCCACCTCTCCACCACTTGGTGAGCAACATTGGTTGATCGAATCGAGCCCCACACAACTCAACACTATCCCTCCTTCCCAACCCCAATGAAAAGAAGCAAGATGAACCCAAATTTTAAATTAATTTCATTTTATTGTCAATTGTTCTTTTAATTAATATGACACTATTATTTCTTTATAATGCCAATGGCATCTAAAATGAATCAGAAATTCAGAACCTACTTAATCAAACAAACACCAAGAAGACATCCATCTCTTTTCTTCTCAACAACACATAAGAAATGACAACAACATCCAAGGTAGGACGACATTTTGAAGAGAGTAAAACACTCTATCACCATTCTCTTTTAGGTTTAAAGAAAGAAATAGCTTCTTCAAATGCCTATTGAAAGACCTTTCAGATACACCCTTTAAGTAAAAATGGTACCCTTTTAAAAGTAAGACTCGTCAATCCAATTAACTCAATTTTTATACTCAACTCGATCAGATACCCAATCCCTGACCCATATGTAAAAAGGGTACCCTTGTAAAAGTGTAAGACCAAACTATGAACACTTCTTAGAGCCTACAAGTACAAGCCTAAAGTTAAAGTATCACTTACACCCCTAGCAATTACTAGAAGTTTCATTTACACATGCTTTTTGAAGGCCAGATTTTGCAATCTCAAATCCTCTATAACTTGAAAGAAGTTTGAGCAACTTTTGGTCGAAAGTAGAGATATCTTGGTACAGTGCAATAAGAAGACACGAGGATTACCTCTATCACACTGTTCAAATGTTTAGTAGATTCGTCAAACTTGAGATCTCTCTCCTTCTGCAACTGCCTTAGGTGTTCTTTCAATTGTCCAACTGGTGAAAGAATAAGCTACTTAAGCATTTACGAAGTGATTTAAAAATGAACCACAATAACACAACATAGCTTGAGTAAGAACCAACCTTTTCCTTATCGTTCAATCAGTTTAGCCTCGAGTGACTTGTTTAACACATCATCATCACTTAACTTAGCTTTCATACTCTTGCATTCTTTTTCAATTGATTTTGCAGTGTTCACCTATTAAAATGCACAATGCTATAAACAAGGTACTTAAAGTATTAAGTAGTTCTCATGCAAGGTAAAATGGATAACATTCAAAAATCAAAACCTTTCCCTTTTAGAAAGAAGTTATTCAATAATTTAAAGATAAAGGAGCACTAAGAGTGGCAACTTTATTGGAAGTTAAAACAATTGATATATAATTAAAAAATCATGGCTGAGGTCTGGGAGTTGGAAAGGGATGGATTTTGTTTCAAAAGATAAGCCATTGAAAACATAAAGGTGGAGGGCACATATGTGGATTTACTCCATAATCAGTGTACCTGTTCATCTATAGCTTGCATTAAGGAAAAATGCTTTGACATTTTCTTAAGAGCCTGTAGAAACATCCAATACTAAGAATTAGTTATCATCTTTTTCAACCATATGAAATTCATAATGTATACTATACTTGTTGACTATATGCCTAAGCACTTTAATGATTTTCAAGATATAAATCTTTTTGAATATACATGAATAGTTGGCTCTTCTGATTTATAATTAACTAGTAATGCGTTTTTTCTCATCATCTCAACCAATTGTTGTTGAAATGTGAGAAGGGAAAATGTACTTTGATTGCTAATATATACACAAAATTCAGATGTCAACCAATTTACCTTTGATTCATCTTCCCTTTTCATTCAAAACAAAAGGCTAGGCTTTATCTTCCATTTTCATTCAAAACAAAAAGTTAGGGTTCATCTTCCATTTTCATTCAAAACAGGAAGTTAGGGTTTTCAGAAGTTTACCTTTGATTTAGGGTTGGGTTCGGAGTATTCGGAGGCGAAATATCATTCGTCGTCGCCGCTTGAACCAACGTTGTGAGGTTGGCCGCCGATGAACGGCCATGGGTTTTTTGCTTCGGTAAGCGAAAACCGAGTGAGAGAACAAGAGGAAAGTTGTCTATATTTTGCTTTAGAAATCAAATGAAAAGCTTTTTTTATTTAATTAAATATGTATTATTAAATATAAAAAAAGTAAACTACATAAATGGTCCCCTGACTATACTCCAATTATCTTTTGCATCCCTCGACTATCAGAAGTTACATACTGGTCCCTTGACTTTAAAAAGGTAACAGATTAGTCCCGTGCCGTTAAAAATCTAACAGCTGATGACGTGGCAGTTAACCAAAGTTGGCATAATTACACATTTAATCCTCAACTTTTACACTTTATTTTAAATTAGTCTTAATTCTAAAAAGTTTAAATAACTTATTTAATTTATTTTTTTTCAATTTTTTCTCATTATCTTCTTCCTCTTCCTCCCATAACCCCAGTTCCATCAGTGTCATCATCTCTTGCTTCATTTTTCACCCAAAAAATAATTTTAAGTTGACAAGAACGAAGCTAAACGATTCGAACAAACGCCTAAGGTACAACAAAGACATGGCTTTGAGTTCAAGAGCGCTCTCTAAACGCGGCGACAGAGCCAATGCTGCGTCGAGAAGATTGAGAGCTGAAACGATCTCGTCTTGTTCCTGCGTCGCGATAAGGTTCCTCGCATCCTTTAAATACTTTTCTACAAGCTGCACAAAGCAAAGAACTCCATTTCAGCAAAACGAAGATCTCTGCAAAAACTGGATTAAAAGAAATTTATTTTACCTTTCTATTGCGAATCCACTAGTGTTTCTTCTGATCATTAACACCCAAACATGGAGAAATGGCCATGATCGTTTTAATTCCTTACTAAAGAAGAACAAAAACATCAATCCATCATTAACATCGCCCCATCTCTCTCACTTTACTTCCTTGCTCCCAATGCATGCATATATATATAAACGAACAGAACATCAGAACAGAACAGAACATGAGAACATGTACTCTGATGACAACAATTAAACAAAAAACACATAAAAAGTTGGACCCAAAAAAACAGAAGAAAACGAACGAAATCAACAAACAAGAATGTAAAAAAGGATTAACATATTTAGATCAAGTTGGTGACACTGATGGAGGAGACCATGGTTTCAAATAGCGGAGCGCAACCGCGATAGCGGCCGCGAAATTGCGGTCGCGCCGCCGTCCGAAACCGCAATCGGAGAAAATCACGGTGAGAAACGGAATCACGACGATAGCGGGCTGTAGCGGACGCGAAATAACGCGATAGCGGCTGTCGCGACGATAGCGGGACGCTATCCCCGTTTTCAGGTCAATCGCGGATGGTGGCTGAGGAGGAGGAAAAAGTTGCAGAGAAAAAAAAAGAATCGGGGTTGAAGACGATGATATAACATTAAAAGGGTAAATGCGGGAAGAAGGGTTCTAATTTTAATGTATTTTTGGAGAGGCTTAAATGTTTTAGTTCTCTTATAATTTAGTCCTTTAAGGCAGATTTTTAGTTTAATTAAGATGTTTTATTTTATTCCATTTTCAATTAAGTCATCAAATCCATAACAAAACTTCCAATTGAGCTTCTAAGTCTTATTTTCTTTCAATTAAATCCATTTATAAGTGTTGGAATTTTTTTTATAATTATAATTTAAATTTCCCATTTTTGATATTTACCTTGATATTTTTTTAATTAGGTATTTACGTAGAACATATACATATATATATATATTATTTTTGAGTTTGCTAATGGAAAAAATCTTTAATAAAATCGTAAGAAATTTAATCTCCTATCTCACAATTATAATTTATAATAAATATTTTTTAATCCATTTTAATTTATATTTATTTTTGCTTAGAAAATACGTAAATATCATTAAAATTGACTTTTTATAATTATAATATATTTTACACTAAGTTGTGCAAATTTAAGAAAAATTCACGACCGCGACACCCGCAATGACCGCAATAGCCTCCGTTATGTCCGCAACCGCGATAACCGCGACGCGACCGCGAACGCTATTTAAATCCCTGGAGGAGACCCTCTTCTTACTCGGATATTTCATCATTGTTTCAACATTCAATTCATAAAAAAAGCACATTTCACTTTCGTTTCCAATCATCGGATCCTTTCTTTTTTTGTTTTTCTGTTTAGCAATGGAAGATTCCAACGATTTTCACTATCTATGGACAGACCCTCTTCTTCTCACTGACGTTTCTTGGCAGCAAAACACCTCTATTTGTACGCATCTCCACTCATCAAATCAATTTCCCACTTCATTGTACTCATTTGTTTATTCGATTTTATTGTCTTTTTCTTCATCGGTAGATACTGATGCAGCTATGGCTTCCCACTTAGAAAACCCATCAATGTCTGATTTAGATTCTTCTCCTAAACAAAATTCTGGTAGTTTTTATGTTTCTTTTAAAGTATTTTTGAAAATGAAATACTGGGTTTTGTTCCTTTTTACTTCTCGTTCTAAATTAACTTTGGGTTTTTGTCTTTAGCTGATGTAGATGATCCTCGGCAATCCCCAAGGTCAAATGTAATTAGTACGCCAGTTAGAGAAACTGATGGTACTAAAAACCCATTGGTTTTGAAGAATATTCGAAAATTAAAAATATGGGTTCGGATCCTTTTTTCTTCTCCTTGATCTAAATTAACTTTGGGTCCAACTTCACTAAAATAATTTCAAGTTGGTGAAAAATGAAGCAAGAGATGACGACACTGATGGAGGATGGCTGAGGTTATGGGAGGAAGAGGAAGAAGATAATGAGAAAAAATTGAAAAAAAAATAAATTAAATAAGTTATTTAAACTTTTTAGAATTAAGACCAATTTAAAATAAAGTGTAAAAGTTGAGGATTAAATGTGTAATTATGCCAACTTTGGTTAACTGCCACGTCATCAGCTGTTAGATTTTTAACGGCACGGGACTAATCTGTTACCTTTTTAAAGTTAGGGGACCAGTATGTAACTTCTGATAGTCGAGGGATGCAAAAGATAATTGGAGTATAGTCAGGGGACCATTTATGTAGTTTACCCTATAAAAAATAATGAAATTTTTAAACTTACTATACCGACAGCAGAAAACATCCGTAGGTATATAGTTTACCTATACCGACAAATATATTCAACCATCAGTACACACTACAACCTAAACCGACAGATACAATTTACCGTCAGTAAAAATTATATCTATACCGACACACATAATCAACCATCGGTATATAGTTTATTTATACCAACGGTCATTATAGTTCAACGGTATAAATTACATCTATACTGACGGTTTCTTGTCTTCCGTCGGTATATACTGTCTATACCAACGAATTTTAGGCGTCGGTATATGTACATTTTTTTGTAGTGTGCCAATAGTACTCAAATTGTTTTTCCATATGTTTTGAAAATTTTCTAATGTTTCCTATTCAGTTTTTTATGGTTCTATTCAGTTTTTTTCAATAAAGAAACATTACATTTTTAGAACTGCAAGAAATTGTATTGTTAATTTATTTTGGGTCATCGTCTCCTTTGATCGGCGTCGATCCTGCACATTCTATTATGCTTTTCTTTCTAATTAAGACTTTTTTAGCATTATTTTGGGAAAGAAGAAAAGAAATAGAAGTGTTGTTGAAGAAAAAAAAGAAAAAAAAAAGAGAAAATTGGGGTTTGATCCATATATATTTGACGAGTTATTTTAAATTAGGACCTAATTAATAAAATTTACAAGTTTTAGGACTAAAAGCATTATTATCCCATGACACATCATTATCTCCGTTAATTTTTTAACAGGCAGTGACCAAAATGATAACAAAACGAAACATTAGTGATGATTTTGACAAAAAAAATTAGTTGGGTGATCAAAGCAGAAAAAAATAATAGTTGAGTGATCACACGTGTAGTTTACCCATAAAAATACAGCTTTAGACATGAATTTCATTGGCGGCAGGTACAGCCAGCCACCATTAAAACAAGGACGTAAGTGTTTTTCTGAATTTATGGTAAACTAACTAGGTGATCCCTTAATTATTCGGCCTGACCTATTTTGACCGCTGAATTACAAAAATTTAAAATTTGACCACCCAAGTATTTATTTGGACATACTTTGACGACCGACCGTTAAAATTTAATGGAAAGGCAACGTGTAATTTAAAGAAAATTTGTATAATTACACATATGGTCCATGTTAGTTACATATTATATCAGTTTAATCATAATTTTAATTTAATTAAATAAAATTAATCAACCAATCGGATGATATAAAGGCTACGGTAAAAAAGAAAAAAGGGGAATTATTTTTTATGCAGTTGCTTTTTTTTGGGGTCTGCCATAGCCATACATAATATATATATATATATATATATATATATATATATATAGCGTTAGAGTAAAATTCTTTTAAGTTTTACACGTTTTTTGGATCGATGGATGGGGGAAATGGATGGATGACATTAAGTCCTTATTTTTTTTCTTAAGTGATAATCTTCACATATTTTAAGTGTGTCATGTTTGAGTCTCTTTAATCTATATTTATTTTCTTTTCCATGCATTAACAGTAAACTAAAACATATATTATATTGTGTATTTTATATCACAAATGTTCATTTAATTTAGTGGCAAATTTGCACTATTTACTCCTAGAGAACTTGGGTTTGATTCCAAGTCAAGCCCAAAGTTCTCTTTGTTTTATTTGCCCCATTCAATCGGTTGATATCTTTCGGCATCTAATTGAATGGTTAATTTATTTAATTAAATTAAAATTATAAACAAATTGATAGAATATATAACTAACAAGGATCAAATGTGTAGTTATACAAATTTCTATTAACAACCATGTCACCTCTCCTTTAGACTTTAACGGTTGGTGGTCAAAATAAGTCCAATTAAATAACTAGGTGGTCAAAATAGGTCCAATTAAATAATTGGGTGGTCGAATTTTGAGTTTTTATAATTCAGTGGTCAAAATAGATCAGACTCAATAGTTAAGTGGTCACCCAGGTAGCTTATCATTTATTTAATATATGGCTTAATAGGAAAATAAGTGGCAAATTATGCTCTTTTTTCCAGTTAGGTGCTTAAACTATTTTTATGGGTCAAATAGGTGCCTAACATTTCATTCCGTGACTCATTTAAGGTTTTTTGTTAATTCTCACCATTAAATGTCATGTGTAAACTCTTGAAAAATCTAAAATTATATTAAAAATAAATAAAATTAATAAAACAAAATAAAAATATATCCTAAAATTTTCAAATATTCCCAAAACAATCCCTATTCCCTAAACCCCTAAATCAAACCACTCCGGCCAGCGTTGGTCGCGTTGCCGGCGATGGAATGAAGTGCCCTTCCCTCGCCGAGCAACCCACATACCTTTCGTTGCCCCTCTTGCCGCCGTTCGTCGCGAATCGTTTGAAAGAACTATTCGACGATTTGTACGACGTCGGTCAATTTCCAGCGACGGAGTGGTGAAGGAAAATGGTCATGATAAACCGGCGACTGATGGTGGGCGGCGGCGTGACAATCGACGGCAAAATCGGCCCAAAGCGAGATTTAAGTTTTGGGGAGTTAGGAATTTTGAAATTTGAGGGCTATTTTGTAAATTTGGAAAACTTAGAGATTTTTTGAAAATTAAGTAATTTTATTTATTTATAATATAATTTTGGATTTTTCAGGAGATAACACATATCCTTTAACGGTGGGAATTAACAGAAAATCTTAAAATGGTCACAGAATAAAACTTTAGGCACCTATTTAGCCTGAAAAATAATTTGAACACTTAATTAAAAAAAACATGATTTGAGCACTTATTTGACGGTTAAGCCTTAATATATTAATGTTATTGGATAAATGAATTGATGAGAAGATAAGAGGATGCATCTAAGGGACTTAAACCAAGGATCTACGGAATTAAGTCCAAGGCCCAACCACTTAACGAAGCTGGAAATTTGTAGAATTGTTGACAAAAATATCATTAGCTTAAAATGTGGGCAAAATTAGGAGAAAATGTGAGTTTAAAGAATTAGTTTTTTTCCCGATATTGTAAGGAAATGAAAATATGGGATTAAAATGGAAATTTTCGAAATTGTTTCATTGAGTGGTATGATGAGTTTAAAGAATGAGTGATTTTATAGTTTAGAGCTATGAAATGCCATGTTTTTTTTACTTTTCTTTAGTAGCTTATAGGGTTAGGCATCCTTACCACATTAAGTTAAAATTAGGCGCGAATTATTAATTTTTATATAAAAATAGTAAGAATTTATGTAGTTACACAATTCCTTACAATCAACATATATTCTTATACAATGGTAAGAATTTAGGTTATCATATAAGAATTTGTGTAGTTACACAAATGATAAAGATTTTTGTAATTACACAATAATTATGTAGCTACACAATTTTTTATCCATCCTACACAAATCCTTACCAAAATTTAAGAATTTATGTAGCTACACAAAAATACACCTAATTTTAGACCTTCCCGTCGTCTTTAAGATGATTTTGTTGGCAAGAAATAAGGGCATTTTATCACCGTTTTTGTTTTGAAAATTCTCATTTAGCCTTCAGATTTTAAATTTGAAATTTTTAGTGATGATTTTAAGTGTTTGACAGGTAAACTACATAGTCCCTTTCATTTATGGTCTATTTGATTTTGGTCACTGATTTTAAAAAAGTTACGCTTTGGTCATTTATACTATCAATCTATAACATTTTGGCAATTAAATCATTAACTACCACCAGTTGGACCCTAAAATTTTCAACATACCAATTTTTGACCTCTTGAATGTGAATTTGATGTTTGTTTCACCGACAAATACCTCAAACTCCACAAATCTATCTACATTCACCAAGTTCAAAATAGTTATCACAATATTTTATCTTGATATTAAATTTGACACTCCACTTTTGTTTGATTAACTTTACCATTAATTTTTTTTATGTTCAGTTGTATTTGTAACTCAATTTTAATTTTGAATAATTCGAAACAAAATATAATGGAGCTGAAGCAGATAAATCAAAGAGGTAAAGAGAAGCTGAAGCCCTTTGGGATGGTGAGACTATCTATTCATACAAGACTATGATGCCTATTAAGTTTCTTGAAGTGCCTATTTTTGACATATCCGAAATTGACTATGATGCCTTAACCTCAAAAAAAAAAAAAAAAAACCCCTCCAAATACATGAAAAATTGTACATACCGACCAATATCAGAAGCAACCTACATGTTAACCGTTGTAGTATTTAGGTTAACCATGAACACCCCTAGCCTCCACTATATAAAAATAACAATACATCAATTCCATTTTCCCCATGTATTTTCTCTAATACCCTAGCTTATCAACCACCAAACCAATCATGCCCGTCAATAAAACAAGAGATTTCATGAACTGATAATGAAACTACAAAAGATAACTAAACAAAGATGGCACAATTACGAATAGAGGAAGCTACCTACCGCTTAAAAGCTCCTTTGCCTCAGCATCAAGCTTTTTCAAATTGTCCAAAGTTCTTTGAACTTTCATTGACATGTTATAGTTGTGATCTTCAACTTCTTTCACAAATGCTACTAGCTGTTCGCGATATGATGCACTTAACCGCTTCTTAACCCGCAATTCTGCAGTTAATTCCTGGATTTTCTTATCCTTCTCCTCATCCTGTAATTCCAGCGAGGGAACCGATAACAATAATAATTAGAAGAAAGAATGTGAGCAGACATAGTAAGATCATATAATTTTGATGGTGTCATGAAATCAATCATCTCCTAACTATGCATAATATGATATATCACATAACCTGATTGATCAATAAGTTTAAGTAGCAATTTATTTTGCACCTAAGTCTCTAGTCAAAAGTGCAATTTAGCCTATCTAATACAAATTGAATAATTTGAACATTGAATGTTTGATGTTAGTACAAACAAATAAAATTCATAATAGCATTGAAAAATCATTTAAATGCTGAGTGGACTTCTATCCAAGACACACTCGTAAACCAAACTCATACCCGAGTCTGAGTAACATAGCAAGAATGTACTTCAAGTTTCTTTCTACCTTCTCTCTCTCTCCATTCTGCCATGCTTTCTTTATTTAATTTTCTATACCTATTACTTCATAATTTAATCATCAATGTCAAAATATCCTTCAAAATCATATGGTTGAACAAGGTAATCAGAATCATTGTTTTTTTTTTTCAAATAAACAGGGATTTCAATTCTTTTTTAAAACAAAATTAGAAGCACTTCAATGACTTCAGAAAGAAGGAGGTCTTTAATTGCATGACAATTGCAATCAAAGTTCATCATCAAATAAATATCTAATCATATAAGTCAGCCTTTATCAAACTTCAGATTTCTTAAACCCATAAGAGTTGTTTATGCTCTCCTAAAGCTGCAGAAACACAAATTAGGTCCCTTATCACTAGGAAACAACTCATTTATGGTATAAATTTTATGCACTGCCTTTGGTAACTACACTCATCCAACTCAATTCCTCCAGACCAAAACAGATAAAAGTATCAAGACAAAATGGAAAGAGGTAGAGGGATACAGATAAGACAATCTACGGAATCTTACAAGAACCACATACATTATAAATAACTCTACTGAGAATAGCCGAGTACTACTAGGAAGAAAATGATAAGAAATATGTCAGTTGGGAAAGGAGAGCTCTAAACGGAGCATATAACGACATTAAATAAGCACCCTAATGAAAAACACAAGTTACGGTGCTCCTTCCTATATAAAATGTTGGTAAATTTCTAACCCACAAAAACAAGAAAAATATCAGTCCAATGGTAAAGAACAATAAAACTACTCTCAGATGATTGTGATCAAATTTGTTCCAGAAGGCTCATAATTATATACTTACAAATACGAAAGCTAAAACAAATACATTCTCAATGGATGGATAACAAATATAAAGAAATTTGTCCTACTCTTTTTCATTCAACAAGTAATTAACCAAGGAATTAAAAGCTTACAAGTGTTTTGCGGCTTTCTTCTAACCGAATCACCAAAGGATGATTATGGTCCCTCGTAAATTTCTTAATCAACCATCTCCCATTCTTATCTCTCCTCAAATGAATCATCGCTGAACAGCTTTCTCGTTGCTTGTCTTGCTTATGAAGTTGAACTTTTGCCTGATCATTGTAGTAACCTCTACATCCAAGTCCACGAGAGAAGAGTAACCCGTCGCGCTCCGACTTATGTGAAGATAGAACACGTGTCAAGAATCCTACTTGTCTTGCATAATCATCATAAAACGCTTTGGCAGCTCCTTCCGAGTCAAATAGCATACCCTCGTAAGGTTCCTGAATTGTGTCATAGTTGTGCATATTTGGTTTATCCACAGCAGAAGCTTCTAATCCACCATCAACATCATTCACCTGTTCACCCACTGATGCACAAAGAGATTGATTAAATAGAAACTAAAATAAGACATTCAACCAACATAAACAAGTAGGAAATCACACGCTAAGGCACAAGTATTCAAATAGATAAGGGGAAAAAAGAAGACTAAACTAATTAAAGTAACAAATCATCTAACACGCATAAGTATAATGCCAATCAACATTGATGATGAGGAATCAAATGTCTCAACAACAAACACCCCCGCCCCTTGAAAAAAATTAACCGTAAGACAGAGCCATCACTCGGATAATACAAATCACATAACTAACAAAACTATCATATGCAGGTGGGGAGAAGTTTAATTCAACACTAAATTGGTAACTGCTATAACGGTATGATCCTTTTCCGGTCAAACATCAAGAGAACTGAAATCATGACCAATCTTCCATTCAAAGACATGCATAGTGCCAATTAGATAAAAACCACAACACCAACTGATAACGCTGTTTGATCTACTACATTTTGAACATGATATAAGAGCAGCTCTAGGTTTCAAAACTCCATAGATACAAAGCATTTATCAGCAAATTTCCCGACAAAAAAAAAACCCAAGCCAAAGTTACAGTACCAGTTCCAGATTAAATAATAATCACTACAAGTAAAATAAATAAACAAAACCAGGAACTCAATCATGAATGGGAACAATTGCATCGATAATATTCCTATTCAAACAAATAGATTCAAAATTAACCCCCCCCCCCCCCCCCCCCAAAAAAAAAAAAAGAAATATTGAAAAATAGGAAGGGAAAAAACGCTAAATGAAGACAATATATTTCAAAATTTAAAGAAATGAAAGATTAAACTTACTGGAATTAAGAGGGATTATTTTTGCCTGTTCTCTTAACAAGAGGATGAGTATGAAAGGAAAATGAGGAGAAAACGAAATGAAAAAAAAAACAGTATTGAATATGAAGATTTATTTGAGGTAAAGTACACAAATAGTCATTAAATTATATTAAAATATTTATTTTAAATAAACGTTATATAATGTACATTAAATTTTTATTTTAATAAAATAAGTATTAAGCTTTTGATTTTAAATTCTCATAATATTCTGGCTATAAAAATCATTGAAAAATAAAAAGGAAAAAACTCTAAATGAAGATTATATATATATATTGAATAGCAATTTTGTGGGCTATTTCAGGGGAGGAAGATGAATATAGTAGGGTGATCCTTTGTCTCCATACCTATTCTTAATGGTGATGATTGTTCTCTTCTTACTTTTCAATAGTGCTATTAAGGACAAGCTTTTCAAGTAGCATCTTAAGTGTAGCAAACTATCCCCACACACTTGTGTTTCGCGAATATTTTTTTTTATTTTCAGCCACGATTCTCTTGACTCTGTTTTGGGCATTCTCAATGCCTTGGAGCACTTCTACATGCTCTCTGTACTCAAATTTAATGCAACAAAAATTGAACTCTTTGCTAGTGGCATCTTTTCTGAAACTATCGATGAAATTTACCGTGTGAGTGGCTTCAAAAAAGGGCACCTGCTTGTGCACTACCTTGGAATACCCCTGGTAACTAGGAAACTCACTACGTGGGACTGCACCACTTTACTTGACAAGATTACGACAAAGCTTGGCATTTGGTCCAACAAGAAACTGAGCTGCGGTGGAAGAATCCAATTAATTCGAGTAGTCTTGTTTAGTATCTTCAACTATTGGAGCAGGCAACTCATCTTACCAAAATCGGTCATTGCTTAAATAGATTAGATTTGCATGTGTTTCTTTTGGAAGTGAGACAATGTGTCGGTCAAATGAGCACTAGTTAGTTGGGACCAGGTTTGCAGGACTAAATTCGTGGGTGATCTCGGCCTTAAAATATCACATGTTGGACTAAAACATGCACCCTACGGTTATTGAAAAATATTCTATCCAGGGAAGGATGTAACACCCCCGACCTGGATGTCACAAATTAGACCTCAAGCCTAAACCTAAACCATAAAAAAATTTAACTAGATTTAGCTCAACATATTCATTTCATAAAATTCATCAAGTTCAAATATTTGATATAAACGGATAGTTAAAATGTTACATGCGAGGTCCATTTAAAATATATAATTAAAAGCATTCGAGTCATAATTTAAAATCTAAAATAAGAGTTACAATACAAACATAGGGTCCTATGAATACATAGCCCAAATAAAACTAAGTACTGTACTCGAACACAAGTCGATGCTGACGTCCTGCTCCACTGGTGGTCCAACAATGCACGCCAACCTACTAACCTACAGACGGAAACAACAATTTCGAACGTTGGGCTAACAAAGATCAGTGGATACACTTCCACTCAACCATGCCTCACGCAAATTATAAATAAGAGCATGTAGCTAAAGAATGATACATGAAAATATAATACATATGGCACTACCTCTAGCCGCCTAAACACATAGCAAGCAAACGATGCAATAAACTCTCACAGCATATAAGCACTATACCAACAAACCTGGAGTGAGGCCTGGTGTCACACAATCTCGGAAATGTACACTCAGAGTGAGACTCGGTGTCACATAGCCTCGGGAATGTATACCAGGGAGCTTACCTCTTAGTGTTGCAACACTCTCACTAGGTATCCGGATCTCATCAATCAAAGTGAACCAACTACACAAGTGCCCTTACTTAGCACGTAACAACACACGATCCACCAAGGATCTCTATGGTTGCCATTACAAATGAGCCACCCAATATTTACCAAGTTATTACTTATTATGCTCGTATATGAAGTTAAATTCTCGGTTTCTCAGTTTTACTATTCATTTTACCACATTAATAACCCATCGGGCCTTAGTCCTCGAATTATAGGTCCTTCGAACTCAAAACATATTTTTTAGGCAGATTTCCCAGTGAGTACTGATACTCACCATCGCGTATCGATACGGTCTGGGTACTGCTGCCCATCCCAAACGTACTAATACTTAGCTACTACTCAAATGGGGTTTAGCATGTAACCCTATACCGATACACGAGATTGTGTACCGATACTCTTATCGTACCGATACGCTCGAACGCATATTGGTACACTTTTTCGCCACTGGAATTTTGATGGAACAGAGGGTACCTATTTGGAAACACCGGTACACCCCATAGCGCAGCGAAAAAATTATATGGCGTATTCCGTCAGTGATCCATGTACAAGGAACGAATTCGGGGTGCAAAGGGATGAAATGTTACCTTGATTAAATCTAAAAAACTGCAGGGATGTAGGAGAATCCAATTCTTCCAACACAATATTGAATTCAAGTCGTCACAACAGCATTTCGACCTTTATGCAATCCACCCGAACGAAATGAACAATATTTTACTTCTCTAACTGTTAGAAAGGTTTTTCGCAAAAAGTATATCTTTGGCTGTTAGACCTTATGCCTTTATATAGCATTCAAAACCCTAATTCTAATTAAATTCAGATTCATTAAATATACAATATATTTTAATTAGGTTTCTTCAGGGATATATATATATATATATATATATATATTAATAATATCTGATAATTACAATAATTATCCGGTAAGCTACGAGTCCAAGCCTTTCAAGTATCCCATACGGCCTGATAAACCTCGGGCTCAACTTGCCCTTCTGCCCAAAGCGGGTTACTCTTTTCCACAATGACACCTTGTTAGCAACATAATACTCAATGTGCTTACGCTTCTGATCTGCAGAAGCTTTCTGGTGATCAAAGATCGCTTGCAATCTTTCTTTAATTATCTGAACCTTCTCCTTGGTTTGTCTAATCAAATCCGACCCTACGATCCTTCTCTCATTGAGCTTGGTCCAACACAAGGGCGTCTTACACTTACGTCCATACAAGGCTTCAAAAGGAGCCATCTTGATGCTTGATTGGAAACTGTTGTTGTAAGCAAACTCGACAAGTGATAGATGCTCTTCCCAACTCTTCTCGAAGTCAATGATACAACACCGAAGCATATCCTCCAAGATCTGGATAACTCACTCAGATAGACCATCGGTCTGAGGGTGGAAAGCTGTGATGAAATGTAACTTGATGTCCAAAGCCTTATGTATCTTCTTCCATAACCTTTCTATGAACCGCAGATCTCTATCTGATATGATCGATGATGGCACTCCATGCAACCTCACTATCTCTTGGATGTACAGTCGTGCCAACCTCTCAAGAATAAAATCCACACGCACAGGCAAGAAATGAAGAGACTTGGTCAAACAATCTACTATCACCCATGTAGCATCATGCTTCCTTTGGGTCAATGGCAATTTCGTCACAAAATCCATGGTCACACGATTCCACTTTTATTGTGGAATCTGGATAAGCTAAAGCAAGCCTGAAGAAACCTGATGTTCGGCCTTAACTTGCTGTCAAGCTAAGCATTTTGTCACAAACTCGGATACATCTTTTTTCATACTAGGCCACCATTAAAAAGGTCAAAGGTGTTGATACATTTTGTTGCTCCCCGGATGCATAGCAAACAGACTACAGTGCACCTCCCTTAGGGGACGATCTTGCAAATCCTCCAAATCTAGAACACATAACTGATCTTTAAAGTACAAGATCCCACCACCTCGTACTTCAAAATCGGACGCCCCGCCTCCTTGAACCATCTCAATCTTCGCCACCAACTCTTCATCTAACACTTGTATTCTCTTGGTCTATTGCACTAAGGTAAGTTCTACATGAAGCTCAGCTAGCAACCCATCACCCTCGGTCATCCTCAATCGGGAAAACATCGCCCTCAAGTCTAACATAGAGTTCCTACTCAAAGCATCGACCACCACATTAGCTTTACCGAGATGATATTCTATGATGCAATCATAGTCTTTTAACAACTCAATTCATCGTCTTTGCCGCAAATTCAACTCTTTGTGGGTAAGGAGGTACTTCAAACTCTTATGATCGATGTAGATGTAACACTTTTCCCCATACAGATAATGTCTCCAAACGTTTAAAGTGAATATAACCTCAACAAGCTCCAAATCATGCATAAGGTAATTTCGTTCATGAGGCTTAAGTTTTCTTAAGGCATAAGCAACCATCTTACCCTCTTGCATGAGGACACAACCAAGCCCATTCAATGAAGCACCACTAAAAACAACAGAATCCTTTCATGTTTCGGGTTGCGTCAAAATCGGAGTCTCCGTAAAATAAGCCTTCAACTGCTCGAAACTTTGTTATCTTCTCTCGTTCCACTCAAACGGAACTTCTTTCTACAAAAACTTGGTCATATGTGCCGCTGTGTTAGAAAAGCCCTTAACAAAACGGCGATAATATCTGGAAAGCCTAAGGAAACTATGGACTTCTGTGATATTCCTAGGTGGTTTCCATTCTATCAGAGTCTGAATCTTTTGTAGATCAACACGGATCCCATCCACTGCAACTATGTGGCCCAACATGCCACCTCGGAGAGCCAAAACTCACATTTACTCAACTTAGTAAAAAGTTGTCTTCCCCTCAAGGCCTGAAGGACAACACGAAGGTGATAATCATGCTCCTCTTTTGATCTCAAGTAAACCAAGATGTCATCAATGAAGACCACCACAAACTGATCTAGGTAGGGCTGAAAGATTCGGTTCATCAAATCTATAAAAGTTGTAGGTGCATTGGTAATCCCAAAAGGCATTACCGAAAACTCATAGTGTCCATACTGCATTTTGAAAGTAGTTTTCTGAACATCCTCTTCTACTAACTTTAACTGGTAGTAACCCGACCTCAAGTCGATCTTCGAGAAACACACCGATACCTCTCAACTGGTCAAACAGGTCATCCATCCTTGGCAGAGGATAACGGTTCTTTTTCTTTACCTTGTTGAGCTGGCGGTAATCAATGCACATCCTCTTGACCCATCATTCTTTTTTACAAACAAGACTGATACACCCCTAGGTGAGATACTCGGCCGGATGAAACCCCTTTCTAACAACTCTTGAATCTAATTCTTTAACTCTCTCAACTTTGTGGGTGCCATGCGATACAGAGCAATCGATACATGTGTCCGTACCTGGCATCACATCTATTTGAAACTCTAGCTCATGATATGGAGGTAGTCCGAGAAACTCTTCTAGAAATACATCGACAAACTCTCTAACAGTCCAAAGACTCTCAAGGGTCAGACTCTTACACTTGTGTCAACCACGTGAGTCAAGAAGGCTTCGCAACCTTGTTGGATCATCCTTTGTGCCGCTAAGGCAAACACTACATTGTAAAGGCAAGGATTCTTCTTACCCTTTACCACAAACTTTGCCCCATCCAACCCACGAAGCTTAAGACTCTTCGCTCTACAACCCAAACGCGCATCATGCTCAAACAACCAATCCATCCCTATGATAACATCAAACTCTTGGAACGGTAACACTATCAAATCGACACGAGAAAAATCGAACCTTAAACCTCAATCGAACACCTCTGATACACCTTATCCACCAAAACATCATACCCCAAAAGACTAGTCACACGAACCCCAATCTCAAGATCCTCGGCAAGAATACCCCATTGTTGGGATATTCCCACTAATTGAAGGATGAATGGAGTAGACCTTGAATCCACAAGAGCAATTATAGGAGCTAAAAACAAGGTGGACTCACATGAGATAACATTAGTGGCCTCACAATCCTCTTAAGCCTTGACTGCATATAAGTCTCATTGGTACCCTCATGGTGGACTAGATCGTACCTTCAATCTAATGTTTGGTCATGTGGCTCGCTCCTTCTTTAGCAAAGACTCAACCCCTCTGAGCTGGATAAGAGGTTCTCTGAGTTTAGATTGGAGTGGTGCTAGTAGCTGTCGGGAAATTCCCTCACAAAATGGTCTGGTGATCCACATTTAAAGCAAACTCTGGATGTCCCCCCAACACTTGCCTCTATGCCTACGCCCACGTTTGATCACAAACTGGTGCGCCCACAGTCCTCTATGAGCCCTCCAGACTCATACTGAAGACGATGAAGGCCTCTTGCGACTAGCAGACTCTAACCTACGGTCTGATCTCAAATTCTGGTTCGAAGCTCCCCTACCTTGGTTACAACGGTTCCTATTTCTCCCGAATAAGACTGCAAGTTGTTGAGAAGTTCCGAGTTCTCCCACTCGAGCTCCCTAACCACCAGGCGAGGCATATGTCAAACCTTGCACTTGCTCAAGCGACTTGGCACTAGTAATCAACTTTAAAAACACTTTTGGGGGGGGGCAGTAGTCAAGTAGGTTTGAATTTCCTTCCTCAAACCCTTAAGAAACCTCTTGCATCTCATTTTCTCAGTAGCAACCAACTTGGGGTCATACCTACTCAACTGTAGAAACACTTGCTCATATTCAAAGACCGATCGATTTCCCTAGACCAAGTGGTTAAACCAATCCCTCAAGCTATCAATGCGGGCCACTCCCACATAAGAAACCTCTTGCGTCTCATTTTCTCAGTAGCAACCAACTTGGGGTCATACCTACTCAACTGTAGAAACACTTGCTCATATTCAAAGACCGATCGACTTCCCTAGACCAAGTGTTAAACCAATCCCTCAAGCTATCAATGCGGGCCACTCCCACATACTTTTTCTCAAACTCATCCAAGAAGTCGTCCCAAGAAGGTTGGTTAGGATACCATTCCAACTCTACGATTTCCCACCACTCTCGAACATTCCCCTTCAACAAGGAGAGAACGTATGTCAACTTGTCCTCAGGTTTCAACTTCATCTGTCGTATGATCCAACGAGTGTCCCCCAATCTATGATTCCTCTTAACTTGATTGTCTTATCCCGATCCAAGAAGTCTGTAGCACTATTGTAATGCACCCTCTCAATTGGTGCCTCGCGAAGGGTAGCCGAAGGCCTAGGTATGACTCTCATGATCATGTGAAGGGCATGGTGTAGATGGGAGAACTAATTGGCTTCTCGACCCCAATCCTCCTCTAAACCATGAGCGTAGTCCTCATCATAGCTCCCCTCATGTGAGCCCCAACTCTTCTCACGATCACATACCCTTTTTTGGCATGATTCCTTTCTGCACAAGCAAACAAATAAAGTTATGTAATCACTAATTTTGTGTGGGATAACCTTTTTATTTTGTTTTATAATAACGAGCTT